>JBAMCJ010000948.1:0-433869 GCA_037075205.1 Drosophila prostipennis
CCCAGGAGTTGCAGTTAAGGAAATATCGGTCAGCCGCAACTGTAACTGGCCTTGGTGATACAGCTGTTTCTTCGGAAGGATCTACAGTCAACATCTGCCTACAGTCGCGTTCTTCTGAATACTCTACGGCTCTAACAGCGCTTGTTGTGCCAACGATTACTGACAGTCAGCCTAGTTACATCATTGATATCACTGATTGGAATATGCCGTCTAACATACAGTTGGCTGATCCTGCATTCAACTGTCCCCAGCGCGTCGACTTGCTCCTTGGTGCTAGCCTATTTTATGACCTGTTACGTGTGGGCCAAATTAAGCTGGTTCATGACGATTGCCTCTACTGCAGAAGACTCACCTGGGTGGATCGTGACTGGTGGTGGAGATAGGGCTTCGCGGCAATACATCTCTTTTGGCATCTCAAGGCTTGGAAAATGGAGCTGCCCTACATCATGTCCGCTTGGAGGATCTAGTTAGGCGATTTTGGCAGTCGAAAACTTAGATAATGAAGTCAAAATGGCCAGCAAGGAAGAGCTGGAGTGTGAGGATCATTTTATCAAAAACTTCTATCGTCTTCCCTCTGGCGCTTATCCCGTTCGCTTGCCGTTGAAGCCCCATGCTAAAGCCCTTGGCGATTCCTACGCACAGGCACACCGGAGGTTTCTTAATCTTGAACGCAAACTCCAAAGGAATCCCCATTTGAAGCGTCAATATGTAGCCTTTATTAAGGAATATTTGGAAGTTAAACCACATGTCCAGAGTCAGCTCCGAAGCTTTGGGCCTTTGCCAGTATTTCCAGCCGCACCATTGTGTTTTAAAGGTGAGGATAACACAACAACCAAGCTTCGCGTTGTTTTCGATGGATCGGCTTTAGCCTCATCCGGGTCGTCGCTTAATGATGTCCTTATGGCTGGACCTGTTATACAGCCAAGGCTGTTTAACATTTTGATAAAATTTCGGACTTATCAGGTGGTCTCTTACTGAGACATTGCGGGATGTATCGGTGCGTAAGGGTGAGAGTGAACCCGATTCTTACTTGCAATGCATTTTATGGCGAAACGAACCAGACCAAGAGCTCGAAGTTTACAAACTGGATACAGTGACCTACGGAACCAAGCCCGCTTCATTCCTTTCTGTTCGAGTAATGCACCAGCTGGCCATTGATGAGAGGGATTCCTTTCCTGCTGGCTCAGTTGCTCTGCAACAAGATTTCTATGCTCAGATGATTTCATCTCCGGTGGTAGCTCTGTTGGTGAGGCTGCCGAGAAAATGCGACAGACCACCGAGATACTCGCTCGAGGTGACTTCAAGTTACGAAAGTGGTGCTCCAGCCACCCCGAGGTTTTAAAGGATGTGTCAGATAATGACAAGGAAAAGTATTTGAAGTTCGACGATGGCAGCGATATAACCAAAACCCTTGGGCTTGCATGGGATCCGGTATCAGACGAACTGCTGTTCTCTTTATCGTCTCTGTATCCCGGCTCCAAGGCCTGCCGACGATCGGTGTTCTGGCCACCGTTGCCCGTTTCTATGACCCGCTAGGCCTTCTTGGCCCAGTAATCACAAAGGCCAAGGTGTTTCTTCAAAAACTCTGCAAGGATAAATTGGATTGGGATGAAGTTTGCCCTTGGCCCGTAACACCTGCTGGATTGAAATGTGCAACAGTTTTGGTTTTTGCTTCTTTCAGAAACTGATGTTGAAATTCATGGTTTCTGCGATGCCAGCGAGGAAGCTTACGCAGCTTGCATATATGTGCTGTCTAGAGGCACTTCTCCAGCCAGCAGCCATCTCTTATGTTCCAAATCCCGAGTAGCGCCTCTCAAAACGTTATCTGTACCTAAGCTGGAGTTATGCGGCGCCCTGCTATTAGCCAAGCTGATGAATGAAGTTATTAAAATGGGTATGTTTAATGGTCCATTTCACTGCTGGTGTGATTCCTCTGTGGCGCTATCCTGGATTTTTTCATCAACGTTATCAACGTTTTCGTGGCAAACCGAGTGGCTTCTATACAGGAATTGAAACGCAAAAAATAATAATCGTATTTTTTGCACAAATATAAATTCGAGATCCTAATTTTCCACCAAACCAAACGGCGATGAAACTAAGTCTGGTTTCCATAACGTATAGAAAATGATACCATAAACGTGCAGTTTTCATTATTTTCAACTTAACTAGACTTTATTTAATTGTCAATTTCTCAGTTACAAAATTTTCACTTAATTTGTAATATGCATGCAAAAAATTGCACTTTCATTTGTCGATTTCTTGTGTGTTTCAATGGAAAATGGTAGTCGGTTTGTATGTGTGCGTGAGTGAAACTGTGTTTGCTTGTGTGTGAGTATGAGATTGATTTTCTAAACGATTGCGTTAGCATAGAATAATTTATCTAAATTTTCCCCTTAACAAGTTTTGGATGCCGAAAAGAGCGCACAACAAAAAAAAAAGAAAATGTTCCGAAAAAGAATTAAATTAAAATGTAAAATTTCCATACCGCTCGGCTTACATCTAAATCTCGTATGTATAATTTATCGATATATGTATAAATAAATAAGTTCCCTTACGCCTATCGGATGTGCGATAACATCCTTAACTCCTTAAACCTGGAGCACCTGTCCGGAGTCTTCATTGTATTTGTGTATCTCTCTCTTTGTGTACTTTTCCATTTCTCTATTCATCTCTCTTCCCTTTTTCTATGCAATTTTACGACTAAATGCACCCAAAAAAACAAAAGCACAAAAAAAAAACAATTACATTAAAATTTGTAAAACATTTTCATTTTCCTTTTCTTCGTTTTCAGCACCGAAACGAGCAGTTCTCGAGTATTGCCTTGTTGCCCGATCTCTGATATCTGATAACTGCACCATATCTCTTTGTCTGGATCAGGATCCTGAACAAACAACCCAAAAATATCTTCCTCAAAAAAAAAAAACAATAATCATAATAAATAAATAATAATGGAACGACGACGATGTGTGGGCAACATGATTTGATTTTGCTAATGATTTCGATTACTAGTCCGATTGCGATTTCGATTACTATTCCGATTCCGATTTCGACTTCGATTCTTCACTGGACTGTTTCGTGTCCTGAACTCGGCTGCCTCACTTGTTGCTGCTGCTGCTGCTGCTGCTGCTGCATGTGTCGCAGGCGGAAGAGCCTCAAGGTCATCCAGGAGGCCAGTGTCCCGGTGACGGGCGGCATCGGCGCCTGCTTGTCGAGCGCCTCCTTCTGCAGCTGATAGCGATATAACAGCGAGCCGGCCACCAGGGCGGAAACGATCGTCGCCGAGATGACGACGATGAAGAGAATGCTGAAGCCGGGAACGGGCATGCAGATGCCGTAGACCACCTCCTCGCTGATCTTGCCCTGGAAGACGGTCACCGCCTCCTGCTTGGAGTCCGGCGAGAAGGCCAGGTCCGCCTCGGAGATGACGTCGTAGAGACCGCTGACGCCGACGTCGGCACTGCGCACCTTGCGATCGGAAATCACGAGGGATCGACGGCGACGGCGAAGGCTCTTCGGTGAGGCAGTTGCTCCTTCTTCCAGCTTCTCCTGCTTTTGGTCCTTCGCCTGCTCCTGCTGCTCCTGCTTCTCCCCTTCCTCCTCCTCCTCCTCCTTGTCCAAATCAATGTGATCCTCGCGTGGCTTCTTCAAGGCCTCCGCCTGCGGCCGGTAGACGGGTCTTGGCACCTCCTCCTCCCCATCCTCGTTTTGGCCATGTGGCTCCAGGGAACGTGGTCCCGCCATTGGAACACCCATCCTCTTCTGGGCCTCCAGCTGCCTGGGTCCGTGCGGGAACTTGCCGCTCTTCTTCAGGCCCAAATAGCGCTCTCCCTCGCCGCCCTCCATGTCCAGATCGGCCAGATCCTCGTCGCCAAACAGATCGGACAGATCCGCCTCCTCCTGCTCCTCGTGCACCGGACGTGGCTGCAGATTGACGCTCTTCTCGTGGCCATAATCCCCGCCAGCTGGTCCGCCGCCGCCGCCGCCGCCCAGCGTCTGTTTGTGATCGTGGATGATGTCCTCGTAGAAGATATCGTGATCCGGTCCCATGCCCATTCCCATGCCCATGCCCATGCCATGCGGACCTCCGGGGGGCAAGGCCAGGTCCCTGAGCAGATCGTTGCTGCTGCTGCCCATCGCATCGGACATGTGGACATCCTTGCGCTCGTTGGCATTGGTCAGTCCGAGTCCCAGGCCCAGGGTCTCCCCAGACGAGCCACCTCCTCCTCCGCCGCCCACTCCCGTATTCTGGCAGTGATCGAGGCAGCCGTGGCGACAGATCTCCACCTTGCACTTGATGTGCACACTCAGGGCGTCGGGGAACTTGAAGGCGTGGAAGAAGGCGTAGGTGATCACGGTGGCCCTCTCGTCGGGGGCACGGGCCTTCAGGAAGCGCGAGATCATCTTGGGTCGCAGCACGCAGCCGAACTCGTCGGAGAGGTTGATCACATGGCCGGATCCATCGGAGGCCACGCAGGACTTGACGCGCATGTCGAACTCGCCTGGAAGGAAGGAGAATTTAGGATTAGGGTATTTCTCTATGGCTTTGATATTCCATGATCTCTCACCTCGGTAATCGTTGATGGCCACCACCAGGGTCAAAGTGGAGCCCAGTGGCACGATGCCACTCACTGGCGGCGCCCAAGGTCCCTTGCCATGCTGAATCTCCATCCAACAGTCCACATTGTCACCTGGGGGATGATGGGTATAATAATATTGTTATTAGGTCTCAATTGATAATGTCAAAAGGATCCCTTTTGGTGTAACTTTGAAATTATATGCGATTTGTGTTATACTGATTGATACTACATAAAATCAAGTAACTTCATGTTAAATAATACCCATTTTTGATCTTAAAAAATCTTAATTTGACATTCAAAAATAATTATAATATAATATTCTTATTTATGCCAGAAAGCAAATTGGATACTACATAAAATCAAGTAACTTTGATATAATATTATACACAAAATAAATAAAATCAATATCAATTTGATATTTTGATGTTATATAATACCCATTTTTGATCTTAAAAATCTTAAATTGACAATCAAAAATAATTATAATATAAAATTTTTGTTTATGCCAGAAAGATAGACCAAATATAAAATTATTATTAGTTAATATCAACTAGAAAAGTAACGAATAATGTCAATTTGATATGAATAATATTTGTAATTAAACCTACACACAATTTCCAAAAGATATTTGCTTTAAAAATATACCAAAATGCATAAAATCGATAAAATTTATGATAATTATTCCCCATTTACCAATCCTCAGGCGCACTCACCCCGGAAATCTAGCTGGATGACATCCAGATCGGCTATAACCATTGGGGGCTTGGAGGCCGTCTTCTCGTAGTCGTTGAACCACTCGCAGCGCAGTCGCTTGGCCTCGTCCCAAACCTCCAGCAGATCCTTGTCGTATTGGACCACCACCTGTTTTTGAAGAGAATGAGATATTTCTTCCTATAAGGAGGTGCGATGACCACTCACCGTGTTCTCGTAGAACTGCCCGTTGAGATCCGGCTTGGTGCCGCAGCGGGAGTACGAGATGCGGAAGGAGAAGAACGTTTTGCCCGTCGAGGGCGGCACGTAAACGCAGCGCGGATCGCTGTGTTGTCCTTTGGGGATAAGTAAGTGAATAGATTTTCATCGTTAAATAACTAAATATCCACACACCTTTGGAGCTGACAATGCCCTCGAAGGGGTGCGAAAAGGTGAGGTGAACATCCATGTGATCCTTGCCGCACATCACCTCCAGCGAAACGATATTCGGCATCCCATCTGGCCGCTCCATGGGCCAAAGTTCATTACCAGCTATGACTAAACTAAACTGCAATCGATATAAGGATGATATAAGAATTAAGAATCAGCAAGCTCGAGAGAAGAACAAGGTATTGATTTGGAATAAGCAGTTCCATAATATCTTTATAGATCCACAACTCGGATATACTCAGATCTACACAAAAAGGCAACCCAGCCTTGTGGGTGGGCTCCTAACGGTTCCACTGGCACCTGACAAACGTGTTGCCAATAAAAACGAAACGGCAATCCAGTCTCTCCAGTCTTCAGTCTCCAGTCTTCAGTCTTCAGTCTTCAGTCTTCGGTCTTCGGGTCCCCCGAATGAAGGCCAATCGAAATGGGAAAGCGAATTCCAAGTGGCCTGCATCCGTTTGCGCAGCGCTCGCTGGTGGAGTCGGGAGGTAGTTGCACCTGACATTTGCCCATTTGCATACCGATACCTGCCCCAAACTGCCTTGCCACATGCCGCATGCCGCACGCCGCATAGATCCAAGATCAGCCCGCGGTCCGAAATCAAAATCAAAATCATAAGATCGAGGATTTCCCCCCAGTAAAAGTTGCCCAGCTGGACGGGATATGTATATCGGTTATATATCGGGCATATATCGTATATAGCCTCCGATCGTTGGTGCCACATTGTCTGGCGTCGCCGTCAACGGACGAGAATGGAAATGAAGGAGCGAATGGATCTTGGATCGTGGCAGCCAGATCTTCCAGTTGGCCAACTGAATAAATTAGCCTATGCAAATCACATGTAATTGTTTTACATCTTGATCAAGCAGAGGAATAGCTTCGCCTTATTGGCTTATTGCCTTTCATGTAACACCATTTGCCAGTAATTATTCTCACAATCTAAAAGTGCTGCTTGAATTGTGAGTTATCTCAACGTTTTACATCATCTTTTTCCTGCTTTAATTATATACGAAAAACAAAAAAATAAGGTTTATAATGAAGGGCAACACGACGTATAAGCGATTATTGCTACACTGATAAAACAAATGCAATGGTAAAAATAAATATCTGCGTTTTTAAAGCAAATATTCGTAGTACATACATATTTGAATTAAATGCCAAATACATAATATTTTATATAAAACATATTAGATTGCTTGATTCAATTTGAAAATATTTCAATTAAGGTGGAATATATTAGATTTTTATACCCTTGCAGAGGGTATTATGATTTCAGTCAGAAGTTTGCAACGCAGTGAAGGAGACGTTTCCGACCCCATAAAGTATATATATTCTTGATCAGCATCACTAGGCGAGTCGATCTAGCCATGTCCGTCTGTCCGTCTGTCCGTCTGTCCGTCTGTCCGTCTGTCCGTCCGTCTGTCCGTCTGTTTCTACGCAAACTAGTCTCTCAGTTTTAAAGCTATCGGGCTAAAACTTTCCCAAAAGTCTTCTTTCTGTTGCAGGTAGTATATAAGTCGGAACGAGCCGGATCGGACAACTATATCATATAGCTCCCATAGGAACAATCGGGAAAAAAATGTAAAAAAAATTATATCTTGGGTGTTTTTGAACCTATAGCCTCCTACTTTTGGAAATGCCATTTTTTATCTAATTCTGAATTTCGAATAAAATTTTTTCCAAATCGGACGACTATATCATATAGCTGCCATAGGAACGATCGGAAAATTAATGGGAATATAATAGGAAATAAATTATTGCTTCGTTGACTTTTATTGTATTCTCTTCTACTCTGGGATATGACATTTTTTAATTGTTTTCGAATTTCGATTTTAATTTTATCAATATCGAACTACTATATCATATAGCTGCCATAGGAAGGATCGAAAAATTATTGATTAATATGAAATATCTGCAAGGGTATATAAGCTTCGGCTGGCCGAAGCTAGCTTCCTTTCTTGTTTTGAATATTTTACGTCATTAAAAAAAAAAATTTCGTATTGAAATCAAAGATTAAAATATTTAGATTAACTATAAATGTTAAATGTAATATTTATACCCGTTACTCGTAGTATATATATGTATATATTGTAAATATATAAACGATTTTAAAAATTTTAATATTTCGGAAAAATAGGAATGCAGTTTTGTTGTGTTTATCAATACCTATCGAAATGTAGAAGAAATTTTTTAAATCGGACCATTCGTTAAAAAATTATTCCTGATCAAAGTTTTATCTCCATCTCCATCGCACTCCCTTTAGCTGAGTTACGTTTATTAGATAGTCGGGACACCAACCCGACTATAGCGTTCTCTCTTGTTTCATATTTAAAGTTATTAAAAATCGCAATGGATGATAAGCATACCGAGAAATATTTAAATAGAATATGAAATATTTGGATTCACTACGTTTTTTTGATCAGTGTAGCTAATTCACAGGGCAAAAACACTTTTCAATTTTGTTTTAACACATTTTCTAATGGTATTATAATTGCAAATAATTCACAAGAATGAAAATTAGAATGGACAACACGGCGTATACATAATAAACAAGCATAAATAGCCAAAGTAGTTGACGTAAATCGAATATCTAGCTGATATATTTCATTCTACTGACTTTCGCTGGATTTTTAGAACGAATTATAATCCATTAAATAGTTTTATAAGAAACAATGTTTTCTTTTGTTTGATTAAAGTCTTTTGCCATATCTCTAGTTTGTTTTTGGGTACTCAAACTACAAAACAAGCCTATTAATTGTGATTTGGAATTCCTTCGACAGAAGCCACCGAGCAAATGTGCTGACCCATAATGAATTCCACTCACTCACCCGCCCATTCCGATTCCCATTCCCATTCTCATCAGCACACACTGAGAGACTATATGTATTTTGTACTATCATTCTAGAATGAATTGGCTTTGTGCAGACTCACGATTACGCTACAATCCCAAACCGAAACGTTTGAGGTTCGGTTTGGTTGGGTTCGGCTAGATGGCATAGAATCGAGTGGAATGGTGAAATAGTCTCTCGATCTGCGTACTTCGGAACTGGTCGGTTGTTCGGTTGTTTGCCGGGTTTGCGTTTGCTTATAAAAGCAAGTGGTTCGCCAGTGCGAAAGAGCAGTTCTAGAGCAGGTCGCGATCGCTCGCTATACTATATACTATATACCATACCATAAACATTAGAACCTAAACGCAACTATGGATCGTTGGCTAAATCGCGTTGCTGTCGTCACGGGCGCCAGCTCGGGCATCGGAGCTGCCTGCTGCAAGGATCTGGTGGCCAAGGGCCTGGTCGTCGTGGGTCTGGCCCGTCGCGAGGAGCGCCTGAAGGAGCTGAAGGACTCGCTGCCGGCGGAGCAGGCCGCTCGCTTCCACGGGCGCAAGTGCGACGTGAGCAAGGAGCAGGAGGTGATCGACACCTTCGCCTGGATCGACGCCACTCTGGGCGGCGCCGATGTGCTGGTGAACAATGCGGGCATTGTGCGTGCCGGCGTGGGCATCACCAAGGAGGGCAATGGCGACGATCTGCGCGCCATCCTCGACACAAACGTCCTGGGGGTCTCGTGGTGCACCCGCGAGGTCTTCAAGTCGCTGCAGCGGCGCAATGTCAACGACGGCCATGTGCTGATCGTCAACAGTGTGGCCGGGCATCGGGTGCCCAACATTCCGGGCTTCACCATGGGCATGTACTCCCCCTCCAAGCACGCCATCACCGCCCTGACGGAGGTCCTGCGCCAGGAGTTCCAGAACAGCAAGACCCAGACCAAGATCACGGTTAGTAGAGGAGATCTATTCGCATTCTGTATCGCTTTCTAATCTAATTCAATCCATTTGAATGCAGAGCATCAGTCCCGGTGCCGTGGACACCGAGATCATCGACAAGGCCGCCCTCGTCCACTTCCCCGATCTGCCGCTGCTCCGCTCCGAGGACGTCGCCGATGCCGTCAGCTACTGCATAGGAACCCCGCCCAATGTCCAGATCCACGAGCTGATCATCAAGCCCGTGGGCGAGACCATCTAGACTGTCTACGTAGCTTTACTCCACCCGTAATTATATGCAAGTGATTTGTTAAGATCAGATGTGTTTTAACTGGGGGTTGTTTTGTCTGATAGGTTATTTTGAAAATATTATTTTCTCCATAAATCGGTTTAATAGAAGTGTTTCAAGAGGGTTCTATTCTAATCTTATCCCTTCTCACCTCTATAAGCTATCAGTTTCATTTCATTTAAACTTAAATTATAGATTCCTAACAAATCAGTAGATTGTCCGTCTTGTGATATCAGCAAAAAACAAATGTTGTCAAGGTCATAGGATTTGTAATTTCCCATCGAAACATTTGTTTATCAAACAAGTGATAAGACTCCGGTAGATAAGATAAGGGCTACACTGGGTTTTGTTTATGTTTTTCAGTTGGTTTGCTTACAATTTGACTCCCCTTACTTACCATTAAGTGTAAGATAAATATACAGCTACTAAACCTAAGGTCCCACAGTCGTGTAGGGCCTTTTTGTGGGCTCCACATGATGGCGCTGTGGGCGTGGCGATCGGATCTGTAAATGAAAGGGTAGAGAAAGAGGTATAGAGTTAGTATGGTTTTAGTTCTGGGACTACCTCAATGGTTTCTGAGGTGGAATTGTAGAATTAGCCCTGGGCATTCGAAATCGAGAGTACCGGGGGCTCTAATCTGGTTTTCCCTCTCTCCATCGCCGTTTTAAACGGACTGCTGCGTCATGGGGCAACACAAAGAGAAAAAGATAAAGAAGCTGACAATCCCAACAATGTTTTTGGTTTAGTACATGGCTCACTAGATTTCCATACAATTTAAATTGTACCTAATTGAGGTAGCACAGTGGTGGAAAGTAGAAACCAGCTGTCTTTCTAATTTAAACGCTTTCGCTCGTCTTATTCTACGTCCATTCAAGCCAATCGCCATTATATACTATGCATTCAATTAATTGCTGCCCATTAATTGATCTAATGTGTACAATAAACCCAAGAAATGAACCAATTAAGATACACTCAGCTCTTACTTTTTGATTTGCAACTACGGGTAATGGTTGGACATTCGAAAATCACCAGAACGAGGAAGTGCGATATCGATTTAAAGGCACGATTTCGCTTTGGACGGGACCGCAGGTTGAAGGAGCGAAAGTCGTGATCCGCAGTAAACAGCAACAGCGGAGCCACAGCAATTGCCATGAACGATTGACTGATCCCCCGAACCCATTGCAATCGATTTCCTCGATGACTGCCATCGTTAATCGATGGTTGGAGGCAACGGAAAACTAGATAGCTGAGGTCCAAGGCGCGGAGTTAGATCATTAACGTGTTTTTAGGATCGAATGTCAGTTCTACTTAAACTTAATTAAAGGTAAATTATCTCCTGGCGATTTGATGTCTTCTTTGCTTACTTAAATGGGGCTTTAAATGTCGAAGATTAGGCGATATTAATATAATATAAGATATAACCTAAATAGTAAATCATCTTGAAAACATTTACTTCAACATCCGATTAAACCACATGACTTAATTATACAGCCTATGTAGTTGCGGGAATTCTTCCCAGCGAATTCTTAACCCAAATTCCTCTTCTTTCTTCTGGGCATCCCCCTCTCCCTAATTGCTCCCCCTTTTTTTTCGGTGCAGGGGCGGCACAAGAACACAGAGTGGGCGCGGTCACATCGTCGTCATCATCATCATCGTTGTCGTCCTCCGACCAATTCGTATGTTAAATATCAATTGTTAAAGGTAGGTATGATTTTTTTGGTTTCTTTTTTAGTTCCTCGAAGCTCTCGTGGAACGTCGAGGCCCGTTGGGGTAATAAAGATGTCGATGCTCGTCATTAGCGCGCTGCTCGTATCTGGGGCCAGATCGCACTTAACCTGACGCCCCCCGGCCAGTCAACCAGTGGACCAATGGACCAAAAGATCGGACGAAAATTGCCCAACTACGTGAAATGGCCGCAAATGTGAGGCTGCGACTGCGACCGCGACCACGAAAAGAAGCCATAAACAAATTGAAATTTAATAAACGGCCGGGCGGCCAATTTCCCTGGACCTGATCCTCGAACCCGAACTTGGAACCCGAACCCAAGGAACCTGCCGACCGCCATCGAAACATCGACTCTGATCCATTCGATCACAAGACCTCCCGGGGGCGCCAATTCAACGTTGCAAATTGAGGTGCCTGAGATCGATGTGGATGTCGATGAAAGTGGAGGTGGAAATGGGTGGCAGAGGTGGAGGTGAAGATGGAAAATCGGGGGAAGATCGGACGGAAGGACCAAATGCATCACTTTTCTAATTAAATGAGTCATCATTCTAACTGCTTAAATAGATAGGAATCTCTGGAAACTATGTTAGTATCTATGTTTGAATCAATCAGTAATTATTATAAGCAGTTCTTCAAGTTAAGATTGTTTAAAACTATATAAAAATATAAAATGATATAAAGAACCAATCTCATTAGTAATTAGATGGCCGAAAATTTCACTGCTAACTTTCCAATTTGTTCAATTCTTTCGCACACGAGGCCGAATAAATGGGATAAATATTTACCCGGTCGATTGTGCGTTGGCTGCTGCTTTTCGTCGGTCGGCACGGGCACTTTCCCTGCTCACCAGATCACCAGATCGCCAGATCGACCAGCAATTAAAGAGACGCCGGCAATCAATCAATCAATCAGTTAGTCAGTTGGCCAGTCAGTCAAGCCCACAGTGCTCTCTGTGCCATAGAGCAATAATAATAAAATCCCATTTCTTGTCTCCTTTTCATTGTCCGATTTGTATGCCCACTTTTACCCAGGTGCGCGGCCATAAAACAGGTGAAAATGAAATCGGAAACAAAGCGAATTCGAATTTGTGGATTCGAGATTCGAGATTCCAGATTCGAATGCACGAAAAGATGATGGACAAGCCTTCGAATGAGGCGAAAAAATGCGGTCACTGGAGATTCTCTCGCAGAACTGTAAATGCGAAGAAAAAAAACTAAAAAACAACGGTAAACGGTAAACAGCTGATATGCTTATTTGTCTTTAATTCGGAGGCAATTAATTTCTCTTGTTCACTTTTTTTTGCCCTCTTGTCTCTGATCTAGCGAGTTAAGAGTGAAAACTGGTTGGATACGAGCCCGAAATTGATCTAGACTGCGGCTAGACTAACTGTAAGCCAGGTGCTGATTTGCATGTGCGCCGACAGAGGGCGTCCAATTAAGAGCTTCACCCGGGGGCACTGATGGGTGATGGGATATGGGTAGTATCTTGATGGTTCGCATAACCATCTTTCTACAGGTTGATTTACAGTACTTTTTCAAAGAAATAATACATTTCCAAATTAAAAAGTCTGTCTTATATTATATTTTATAATCTACCAAGAGCACTTTAGTTATAAAGAATTTGAAGTTCTTTTTTATATCTTGGTCCGTAATTAACTCAATTAGTTTTAATGTTAAATGGAATGTCGAAGATTAGGCTATATTAATATAATATATAAAATGTATTTATATAATATAATATATTATATTTTATAATCTACCAAGACCACTCTAGTTATAAAGAATTTGAAGTTTTTATCTCGGTCTCAAAACTAATTAGATTTAAAAACACTCATACAAGTTGAAGTTTCCGTAATTACCTCAATTAGTTTTTAAGATACGTAGATAAACTTTTGATAGTATATCTTGTATCTTTCTGAAGACCTCAACATTAATCCTACTCAATTTAGTTATTATAAGTACCATTCACCAAACATAGGCAATTAAGAACTACAAATAACCATTAGAGTTCTGTTTTTATAACCCTATTAATTTACCTACTTATCTGTTATTGCCTAAGGAAAACTTAGATATTTAATTTTTTTGGGCATAAACTTTATGCACAATCTAACCCCCAAGTTAACTTTATCTCAATTGGACCTTTCCATATCTTGGGGATATGGTTTAAATATGTATACTCCTACCTGGCAGGGAAAAGTAGCACCTTTCCCATCGCTGGGATTTTGCTTGGAGACGGCGACAGTTGGCCTCCGACTGACTGACTGACTGACTGACTGACTAACTAACTAACTAACTAACTAAGCCAAAGAAAGTGCGATGGAGCTCTTTGGCCGCGTGTTGCACGCTCTAGTGGCGCTTAATTAATGACGCCGACGAGGCTGCTGCTTCTTCTTCTTCTCCTTCTGGCGCTGCAATTAACAGTACCGCACTTGCAGCGGCGGGAAGAAGAAGAGCGGAAGAGCGGAAAAGTAGAAGTTAACTCGACACGCTCCGCAAGAGAGGCTCTCCTATTCTCCTCTCCCCCTATAAACTATAAACCAAAAAGCATAAAGCATTTACCCGAAAAAGAATCGAATCCATTCATTGACTCATTAACTATGCAGCGAAACCAAATCAATTCAAAACGAATCACATCGAATCAAAAACGAATCAAAACGAAATCGAAAAGAAATTGTCGCATCAAAAGGCGATCAATGCCGAACTTTGCTTACGGTTTTACGGTTGCGATGCTTTTCACTTTTCTTGTGGAAATGTGGAAATGGAAATGCCAGTGGAAATGGAAGTGGAAATGGAAATGGAGTTGGATCCGAGTTGGAAATGCCGATGGCGCCGACCACTTTCGAATCGAATAACGGTCTGTGCAAAAAGCAAACGGTAAATCACCTGCCCATGCTTCATTTCTGTTTATATATATTTTCTTTAGTTTTTTTTTGTATGCTTTTTGTGTGCTTTTTTTGATGAGATATACAATATACACGTATTTTTAGCTACTGTTCGAGCTGAGATCCAGTGAAAAGCGCAATAATCACGATAATGATAATGATGCTTTGGCTATGGGAAAAGCAAAGCCGAAATCAAAATACATTTTTAAATGGTTCACTTTCTTTTAATTAAACTGGTTCCAAGAGACCAACCAAGTTAGCCACCTTTTTGGAGCAAGTTTGTCCACTTTTGGCCAGCGTTTTGTTTTGTTTCGTTGCCATTTTTTTTTGTATTTCGGGGGCGCACTCTGCGGACAATCGCCAAATGCAATTTTATTCGGTGTAATTAGCCTGGTACGAACCGGCGCAGCAATTAAAGTTTCCAGCCAACCAGCCAAGCAGCCAACCGGCCAACCAAGATGCATAGATCCATTAGCGAACTTCGAAATTCAGCAACAAGCTGTGAACAGTCTGCTTGTCCCAGTGGCGCGACTTAATAGCCTCAGAATATTAAATTTGCAGCCGCTGCAGCGCAAGGAGGCAACAATTTGCCACTAAATCTCATGCAGCACACAGCATACAAGTGGGGAGTAAGGAGTGGGTGGGTGGCAGAGTGGCAGGGTGGCAGTAAGATGACATCGTTTCCCAGTTGCAGCACTTGCAACAGCCATTGTAGCTGTAGCTTCAAATGGCGCTGGCAAAGACCGAGAACGTGTCAAATGGCCCCTGACTCCATTCCATTCCAATCCTCCTTCCATTCAAATTTGGGCCAGGCCCAGAGCCTGGGAATCATGGTTATCCCACTGCATATACATTGATAAAAAAAACGTAGTACATCGAAAGATTTCATATTCAATTTAAATTTAAAAAAAAAAGTTTTTTATTGACGTAAAATATTTAAAGTAATTATGATTAATAGGTACCGAATCTAACATTTCCGACCTTTTTTTTTGAAATATTTTTAAATTAAATCATGTAATCTAATACGTTTTATATTAAGTATTATGATTTTTTATTTAATTCAAATAAGTACTAAGAATCTTTGCACTCAACCTGCAGATATTTATTTTTACTATTCCTTTTTTATCAGTGTACCGAAAAAGCCACTGTAGCGAAGCTTTTGTTTGGCAGTCTGTTGTCAACATGACAACTGCCAACTGAGAGCCTCATCCACCATCCTCTATCCACCATCCACCATCCTTCATCCACCATCCACTCCCACCAGAGTCAAGTGCAAACAATGCTGGCTGGAATCGGGAATGGATAATGCTGAATGCTGACTGCCGAATACCAAATGGAGATGTTGTCTCGCTGCCAGCTGCTTATCATCGGATGCACAGACCAAGTCGAGCCAACGAAAACTTAACAACTTTATTGGGCTTGTTTATGTTCAAGAGATGCTCGAAATGCTATGCCCTCGGGTCATTTGGCCACTCTTGGTGTGAAGAAGACTTTGGGCCCTTAAGTTCCAGACTCTTGTGGTTTTGGCTTAAAGGCTTTAAGTTGGAAAGGCTTAAGTTTGGTGAAGCAAGTCAACAGTAGGTTCCAAATGTTAATAACCTATTTTAATTTGTTATCAAAGCTTCAAAGAAGATCTTTAACTCCCCAAATAAGATTTAATATCACAGTGTTTAAGATAGAACTAAAGTTACTTCCAAAACATGGTATTTCAGATTAAAGTACTACAGACCTCAAAATAAACTGTTATTTACCCGCTAATTCAATTTATCGTTCAAGTGTCAGCTCAACTCAAGAACAGCTCCACCGTACATTCCAAAGTTTCTAAGAGATCTCAACTTGATGATTGGGTCAATCAGTACTCTCACTTTTTCGTAGCCCAAACTCCGGTTGGTTGGGGCAAAGATGCACTAAAGGCCGAAATGTGCCACGAAAAGTTTCCATTTCATTATGGAATGTTTGTAGAAAGGCGAAGAACAGTTAGACGACGAGACGCCGACATCAAGACCCCCCCTCCCCCCTCTCAAAACCATCTACCAGTTGGCCAGTGTCCGAAGATCTTTGATGATGGCTGAATACAAATTAACATTCTGTGAAAGAGAAGACTTGTCGACGAGGCTTTATCTTGTATCCGCATCTGCATATTGTACACGTCTTGGTATCTGTATCTCTAGCTGTATTTACTGTACTCCCCACGATATATCCGCAAATGGGAATAGAATTTACTGGGTCGATCGCGACAGCAGCAGCTCGTAAATTATGCGTCATCGATGATAGAGAGTCGATGCGAAACAATGAAAGACTCTTCGGAGGAAGGAAGAAGGTAAAGATCGGTTTAGGGTCCCACCAATGATGGCTAAAGCAAATCATTTGAGGCCAAACAAAGAGATAGTCGTGGTAGTTGCCGTTGTCCGATGCCAATACCGCATTGCATTTATGGCCAAGTCGCGTGTTTGTTTGCCACTGCCACTGCCACTGGCAATCTGGCCTCCTGGAATTGAGTTTATTGTGCCACAGCGGCGTGCTTTGGATTGTCGCATCAGCTTAATTAGAATTCGAAGTAGTTAACGGTGCATTTAATGCGCTCCAAAACGGATCAAATGCATTAGCACCGCTCACTTCTTGCAGCAGTGTGTGTATCTGTTCTATTTATCTGTATCTGTACTATCTGTATCTGTTCTCCTCGGACATTCGCAGACTAATGAACCAAGTGCGTTGACGAAAGTTGTCATAACATTCAATCTGCCAACAGAACAGAACTTGCCTTGCCACACGTCTTAATGGTGGGAATGTGGTCAGGAGAGGGGTCGAAATAGTATGCTAATAAACTCGTTTTCGGATGGTTAATTAATATGTCGATAAGTCAGGTGGGCTGAGGGTTTTTACGAAGGATTGTAAGGACTATAATCTTAATTGGACAGTTTCAAAAACGATATGCATGACAATAAAGGGCTCATCTTAAGACCAAGATCTGATTGGTGTGCAACCTCTATGCTAGTAAAGTATAATCAGTTCTTAAACTGATACGATCTTAACTACTACTTGGCCTAGAAATACATCCAACTTACCGATAAAGAGTAATCTTTCCGATGGTCAAGACACAGCTGTCTTGGATACGTGATCTATTGCGTCTGCAGTGGACTCCTTGTATTTCCGTGCTTTTGTGAAATCCCGGCTCTGCATTTGGCAAATGCATTAAAATGTGAGTGAATGGGGCACACGAAAAAAGGTGAGGTATAGATATGTACAGAGCTGAGGAGGACAGAAGTGAAATCGGAACAGAACGGACTGGACTGAACCGAACTGAACAGAACTGAACCGGACCGCCTAACACGTAACGCAAATAAAGAAGAATCATCATCGGTTTTGAGTTCCAGTCGCAGGCCGAGAGAAGTCCGTGCTCATGGCGACTGATTGATGATTAGTTGCCATTTGACAGGTGCATGCGAGTTGAAAGGGGGGGGTTTGGGGGTCAGTCAATAAATAGTGCACCTGTTGGGGCGTGTGGGAATATGATCCGCCAGATGACGTTGCCACTTTTTGTGGCTCTCTCTCTGCCGCCTGTACGTGCGATTGTTGTGATTATTATTATGTATGATTGTTATATTTTCCACACGGGAAAAACTTTGGAAAGTGCCAGCCAACAGCCGCCAGAAGGCAGTGCATGCAACACCTTTGATTTTGATTTCGATTCTGGCCAGGCTGAGAAGATAAAGAAGAATTCAGTGGAAGAAGAGGTGCGCAAGAAGCAAGAAGCAAGTAGCGGAGGCAACAAGCCAGCCGCATTTGTGCTAATTGGGAAAATTAGAAAGCATGAAATGCTCGGCTGCATTTGCTGTCTAGCTGGTTAATCGGCTCCACTGGCGAGCGCAAGAAGACGGGGCAGGAGATGCTGGAAAGCCAAAGATTGGATGTTTCACAGAGCTCAAAATGGCAGAGGCAAGAGATTAAGATGCTGGCTGAAATGGCAAATCCTGGATATTTCACACAACCATAGATGAAGAAGAAGATGCTGGAAAGGCAAAGACTGGATATTTGGCAAAAGAAAGAGGACAAGATTCTGGAAGAATGGCAAATCAGGGGTGTTTCACACAACTCAAAATTGAAAATAAAAAAAAAAAATAAAAAAAAATGTTGTTTTTGGTGGAAGAAACACTCACTTCACGGGAACGTGTCTTCTCTACTCTCTTCTCGTTCTTTCTCTTTCTTGGCGACTTGCTCTTAGGCAAGGTAACGGTAACAGGCAGCGACAATAACAACAACAATAAAAAAAAGAATATGCACTAACACTCGTCGGCACTTTGGATGTTTTTCTTATTTCGATATATTTTTTTGAAATTTGTATATTAAATTCTTTTCGTTTTTTTTCTTTCTTTTGTGTTTTGTGTTTGGCTGGCACACTGGGGATCGGGGATCACGGATCACGATCACGGATCACGACCGGGAGCAGCAGCACGTGTGGACTGGGCGAGCGACGAACGCGAAATACGCGAGCCAGCCAGGCGATACTTTCTTTGGCCTCGTAATGTAACTGTCGGGAACAGCAGCAAGAAGAAGCAGAAGAAGCAGCAGAAGAAGCAGCAGCAGCAGCAGCAGCCGCAGCAGCAAGAAGAGACAGCAGAGAGACAGAGGGAGAGAAAGAAGCAGGCGAAGACACACACACACAGGTAAAAGCTCTGCCTGCGCCAACTGCGACTGCGACTGCGCGACGAGCTTTTTACACCTGCGTTGGCAGCTGCGCAAATGAGCACAGCTCAGCCAGAAAGCCAGAACTTGTTGTTGTTGCTGGCGCTGCTGCGGCGCCGCTAATCAAGCGGCCTAATGACATAGAATCGCCTGCCAATTAGACAGTCCAATAAGAATCCATTTGGACACCCCCTCAATTGTCAGGAGATCGCGATGGGGAGATTTCAATTCTCCTGCCGAAGAATTGATCCATGGAAATGATGATGGCAACACCGCCATCGGAACGACGTCGCACTTGAACTTGAACTTTCAGCGCGATTTTGAAGAGAGCCCGAAGTCGGTGGATACCCTATAGGATTCTCTTTAATCCCGAAGGGCCATTACTTAGGCCTCTGATAATCCAGAGACTTTATGCACTTAAAATTGGAATATAGTAAGAAAAAATATAGTTTAAGCAAATAATATCCTTATTAAAGATGATAGAGTATTTCATTCTGAAATAAAAGAGATCTGACTTAATATATGACGATTTTGTAATAAAGAGTTTGTGGTTAGTCCAATACCATAGTTCAGATAAAAGGTCTCGATGCTAATCTATTTCTCTAATCGATTTCCTCCTATCTACCTACATACAAAAAGCACTTTGCAAAAGATGCGCACGCAGGGCGAAATATTGTAGCCAGCTTTTCAGGTGGGCAGGGTGCATAATTCATCTGGCTGGCTTTTTTGGGGCTGGGAACCGATCTGCCGGCTCATAACGGTTAAACAGTTTTCGCCCGTCGTTGACAACTAATCAAGATGGGAACAGAAGTTGATCAAAGCTGATTTGAGCAATAAACAAAAAAAATTCCGTTTCCTCTCGGAGATCGCTGGCTTGTTCCGTCTCCTTCGCACACATCGGAATTGGCAAGCTTGCCATCTCACACGCACACACATATAGAATGTGCAACGGTTTCCATGCTGGCTCTTCTGCTCCCACCTCCTTCCCCTTCTTCTTCTACTTCTACTACCACTACTACTTGGCCGCTGCTTTTCTCCTCATTTGTTGTTAGTGTTTGAGAGGCTGCTCCTCTTCTCGCTCTCCCTCTCTGTCTCTTTCCCTCCCTCTCTCTCTCTCCCTCTCTTTGTAGACTGGGCGCATTTAAACGGTAAACATCATGAATGCATTTGGAAAGTGGTTGTGTTGTGGTTCGTGGTGTTTGCATTTTGCATTTCTTCGCATTCTTTTCTGTTTATGTGCCTGTGTTGCTGTGTTGCATCGCACAATTGTGCCAACAACAAGGCGGAGAAATGAGAAGAGCCAGCAGAAGAATCAGAAGAGCCAGCAGAAGCAGAACAACAGCAACGGTAATACCCACCGAAGACGGCGTTTTCATTTCTGAGAATTGATTGGCCGTCGCGCCTGCATACTCCACACGCCACTGCGACTGCCTCTTCCTCTTCCTCGGTCTTCTTGGCTGCCACATCGGGTTTTTATTTAGTACCCTCTAGTGTCTGCAGCACCTGGAGAATGATATCTTCTGCCGAAGAGAGTGGAAGAATCACAGAAGAATGCTTACTAAAAAATGGTTATGATTCTAGTGTTTTAAGGAAAATATTTTACAGCATACTTTTTTGATTTTATAATACATATCGTATAATCCTAAATGAATAGGTAAAATGGTAAAATAGGTAAACAGATTTTTAATTAGATTATACATAGTCTAACTAGAATTGAAAATTTAAAAGCAGCAATGATGGGTACTTTCTAGTTTGTAAAACGAGCATGGAGCTTTTGGACTGGTGTTCTTTTTTTTGTTTGTGCCTTGATGCATTCCTTGGGATTCTGTACCGCTGCAGCAGCAGCACCTGTCGTTGCCGCTTCTCCCAGAGCAGACTTGGTGTGCTTGTTTGCACTGAGGCCATTGCGATTGTGATTAAATAACGTTTGACTTGGCGGGCGTCCTCCTGGTCGCTTCACCAATACTTTTCTACTTATACGATTGTCCCACCTTTTTGCAATACAGTACAAGAATTTTAGAATCACATTTTTTCTTATTATTTGTTCTTAATTTTCTGTAACATTTTTAAATATTTTTTATATTTATATTTTAGCATTTCTTTTCAGATACAAAAATGGGGAAATAAAAGAATTCTATATAAAGCATCCATTTGCCAGAGCAACAAAGTTGTTTCTGTTCCAACTACTTCAACTGCGATTCTCCGATTCCCCGATTCTCTGATTCTCCATTCGCGTTCTCGTTCTCATTCCCATTCCACGCATGCGCAGTCCACTTTTGAATTTGGCGTCTGTCTCCATCTCCATCTCCTTCACCGTCTTCGTCTCAGTCGCTCGTTCTTTCTTCCCACTTGGCGTGTTAACTATCGCCATCGCCAGTTTCTAAGACAGGCATCGGCACACTTTGTCCGTCCCGCCTCTCCGCCGCCCCTCTTTCCACCTGACTCACCTGGTCCGAAGCCCCCAAAAGCTCCCCACTAGCCTGCTCCTTTGGCTATCATCATTGTAATTCCTCAACGCACTTCTAACGCTGTCTCCAAATCCATCTCTGCTCCGGCTGAGGTTCTTATGGCTGCTGTCTTCGGAGACACTGAGAAGAATGTGTGTTTCTTCCCGGAAAGAATCACATTTGAGAAAATGCATTAAGCTAATAAGATCACTTTGTAAGCCCAATCTTAAATTTTAAGATTCTTATTTACTAATATATTTGTTTTTTAACTATATTTTTTTTAAATGTCAATTGAGGATTGTTATTATATTATTTTTAGAAAAAAATGTTAATACTTGAACTACAAGCCCATATATTGATTTTATCCAAAACTAACCATAATTTAGCACTTGAGTTTCTTTCATTGTACTTTTCTTTCCACAATCTCGCCTCCTTGGCCGCCGAGTGCCAATTTGGCTAAGTCGGCTATTTAACTATTTTTGTCATTCGCCGTCAGATGCTGCTCCATTTGTGTGTCTTGTGCGATCTGTGTTTTTGTTTCACGGCACGTTGTCGCCCAGTTACTCCGTCGGCCCACCTGGTCGATTGACTTGTGCCCAGCACCCGAGACTCGAATTATGGCCCTAGTCATTCGACACCCGGCGAGCATCGTGACCCAGAAGCAAATGAAGCTGTCTCCGTGGACAGACTCTGCCATTGTCATCGCCATTACTACCGCCATTAGCAGCCATCGCGGCAAGTGCTTGTTGTTATTACCATGGGCTTTTGTGGCCGGAGGAGGCGATTCCGCCACCGAGTTAATGTCGATGCTAATTTGCCGGCATTATGGGTTAGTGGGCCGGTCGATGGGCCCCATCAAGATGGACGGTAGCCTGTCTTCGGCTCATTTGTCACCCGGCTTAGCTGGTGACCCCGAATCGAGAAGAATGCATTAAAGTCTAATTAGACCCAAGTGATCCTTGGTGACCCCGAAGTTTGGTTCGGACCCAAGTGATTCCCAACAAGGTGAGGATCGTAACTATGCGTGCGTTTCTTCGGCTCATTTGTCACCCGGCTTAGCTGGTGACCCCGAATCAAGAAGAATGCATTAAAGTCTAATTAGACCCAAGTGATCCTTGGTGACCCCGAAGTTTAATTCGGACCCAAGTGATTCCCAACAAGGTGAGGATAATAACTAGCCCTTTAATTACCAGGTTCGAGCTGGTGACCCCGAATTTAAATTTATCTCTGTTAAATAAGACAAGATGGGATTATAATATCGCACAAGTTGAAGGGCTATCGAAAAACGTTCAGCCAATCAACATTGGCTAATTTGTCAGCATGCAAATCCAGATCTGGTGACCCCGAGACGCCTCCATAGTTGGGCGGTAGCCAAGTTGATGTGGGTTGGCTTGGCTGTGGACGGTGGACTGCGGACTGGATTCCCAGCCAGCCCCCACAGATGGCTCATCGGTGATGTCGAGATGGCAATGGCAATGCCGTTGGCTAATGGAACTGGCATTGGGACCAGAACGAAGACGAGACTGACACTCAGACGGTGGACACCGAGGCCGAAACAGAGACTGAAGAACTAGAAAACTGAAGACTGGACACTGGACACTGGAGACTGGGGACTGGCAGTTGTTAGGTGGTTATCTGGCCAATGCCATATAAGTCGAGAAATGCGCAGTTAGGCAATCAATGGACGGCGATCCGGCAATACGGCGATCGTTTCTTGGGCCCAGGGATCGTGGCGGAGGTAATCGCAATTGGACTTGGAGTCGGACTTGCAGTTGGAATCGGCGTTAGGAATCCGCAATGACACTGTCTCAGTGCCTCTACCTCGGCCTCTAGCTCGGTTGCTTTGTGGCAACGTGTGTGTTATGATTGGCAACGGTTTGTTGCTTGGCCAGCTTGCTTGGCTCTTTGGCTGCTTACCTGGTTACCTGTTCACTTGCTCGGCTGCCCATTTCCTACCTGATCGGCGGGTTGGAGGTGCCGCCACAGACGCAGGCGCAGACTGTGACCAGCCGGCGGAGCAAATACCGTTTTGCTGAATAAATACAAACAAAATAAAAAGACGCACAAAAACACTGGCCAACAAGTGGGCTAGAACTCGGTTAAAGAACTCGACGATTTTGTGCCCTGTAAAAAAATATAAGACATAAAATAGTTCGAAATATTCTCTTGAGCGGACAGCTTAACGGACACTCCTAAAAAACAAAGGTTTCACGATTGTTCAAAGGCTTAGCATATTTGTATTTCACACCCCAACAACGTTATCTAGCCAAATTAAATCACTATTAGTTTTTAGTCTAATCGAAATGGAAGAATGATCCCACGGACAAGGGACTAATGTACCCCACAAACTCTAGGAATACCCTCTACCTTGAGTAGCAGTTGAAGTTGAAGTTGGTGATGCGACGGCACTTGGAATGCGTTTAGTATCCCCCGACCCTCTGAACCTCCTAACCCCCCCTCCCCCTGGCACCACCCCCTCCGCCCAGCGACGAATGCGTGGAATGTTAATGCAGCTACTTCTACTTGTGCCTGTTGCCTCGGTGACAACATCCATCGCCACTGGCGGAGGAATGGGCACAAACATTTACCTAATCCATTTCCCATTTCCAAGGCGGCTGCTCTCGTTCCCGTTCTCGATTCCTTACCCATTTGGGTGTTACTCGGATGGGTTTGTTTTTTTTGCTTCACCACTCATAAGTACACGAACATTTATAGTTGCAACCAATATTAAAATATACATTTTGAGCAATGATGCTTTAAAAGTAACACTTTATTTAATATACAAACTTATGGAGTTTTTCATTTAAGGGAAGTTTTATATAAGACTTCCTTATAACCATACAAAGTACTTCTTTAAAATCCGTTGAGAATAAATACATATCTAATTATATAAAAAAAATGCAATAACAAAAGTATTTTTACTATCTACAGGCATAAATTGTAAGCAGTTAACAAGATTAATGGGGAGAAAATTGAATCGAAAAATCTAGCTGCAGTTAATGGCCTCTTTGCTTAGCTTAAACTAATCCTACTTGGAGTTAATGGCGAATATGGGACTCGTGGTGGCCACCACGATTGCCTTCGCTGTGGCCGATGGCTCCTTCGTCCGTTTGGCGGGCGGTTTCTCCGGCAGGAAGTAGCCCAGGGAGCAGAGGAGCACCACGAGGGCCAGGAGGGCCCAGAAGATGGGATCGCAGCTGGCGAAGAGCAGGCGTCCGAGGATATTGCTGCCCACGACGGCGCCCAGTCGACCCACCATCATGATGAAGCACATGCCCATGGCATTGATGTGCGTCGGGTAGAACTCCATGGCAATGGTGCTGACCAGACCGCCGCAATTGCCAATGGCCATCACAACGGTCAAAGCGACCACCACCAGGGCGAACTGCTCCACGTAGTGCAGGGCCACCAAACAAATCATGGTCAGTACCATCCAGGCCACTGAAATGGAGAAGGGATACTCAGAGAAGAACAATAAAAAATTTAGAGCAGAAACAAAGCCAAGATCAAATGTTCTCAATTGAAAAATTCAAGAAGAAATGCTCTTGAAATCAAGGCGAAATTTCTCTCAATTTTGTTTTTGCTTTTTAGAGATGCAATTAGTCTTGTTTTTCAAGACAAAAAGAAAGCTTTTATGTAATGGCTACTTACTCAGCAGATTCTTCTTGCCTATATAGTCGATGATGTAGGCAAAGAGCAGATAGATCAACACAAAGCAGGCTCCGATGATGATCATCACCTGGTACGTGGAGGTGTCCACGTCCACGGAGCAGCTGGCTGCCGCGTCTTCCTGCGAGCCCAAATCCACATTGAAGTCCTGCAGGACAGAGCAGAGCAGAGTGTCGTCGCCATTGCGTGTGCCCAGCTCGTCCAGGATGGTGGGGAACCACATGAAGATGCCCTGGGCCAGGAAGTAGATGAGGAACTGGATGCTGCAGATGTTCAGGGTGTGCCACAGTCGATCGCGATGGAAGAGCGGCACCGTCTGGTGCCAAACGAGACGCACTGCGTCCACGAAACCGTGCACATCGGACAAACTGGCGCCGCCGCTCTCCAGAGCCACCTCCTTGACCGGATATTCGGCGGCACTCCTGCCGGAATTCTTGGCAAAGATGGTGCGCAGGATGTCCAGTGACCGGTCGCCATGTCCCTGGACCAGCAGGTATTTGGGTGTCTCGGGCAGAGCGCTGATCCCCACGAGGGCCAGCAGCGAAACCGAGACGTTGGCCAGGAGCAAAACGCGCCAGGACGAGAAGCGCATCCCCAGCACAATGGTCTCGATGCGCAGGGGCAATATGCCAATTGCCATGGCTGCAAAAAGAAGGGATTCAGTTAAGGTACAGACAAAATGTAATAATAATCCTCACCTGGGGCAAAGATCATGGCCACGCAGAGGAAGCCCGAGAGCAGCGTCACATGCCGAACCCTCGAGCCGTTGCCATGGAACTCGCCGCACAGGCTGAAGACGCACGCCTGGCCGCCGGAAATGAAGAAGCCCGTGAGGAAGCGGAAGACGATCAGCATCCAGATGTTCACCGAGAAGCCGGACACGATCGAGCACACGGAGCTGAGGCACAGGGCGTACTTGAGGGTGGTGGCCCGGCCCCAGGTGTCCGCCAGGAAGCCCATGGCATGGGAGCTCAGGACGACGCCCAGGAAGCCGGCGGACGCCAGGATGCCCTGCTCGTCGAGAGTCGGCTGGAGGTCGCACTTCATCTGGTTCATGATCAGGCTCACGCCCATGATCTCCACCATCACGGCCATGAAGCAGAGCCCGCAGATGAGCAGCAGCTGGTAGTGGAAGCGGCCCACGCCCGTCAGCGTGATGGCCTCCTCGAAGGTGTGGGGCCGCGGCTTCTCCGACAGCTTCTCCTCGCGCTCCCCAGCAATGGCTATGTTGTAAGAGTTGAAAGAAAACATATTTTAACAAGATCATAAATGCAATGGTACAAATAAATATCTGCAAATGAAATGTAAAATTCCATGTTCGTGTTTTTTTGCACAAAAATATCAGTATTTATCAGAATATTAAATTTCATACCTATTTGAACTCGTAATTAGATTTCCTATCGATTGCCATTCAAATGTGTAACTTTTAACTGTTTTAAAATTTTTGTAAAAATTGTGACCTTACTCCTTATAAAAATCGCAAAAAATCATAATCGTGTTTTTTTGAACAAAAATATCAGTATTTTTGGCGTAACATGAGAAAAAACGAATAGAATATTAAATGTCATACCTTTTTGAACTCCTAATTAGATTCCCTATCGATTGGCATTCAAATATGGAACTTTAAACTGTTTTAAAATTTTTGTAAAAAATTTTGACCCTACCCCTTTAAAAAAAACGCAAAAAATCATAATGGTGTTTTTTTGCACAAAAATATCAGTATTTTTGGCGTAACTTATGAAAAAACGGTCAGAATATTAAATGTCATACCTTTTTGAACTCGTAATCAAAATCCCTATCGATTGGCATGCAAATATGAAACTTTAAAATGTTTTAAAATTTTTGTAAAAAATTTTGACCCTACCCCTTATAAAAAACGCAAAAAATCATAATCGTGTTTTTTTGCACAAAAATATTAGTATTTTTAAATATCATCGATACAATGAAGAAAAAAATCCAAATATGGAATGTCACACCTTGTTGCACTCGTTATTAAATTCCCAACCGATTGGCATTCAAATATGGCAATTTTTTATCCCCTTTACAAAAAATTAAAAAAATTGGTCAAACAAATAATTTCCCTAAAAGTGATGGAGGTTCTTAGATTAGGCGTTAGCTGCTCAAAACAGTCGATCTTTTAGATGTATGCCTTAATTTTACCAAAAATACGATTAAAAACCCGAAAATAAAGGTTTAAATTCGTATTCCCATTTTCTGCGTAATTTTTTTTAAATTAGTTAACAGAGTAACGGGTAGCTGATTGTCGAGGCTCTGGATTAGATTTTATTAATAGTTTTTATACCCGTTACTCGTAGAGTAAAAGGGTATATTGTATTCGTGCAAAAGTATGTAACAGCTAGAAGGAAGCGTTTCCGATCCCATAAAGTATATATATTATTGATCAGGATCACTAGCCGAGTCGATCTAGCCATGTCTGTCTGTCCGTCTGTCCGTCTGTCCGTCTGTCTGTCTGTCTGTCTGTCTGTCTGTCTGTATGAACGCTGAGATTTCGGAAACTATAAAAGCTAGAAGATTGGCATTTTGCATACAGATTCTAGGAGTTCCTACGCAGCGCAAGTTTATTTCAAAAAGGTGCCACGCCCCCTCTAACGCCCACAATCGCTTATATACGATTTTAAAAATTTAAATATTTCGGAAAAGTAAAAATGCAGTTTTGTTGTCTTTATCAATACCTATCGAAATGTAGAAGAAATTTTTTAAATCGGACCATTCGTTTAAAATTTATGCCTGATCAAAGTTTTTATCTCCCTCGCACTCCCTTTAGCTGAGTTACGTTTATTAGATAGTCGGGACACCAACCCGACTACAGCGTTCGCCCTCCCTTTAGCTGAGTGACGGGTATTAGATAGTCGGGACACCAACCCGACTATAGCGTTCTCTCTTGTTTTTTTCTATCAACTCATCAAAGCGGATAAGTCAATCACAGTCATTTAAGGCGAAGCCTTAGAGTTTATGGAATAATTCAAGATTCCCCTTAAATAGTTCGTATGGCAATCAATTTGTGTTCAGTTGCCACTTAATCATGGCCTCAGCCGCTTTGAATTTGGGTGAAAAGTCGGAGGGTTCGCAGGACGACGTTCGCCTGCCGCAGGAGCAGCCCCCTTCGCCCTTCTTCGAAACGAAGGCCTTCCGCGTGGTCTCGATATTCCTGTATCTGGGCGGGATCAGTGGCCTGGGCATGGTGCTGGCCCTGTACTATCTCATCTTCTTCGACTCCAGCATGCCGGACATCCACCTCAAGTTCCCCGTCTCCATTGGCGGCCATCCAGTGCAGAAGGTGCACGAGTACCAGTGACCATTTGGCCATTTGACCCATCCAGGTGGTAAGTACATATGGAGGGGAGGATTGGGATGGGGATGGTGGGCAGACTGCCGCTAATTGGATTTGGGAACGCTAGGAAAGGCGTGGAAAGAATGTGCAAGTGGAGCACTCGACTAGTAAATTCCCTAGAACCAAACAATTACATTACTGAGAATGTACATTATTTCATTGTAAAATCTCCATACATGTTGTTTAAAACATTTACCCTAATTATATGTATTAAACATACAAAATAATCGAGTGAGAGCTAACCAAAATATTCAAAAATCAAGTATAATCCTTTAAATTTCGGAACTGGGTATATGATCTAATAAACTCTAAAGGTCCAACACCTACACTCTCCCTAGCCACGCTTTCCATCACCATCGTCACTTTCATTTCCTTGACCAAACATGAATATAGAATCTACACACGACATGAAGGCAGAACAGAACGAAAAGGAACGAGATGAATTGGGCTGGAATCGGGATTGGAGGAGTGACGACGACGACGTTGGCGGGAAATCAAACCGGGTCAAGTGGTCGTGGAAGAACGCAGCACGTGATGGGGGATCTGGTTGGGTCTGGTACTTGCAACTGGCGAATCTTATTAGCGTGGCCCCCAAGACGATGCCACCCTCAACCCCTCCACCCTGCACCCCCGCAAAGAAACCGCAAAAAACAGTCGAGCGGAATGCGAAAGCCGAGGAACACGAGAGCAGAAAAAGAAATGGAACCAAAGACCAGATCCCCGGACAGTCGGACAGTCGGAGCAATCGGTCAATTGTGTTCAGTTCGTTCGAAGCGACGGTAGCGGTTGGATAAGATATTAATAAAATATATTAATTCGTTACTGGCGAGAGTGAAAGAAACCGAAAACACAATGAGCGGTACATCGGGGCTGATGGCCAACCTGGCCGAGGTGGTCAAGGAGGCCAAGGACGAGGAGATCCAGATGCCCAAGTCGAACGACTTCTTCGAGTCGAAGACCTTCCGCCTGCTGACCCTCATTCTCTACATGGGCGGCGTGAGCGGCATGGGTCTCACCCTGGCCGTCTACTACCTGTTCATCTGGGACTCGCGCATGCCGCCGCTGCCCGTGTTCAAGCACACGCATCCAATTGGCTAGGATCGGAGCCAAAAGCCAGCCATATTGTTCTCCCATCGACATCAGTGACCAGATTCGGGTGAGTGGCCACGTGGAACTGACCACGGCAACGCACAGATTTAGGGGTCTTTCCGTTTGTGGCAGAGTTGTCACCCCAGCAAATTGGCACTATCATTTTATGGTTGCCAAACTGATAAAAAAAACAACGCAGTATATTCAAAGATTTCATATTCAATCCACATATGTATGTTTCGCTTTGATTTTTATCAATTGCAGTTTTTATAAAATTTAAAAATAAAAATATTACATTTAAAAATTGATTTGAATAATAAAAATATTTTTTTTGATGAAGTAAAATAATATTTTCTTCTTGATTGAAATATTTCCATTCATTAAATTAATCATTCAATTAAATATTACGTTTTTTTATTCAATTTAAATATTTAATAGGAATATTTTTACCATTCTATTTTTTTATCAGTGCAGTTATACCAAATGCCTAGTTTATACCAAAAATCCAACGTGATTTTAAATCTTTTATAAAAGCACTTAAAAGTATGCTATGGATTTTTGTACATGCGATTTTACCTTTTTTTTTCAATTTAAAACCTGATTTTATTTGAAAACACTTTAATCTCCTTTGCGGAAAGCCATCATTTTGTTGTAATATTATTTTTGTGGCTTATGAGATTCACAAAAGCTGTCAACACTGTTGTGGGTTCGCTTTAGTGGCTTAATTAGCCCCGTGGCCGATATCAAAAGTTGACAGCCAGGCACAAAACTAATCCGCTTTGCTACGTGCCACCGAATCGCAGAGTTGCAAGCACCCACTTCCCACCTCCCATGGCATCTACGTACGTACATATATCCATGGTATTGCAAACCATCCAACACCCTGGGGCGAAATGGCGTCATTCGAGTGATTTTGATTTAATTGTGGTGGCGACATCAAATCAGTTGTTGCCACATCGCGAAGTGAGCAGGCACGACTGGGGATTTACTTAGTGTCCGTAGTGTCCGTAATGTCCGCAATGTCCGTTCCGGCGGAATCCACAAGAGTGGGCCTGGGCAACGCGGCCAGCATGGCGAATCTGGCCAAGATCGTCAATCTGATCGAGTCGAATGTGCGGTCGGAGGAGGCGGAGGCGGATCCCTGCGAGGAGGCGGCCAGAGGATCGTCGGGAACCGGAAGCAGCGGCAGCAGCAGAAGCGTTCGCCTGGCCAGCAGCAGTGCTCCGCGAAGAAGCGCCTGTGCCACATCGTATGTGCCCAAGTCGCCGCAGCTGGAGGAGATCGTGATCGCCGAGCCGACGTGCACCGAACGCTTCGCCCGATACTTCGTGATCGTGATCTACCTGTGCGGCCTCTGCTGCCTGGGCTTCTTCCTGTCCATCTACCACATCTTCTTCTGGGACTCGCGCATGCCGCCCGTCTACAAGGGCCAAAAGAAGGCACCTGCCTTCGGCTAGTCCGCTTGAAATGCCAAAGTAACACCCAAGAGAATGTTGTGTTTGTTTTTGGTAAGGAAATGCATTCAGAAACTCACTGTCTAACGACAAAAACTAAATATTTTTAAGGCTTATCCAATTTAGTCCTTTAAAAATAATGTGGCATCAAAAAAAGCTCTCATATTAACTAAACTGTAATATTTGTATTCCTCTAATATAACTCATAACTCCTATAAATAAAAACAAAAACGAAATTTTCGATTTATTTTTATAATGCGAGATTTATTCATTTCTGGTGTACGTGGCGTATGAGTTATATTAGAGGAACCAGCTTATTTATCACTCATACGCAGTGTATGCAATGCATTTTATTTACAATCAATTTGCAGATTAAATTTTGCAAATGAGTAAGCCTAAATTTAATATTCCAGTTGCTTGAAAGGCTTAGAACCAATTAAAATGATTTAATTGCAAATTAAATGCAAACAGAAATCTCACTTTAGAGAATATATATTCCAATAACATAATTAAATAGTTATTTAAAACCATAACCAAATATTATTTGAAATTGTGCAGTGAGAGGAAATTGCTTGTTATTACTTAGTTATAACTTGAAGCCAATATCTCGAAAGCACACAAATTTCCTCGAGTCAAGCCATTAGTTCTTATTAAGTTGATATACCACCCTCTCGACCATTTCTTTGTATTCTGGCTCGCAAAGTTTTGGCCCAACCAAAGTTTAAGTTTAATTATGTGTATCCAACTCTGTATCATGCATGTGGGGGAATAAGTTTCGCCTTGTTCGTTGGCCACAGCCCCCTTATCCCCATCCTTGGGTTATCCCCTCGTTCCGGCTGCCCGAGCTGCTTAATCAGCTTCGTCTGCACATAAGTAAGCAGATGGATAAACCATCCTTAAACTTGGGAAGGCGGGGGGGAAAACGGAAATGGGAAATGGGAAATGCCATAGGCCGGGCCCAAAACATTTTCGAGGCCAGCACAGTCGAGGAGCTTCGGGGGAAAGCCTCACCTGGCCACGTTGGCGAATTAAACTCCTTGAAGGAAACTGTGCAACAATACTGCTCGGAAAATGCATGTGCGCTGGTGGGAGTGTGGCCTACATCCTGGCCCAGATGATGAATATGCATTTAAGTGCAAGTACAGTGGAGCCTTGGAAATTGAAACTTGACCAAGTAGATTTTTCGGGAACTTTCGTTCAAATAACTTCATTTGCCCTAAGCAATACTAATAATAATATAATTATTTATTTTTAAAGTGTTTTAAAAAGATTTCTCATATATATTATAATCTTAAAATACTTTTCAACTTAAACTTTAAGACTAGTTATTTCAGAGCCATACTTGATTGTATTTATTTAAATTATTTATCCTGTTCTAAGCAAATATGATATTTCTTATTCCTAGCATACCTTCGGTAATTTGAATCCTTTGTCCTTGTTTCCGAAGTTCACCTGTGCCCACATGCATGTGGGTGTGTGACTGGCTATCTCTTTTCTCAGCAGGGTGTGTGAGTGTGTGTGGAGCTTATACAACAAAATCAATGGCCAACATTGCAATACCGTTCGGCCCTCTCGCTCGCACGCCTGCATTTCGATTCGTCGAGCACTGCATTCGCTACGCTCTCTCTCTCACTCTCTGCACTTATTCGAGCGCTCTCCTTTCGCTCTCTCGGCTTGTCCTAGTGACCCAGTTGCAGTTTGTTAACCCCCCGAAGGCAACGGAAAACGAAGGTGTGCGCGGCGGGTTAAAGGTGGAACGGCTGTGGAATGGGGCGGGGCAGCGAAAGTTTGGACGTCCTTCGCGACACCTGCGAAGGTTGCTGTCAAAGCCAGCAGTTCCCCGCCCCTCCCCTTCAACGCCCCCGCGAAAATTGCACAATATTTGTATTTCGATTCGAAAAATTGCCTCGATTGCCAGAACTTTTGATTGGCATTGAAATTATTGAAATAATGCAAAATTAATCCAAGCGCGCATTTTAATTTCCGCATGTGAGTCAGTTGCATATGTTTATGGGGCTTTGGGGTGTTAAGGGAGCGGGGGAGTGGAAACTGCACTTGACACACAAAGAGCGGCAACGTGCCGACGTGCGGTTTGTTTTTGTTTCAGCTGCCTTTTTGTTTTTATTTCGCCTTCAAGGAATGCCATTAAAAAAACACACACACAACAACCAGCGTGGGCAGCCGAAAATGCAAATGAGCGCAAGCGAGAGAGATGGATTTTATGAATGAAATTAAAAGCGAAGATCGCTAATGCAACGGTAAACTCCCCAAGCCGAAGTTGCCACGCAGGGAGGGGCCGAAGAGGGGAGGCCGAGAGTCGCTCTCGCACGAAGGAGGAATGCAAAAGCACGAAGGCGAAAAACGGTACTACGGTACAAACTCCTGCCAGAATCTCTCTCTGCTCTCATTTCGCTTGCACACGTTCGACGCGTCGGTTGGCAGTCAAATTTTTGCGCGCTCTTTTTTTTGTACTTTTAAGCTCGCCACGCATAAACAATAATAAAATAAAATTTATTAAAAAATATTATTATTAACGTATTAAACGCAAATAAACGTCAAGGAAGGTGGCAAGCTAAAAACCGAAAAGAACTTTGCATTTACCAAACAAAATTAATAACTAGACTTTAACGGGACACTGCCAAAAAAGGAAATTAAATAAAGTTATACAAAAAGCACAAAGGAAAGGAAGCAAACAAAATCAAGAAGAGGCATCTCTGAACATATCGAAACAATCAAAACAGATATCGAAATCGAAATCAAGATCGAATCAAAAACTCAAAAATGAACTCGAAACACAGTTCGCTGGAGGAGAAAGTGAAACTGCCGCCCACGGAGACAATAAGCCGCTGCTACCAGCCGCAGCAGAGCAACCGCAAGGTCATCCGCATCCTGACCGTCGCCGTCTATGTCCTTTGCGTTTCGCTGGCGGCCATCATGCTCTCCCTGTACTACATCTTCATCTGGGACCCCACCATCCGCCCCTTCGTCACCAAGGCCACGCACTGCGGTAAGGCGTCTGGTAACCAGTTACCCGGTAATCACATCACCCCACTGCACTGCACTGCCCATCCGGGGGTTAACTACTCCATCAAAACCTGCTGACCGATGACCAGTAGCCAGTAACCGAAAACCAGTGACCAAAAACCAATCACGGGGCGGACAATTTGCGGTCAGCGGTCAATCTGGGACAAAGCCCGAATCTAGGCTACGGGAGTTAAGAGCTTCTAGATGGGAATGGGAATGGGAATGGTGTTGGGGTTGGGCTACCCATTAGCCTACCCGTTGGTCATTACCGATGGGCTTGGATGGCTGGCAGGACAGCGTTGACCCTTTTTTCAGCTAAAAAATAAAGTGCTTTTACACACTGCGAGTACAGTTTAATCAACATTTTGCTTAAAAAATCATTCAACTCAAAACAATATTTAAAAGAAAAAATGTACATTACTGAAGAAAAAAGGAATTTTAGTACAAAAGAATTACTTTTCATAAAAAAACGTTTATATGTTATTATTTATTATAATAATAATTTTAATAATAATAATTATTTCAAAACACTAAAAAAGCTATCAAAAATATGCTTTAAATAAGTTTAGTGTAGATTTTCCCTTAAAACAAAAAGTATTGCATATTTTTAAGCGCGATTTCAGGATAAATCATATCACTGCAGATTATATAAAAACCCAAGACAGCTTTAAAGCAAAAGTACCGATATTCCTTGGCTTTATATCTGAATTGGCAACACTTTCTCAGGAAGGAGGTGAAAAAGCCGCCCACATTGTTCCACTAGCTTCGGCTTCAGCTCGTTCCGCCTCCATCCTTCCTCTGATTCTTGGCTTTTTGTTCAGTTTTTGTAAATCAACTCGAAATTAGGTCAATGGGGTGTCATGCACACGACTACACCCAAGACACCCAAGCCACCCAATCCACCCACCGCCCCAAAAACACGCTAGGGTGCAGTTTTCCTCGCTGTACTTTCCATTCGTTTGCAGTTTGCAGTTCAATAAATCTAATTTGATGCAATTAAATGCAGATTCTGGGAGCTTAATGAAAGTTATACGGCAGAAAGGCAAACAAACTGGAATTTATGACAGCGAGAATGCACTTTGTAAGGAAATATGCTTAGTGTCCGCTTTCAAAGTTTTGCCCCTCGGAGGGCAGCGTTTCTTTTCAATGTCTTTATTTAAATTTTGACTAGCCGCCTGCATAGCAAGGCACAAATGCCTGCAAGGGCGTCTAAAATTGCGAAAAACTGCAAGGGAAATAAAACATAAGCGGACAAGGGCGGATGAAAATGCAGGAAATGTACGGAAAACCTTATAAATATTTAAGGCATTGATTAATGTTCTGACTCTCTTAATGATAGCAAACTGTCACGGTCTTTTCTTTCATATACAGTGGTGGTCACGAGTTTAGCACACTTTTCTCGCCCATCATTTTTTCGCCATATCTCCTTTTCCGTTAGAGTTTTCGACTTTCTGTTTTTACCCACCTTCGTGCTGGAAATAGAGCAACTTCCACTGTTAATATCGTCCCATTCGCATTTACCATTGATCTTTGGCAATCATTTAAGTGGATCAACCTCTAAAATGAGCTGGACACGAGTTTAGCACACTCTAGGAAATTCATTTCCTTTTCACACTTCTGATTATTTTCCTTGACTTTTTACTTCGTATTCTGGTTAGTGAACCTAAATAAGGTAAGAAATCGAAGAAACGATGTTTATAGATATATCACAAGGACCCTGGAACATAAAAAACCAAAGGTGTCAAAATATCCTGTTTTTAGGCAGGATAAGTGTCCAAATGGATCCCCATCAATTTTATTTACTTGTTATCCTTAGAATTAAACAATTAAAAGGTAATGCGGCCGAAAACATAGAGCTGGGACCTGAAAAATGGTAATAAATAGACTTCCCCTTGCATAGCATTTCAGCAGATCCTGATTTTCAAGTCCTTTCAAATGTTCTAAAAATCTCCGGACTGCATATTTTTTAGCCAATTAAAAGACAAAAAAAATGAGGTATATATCATTAAGATCGGTCAACAACTTCCTGAGCAATTGACTACAACACTTTTATATTCATATCAAAGTCTCGAGAGTACGGAATTTTGTATGAAAGTCGTCCATTAAGTCAAAGCAGTTATGACTTTATTTTAGTGTTGTAGTCAATTGCTCAGGAAGTTGTTGACCGATCTTAATGATATATACCTCATTTTTTTTGTCTTTTAATTGGCTAAAAAATATGCAGTCCGGAGATTTTTAGAACATTTGAAAGGACTTGAAAATCAGGATCTGCTGAAATGCTATGCAAGGGGAAGTCTATTTATTACCATTTTTCAGGTCCCAGCTCTATGTTTTCGGCCGCATTACCTTTTAATTGTTTAATTCTAAGGATAACAAGTAAATAAAATTGATGGGGATCCATTTGGACACTTATCCTGCCTAAAAACAGGATATTTTGACACCTTTGGTTTTTTATGTTCCAGGGTCCTTGTGATATATCTATAAACATCGTTTCTTCGATTTCTTACCTTATTTAGGTTCACTAACCAGAATACGAAGTAAAAAGTCAAGGAAAATAATCAGAAGTGTGAAAAGGAAATGAATTTCCTAGAGTGTGCTAAACTCGTGTCCAGCTCATTTTAGAGGTTGATCCACTTAAATGATTGCCAAAGATCAATGGTAAATGCGAATGGGACGATATTAACAGTGGAAGTTGCTCTATTTCCAGCACGAAGGTGGGTAAAAACAGAAAGTCGAAAACTCTAACGGAAAAGGAGATATGGCGAAAAAATGATGGGCGAGAAAAGTGTGCTAAACTCGTGACCACCACTGTATGTATGTTTGAACATTTTTAAAATGTTTTGGGGCGGGTAAAAAATATAATATTAATCATTTATAAACCACTGAGTAAATGGTTTTCATTTTAAATATTTTCATTTTCGTTATATTTATAAAGTTTACAAATACATTGATAAAAAAAATTGAAAAGCAAAAGAAATATCTTCATAATAAATTCAAAATCTAGTATTTAATATTAGAATTAATTAAATAAGCATTATGTTATAGTTATACAACAAATTTTAAATTGCTTGATTTTATTTTAAAATATTTGAATCAAGGCAGAAAATAATATTTAGGAATTCTTTGATTTATTCTATTATATATGTTTTGGGGCGGGTAAAAAATATGCTTTTTATAATTTATAAACCCTTTTTTTTCCAGATAAAATTGTGATACCCGAAAAAATAGCCATTCGCCTCCTCAACTCATCGGAAGTGACCGCGGAGCAGTTCTACAAGCACATCCTCGAGCAGTACCGCATCCTCAGCCACATGCAGCAGCAGCGCCAGCAGCTCCTGCAGCGCCAACATCTCCAGCTGCAGCAGCTGGAGGCGAACAATCGCTTCCAGGAGGTCTTCGCCACGGCCACCATAATCCAGGCCCATCCGCATCCCCATCCGCATCCCCGCGAGCCGCCGAAGAAGCCGCTTCTGGGTCCCTATACCCCGGTGCCGGGCAATGTGAGTCACCACGATCAGCCGGGGCAGCTGGGCCACTTGGACTCGGATCCGGACCCGGAACCGGCCCACCTGCCCCTCCTGTTGGACACCTCACCGCCGGCCGAGGTCAACGGAATGGGTCACCTGAAGCGGAAGACGCATCGCGGTCACTACAAGCACCACAGGGCTCGGACTGGAAACCAAAAGAAGCTGTCCGTTGCCAACTCGATGGCCAGTGCCGTGGCCAGTTCCACGCCGAGCACCACAAGCGGCGGCGGCGAAGGAGGAGGAGGAGGAGATGCCCTGGCCACGGCGCCCACTTTGCCGCACGGCTATATGGACACACCACTGAACCCGGCGGCCGGAACGATTGTGCAGCCGCCGCAGCTGCAGCTCTACACCTCGATGCCCATTCCGCTGATCCTGAGTCCCAGCGAGGAGAAGCGTCCCTCGCACCACGCCCACGGACACGTGCACGGCGAGCGGCGGGGCGGAGCGCAGTCCGGCGGACGGCGGAGGACCACGACGGCCTCGGTGTCCGGCTACGAGGCCCAGACCTACCTCAATCCGTTCCTCACCGGCGAGCTGATCTTCGAGAAGTAAGGGATCCAGGCCCGCGGTTAATGTATTTTTTTTTTTTTGTAAGAATTACAACACCACAGCCAAGATCGGAAATGGAGATTAGAAAATGGAGAGAAAATGGTAAAGCGATACGGCAATACCTTCCATACCTGATCATACCTATATCAATGGAGAACTCCTTAGAAGGGCAGCACTCTACTCACAGTAATTCGGATGGTCTCAGTACTGACATGGGCGCAAAATGCAGAAGCGATATGTTTTAATCAACTTGGTTAAGCTGTGGCATGTATAGGGATATAGTTTCCAAATCAAAAGCGGTATTTAGCATTTCATATTGAAATTTACAGTTACATATACAGCAATCTCATTTTATACGTAGAATATGTTTGAAATTGAACAAATTTTAAGATTTATAGAGGGAACCTTAGAAAAAGCAGAGTTATCGGTTATGATGTTAACATAAAATCAAGATTTGACTCGTGTCGGTACTGAGCCACAATTTGGTCAATATATACAGAGCCAGGCCCGGCCACATATAGAGGTTAATAGATGTTATGTACTGCAAAGGGATAGTTGAAACCATAGCTAAACTATAGTCGATGTACCAACCACCACACAACCACTCCACAACACACTCGAAAGGGACACACACGCATAATACGGGACCCACTTCAGTAGAAAGTCACTCGATATCAGCGATCACGGATCACGGATCACGAATCACGGATTACGGATCACACAGGCGGCTCACCTCACCAAGCTCAGCAGCAAACTCACCCCACCTAGGACACTGCTTCCAGGCAGCTAGCGAACGCTACACCAACTACAATAATTAGCCAACCCTAAACCTAGAGTAACCAGTTTACCAGTAACCAATTACCAGTAACCCATCCCAGGATTATACCCCCTCAACACGGGGAAGCGGATAAATGTCACTATAATTCAGCATCAGAATGAATCACACTCACGCAAAGAGGCCAATGTCACTGCCAAATATCGGTTATAATCTATATATATATAACGATGTCTTTTAAGATTTTCCCAAACCAAAGTTATAGCAAAATTTCATATAATATCTAAGTGATCTGTTTAAGTCAGCAAATCTTGATAAAATATATTTAAAACCTGTAAAAACTTTAGAAAACATTGTCTAGCCTAATTAGTCACAACTTCAATATTTAACAGAGTTTCGCGGCCTATAAATAATTAGCTGACGTATTACCTATAGACACTTTGCTTAGCAAGATTAAAGACCGGCGTGCTTAAGAACCACTATATGGTTTTATATATGGGGCATATAACCGATGGGTGACGTGACATTGGCTCGGTCTATTCACATACTCAAACACTAAATGCAAACCTATCAAAAACGAAATACACTAAGCGAAAAAGCGGGAAAGTTAGTAAGAGGAATGATGAGGAAAGATGGGAGAGAGAAGAGGGAGAGAGAGAAATATTGAGAAACTGCATCTGCATCCAAAGACACGAGAATTGAATTCATCAATAATAACATACGTATAAACGATATGGATACGATATAGAATTGAATCTGTAACTGATGGGCATATACCGCATATATATCTTATATACCGCATATATCTTATATATGTATACCAAGAAAACAAAGTCATTTTGGCAATAATAAAGCATAGCAAACGAAAAACAAGTTCTGTATCGTCTTTTATTCAAGGTGTACATATGTTTACTCTGAAGTATGATTTCATTATAGAGTAAAAAAAATTTATAAAAAGTAAGGACCACTGAATATTTTAAACTGAAATCACAGAATGCCAAGTTAGTACTTGGGTTAATTTCACCATCATTTGTTTTTAGATCACTTAAGAAAAAATAGGAATTTTTTAGAATATTCTTTCCATGATTAATGTAAGTTATTTCACAACTTTTTATGACAGGATACCATATAATACTACATTTTGCAGTCTCCCTTTTAATCTTCTTGTATTCACTCACCGAACTCGTTTTCACAATCTATCACATAAGCGGGATTATCCATGATGTCCTTGGTCCTCCCAGGTTATATGTTCGAAATGGGTGAGGATATGTGCGACTGGCGGCACTGTCCACGGCCAACTGATGAGCTCCGTGAGGCTGGGGACTTAAAGTACGTCCGGGTATCTGAACGCAGGGGTACGTGCTTCAAAGTCCGATCGCAATTGCGTTCTGTAAAGCTCTCTGCGGTAACAGACTCGTAAAACCCGGCCAGAGATATCCGCACCGAAAATGCGAAAATACGAAAAGACGAAAACAAAAGCTGTAAATCTTAAATAACCGCTCCATCTTCCCCAATCTGCAAGTCAGTATCGTGGCGTAAAAGTTCAGCCCCTCTACTGCTTTCTGAAGCCAACAAATCGTAAATGGAGCCACTTTGGGTGGAGGAATAGACCCCTGGGGACTGGGGACTGGATGTCTGAAAAGCAAAACGCGGACCCAAAACAAAGCTAGCAACACTTTCGTTTGGTAGATAGACTAAAAATAACACTTAGCTAAGTTAACTTACGCCTTGAAAGCCCTTGAAATTACAAAACCATAAGTCTGATTGAAGTAAAGTAAAATACTTTATTGATATTCTCATGCGCGCATATCATATTTGTACTATAGGAGGTAATAAAAACATTCAGTTATAGTTTTAGACACCTTTATTCGAGGTCTCCGAGACGTTGTTTTACAAAATGACTGGACAACTTTAGGAAGTAATTAAATTAAAACCGAAATCACTAAAATATAACGTTAGATGGCCGTAATTCTACTCTTTAGTTCAGTCTAATGAAAACGCAAACTTCAATAATAGACCATAGCTGATTTTTGAAGAGACATTTTATTTAACAACTACATTAACGCCAAGTTTAAATCATTTCGATTGCCTGGATCGATTTACATTCGTTTCTGCCTGGGCGATTTTCCAGAACGTCTGCACGCGAAGAGCCCGGTATTTTGGTATTTTGGCCAAGTCACTGCCAGCGGAGCACATAAAGATAGGCCCGCGGAGACGCGACAGCTTGATCCCGGGCCATAAACGCACTCGTAAAGGGATCCAAAGATCTAGAGGGGCTGTAAAACATTGAAACTGATGCTTTATGCATTGGCAAACAGACGGGACGGGACGGGACGGGACGGGATGAGATGGCAATAGCCCTCTCTTTCTCAGCCATGTCGGTAGGGGTTTCGGTTTGGCTCTCTACATATCAGTTTCTATTAGGAAATCTCCCTTCCATAGTTTCATAGCTTCGTTACAGTTCCATTATGGCCAATATCAACTATCCACGATCCGCAATCAGTGATTATGGCCCTGCCTAAGAACTCACTCCTTTCGGTGCGCTTAACTTAAGGGACAAAAAAAGTACATAGAACAAAAACTTATAACAAAACATATTGCGGGGGGTGTGGGGGTTTGTAATCGAGAGGATCGCCCAGATTGAGCCCAAGGGTAGTCGCAGTCGCATTGCATTTATACATACATACAAACATTGAATGGAAGAGTGAAATACAGTGGATGCGCCGGAAAGTACGGAGTGCGGTAGTCGAGGTGCCCACGAAACCGGCCACCGTGCTTAGAACTGAAACGGCGGCGTGTCCCGGCAGGTGTGGGCGCCCATCGGCGTGATGACCACGTGCAGGGTGAGCGTGTTCCGGGCGGTGCCCGTCAGATGGGGACTCAAGTAGGGGGATGTGTGCTCCAGCTCGTCGTACGGCAGCAGGTTGTCCAGGTTGATGACGCGCGACGTGTCCGAGAAGTACTCCGTGCGCTCCACCACCGTCCGGATGTGCATGATCTGGTTCTGCACGCCCACGATCAGCACGGCGATCTGGGAAAACAAGTAGCAGTTGATAGAGACTCTTCAAAAATAATAATAATACTAAGCAGGCAAAAGGGAAAATAAACAACCCTTCAAATCTAATAGTAGATTCGAGGGATTGGAAATAGAGCTTGAATAAATATCGACAGTTTTCCATTTCTCTATATTTCATTTGAGTGTTTGTCTTCAAAACATCAATGTTATCGAAATAATATTGTCAACATATCGAAAATATCGATCATTTTTAAGCTCTATTTTGAATAGTTAACTCTACACTGGTTTTGTGTTTGTGTGAACAAGAGCTTCTAAAAATATCGTTAGTTTTCTATTTCTCGATATCTAATTTGTGTTTTGCCTTCAAAATATCAATGTTATCGAAATAATATTGTCAAAATATCGACAATATCGATAATTTCCAAGCTATATTTTTGGTTAGAATTTAAAACTACATGTTTGTGCTCAAAAACTAAGGTTGTTCTATAATAACTAATTCCAGCAAAGGATATTTACCTTGAAGCGCTCCTCGCCAATGTTTTGATGCTTGCAGGTAACCCGTAGGCGCACTGTGTTCAAGGAGCAGCCCGGCACGTCCTCGCCCCACACCATTTTGGCCTTGTTGTACCTAACGCCGCGCGGGAAAAACTCTATCTCCCAGGTCATGCCGGGATCTGGGAATGAAGAAAGAAGCGTTACTTGATACCAGCTGCCCATCGACTTCAGTCGCTGCCCAGAACTTACCGTCCTCTTCAGTCTCAGCGATGTGGCGCTGCGAAAAGAAGCAGGTCACATAGTTCTTGTAGTCCTCGATCGCGTCAAAGTTGTGCACATCGATGTCGACGCTCCAGGTGTCGTTCCAGTAGAGGCGCGGCGTGAACTGCAGCTCGCCCGACTCGGTGGCCCTCACCTCGCGCACCCGATCCTCCTGCCCCGACTGGTAGCTCATGCCGATGGCAATGCGCTCGACGAGGAACTCCTTGTGGTACTCGATCAGCGGGTCCATCAGCAGGTGCGACAGCTGGCGCGGCGTCATCATGCCGAAGCGAATGTGGGAGACGGTCTGCTCGATCAGCTCCATGAAGCTGCCGCTGGCCGTGGCCTCCATTTGCTCGCGACGATGCAGCAGCCACGTCTGCAGGATGTCGAACAGTTTGTACTCGCTGGTGACAACCAGGTCGTTCTGCTGCAGCAGCAGCTGCAGGATGGCCGGGTCCATTTCGACAAAGTCGCGCGACTCGGCCACCATCTCGAGGTTCCACTTGAGGAACCGCTTCAGCGTCTCGGTGAGATCGTTGTGGGTGGGCGTGAAGGAGAGCGTGTACTGCAGCCAGGAGACCAGGTAGCCGCTGGTGGCCGCCTTGGCCACGTGCTTGTTCATGTAGCCCACGCAGAGATCGATCAGGTCGCGCACATTGTACTTGTCGCTCAGCGCCAGCATCGGCATCACCGTCTGCAGCGTCACCTCGATGTGGCCCACGTACAGGTACTTGATGAACTGCGGAAACACCGCCGAGCAGCAGGCCTCCTCGTGCAGCTCGATCACATGCTTGCTGCACTCGTTCCACTCCGGGTTCATGAGCATCACCTGAAAGACATCGCTGCTGGCGCAGAGGATGACGCGGTGGGCGGGATACTCCTTGCCGTCCACCAGCAGCACAATGTCCGACATCAGCTGCTCGGCGTACAGGTTGGCGATCTTGTTCAGCACACTGTTCGCATCGATCATCTGGTGGGGCGAGAAATTTGACCAGGATTAGATGGTACTTCTTGAAGAGGACAATTGGGACAGGGAGAAATAAGCTTGTATATAATAATATCTTTCTCATCATACAATTAACGGTGAAGAATCTTCCATAACTGAAACACCAAGGGGGTTTTTCTCACGAATTTTTGGATATAACAAGTGTTCGCTTCCGCAATTTATGTGAAATGAGAAATTATTAAAATCTGGATGACATATGATAGATGACACATGACAGTAAGTTGCCAAAAGCTATTGACATTCAAATTCAATCGATGTATTGCCTACTCAATTTAGGATTATCAGAGTTTTGTATAATATAGAGTAACTCTATTAGAGTTGCCATATAGGGAGATAAGTTAAGGACATTTACTCCACGAATTATAACCAATATCTTGCTCATCATACAATACAAGAGTCTTCCATAACTGAAACACCGAAGGGATTATTCTCAGGAACTTTCGGATATATAACAAATGTTATATGTGAAATGAGAAATTATTAAAATCTGGATGACACATGATAGTAAGCTGCCAAATTTGCCAATTCAATCGATTTATTGCCAACTCCAGTTAGGAAGTTCAGAGTTTTGTACAATATAGAGTTGCCATATAGGGATGGTGATAAGATAAGGACATTTCCCTGGGACATAATGGATCTGGACTCCAGATTCTGGAGGCCTTTCCCTGCCGTTATACCCACCGTGCTGGCTCCATCCTGACCTTCTTCTGTCTCGCGGCACTTGCGCCGCTTGGCGTCCTGATCCTCGCTAGAGCTGGCTCCATTCGCTGGGTTGTCCGAGGTGCTGGCGCTGGTTCCATTGGGATTGCCTGGCGAGTTGGCCGAAGCATCGCCAGCGCCTCCGCCTGCTGCTCCGCCAGCTGCCTCGGCAGCCTGGTCCGCTGCAGCTGGACCGCCTCCACCTGCGCCTGCAGCTCCTCCCACGCCACCAGCAGCTCCTCCGTGCGCACCACCTGCACCACCCACTCCTCCAGAGACGGGCGCTCCCGCTCCTCCAGCGTTACCGCTGGCGTTCATCGGGAATCGGGGTATCGGGTATCGACTGGGGCCCGCTTCGGGATTCGCTCTGCGCTGGCAAGTCGCTCAAGGACACTCTACTGGACGGCTCTGTCAGTACGAGCCAAAGACATGGCCAAAAGTCTCTTTTTTCGGATGAAAACAAAATTGCAGTGCTACTAGAGGTGGGAGCAAGGGCGATTGGCTGGGCAATCGACTAGTCGATAGGCGCGGAGCAGACACTCAACTATCGGCAGGACTATCGAAAGAGCGCGGGAAATGGACAGCTTAAATTTGCATTTAACGCAGTTAATTTTATAAATCCCTGAATCAGTGTTCTTTGAGCATTAATAATAAATGAAATACCTCTAATCCAATATTCATAAGCAAAAAATGTTTAAAAATTCTAAAAAAAAAAGCAAATATTTGCATTTTTTTTTAATATGCAGTTAAAATTTAAGATTGTGCTATTCTAAAGTTTACTTAAACAGGTGCTCTACAAATAACCAGAGTACACAAGCATATGCCTTTAAAATGTGGCAAAAAAGCTGCGGGAAAAACACACATACTGGCCTCAAAAAACAATACTTTTCGGTTCTTGTTTGCAAATCGATGAAGGTTCTTTGCAAATAATTTAAAAATTAAAAGAGGTGTTTTAGAGTTGTATTATTATCACTGCCAATAAAATACAAGAGCCTCATGTTTTCCAATTGATATTTATTTGTATTGCGTCGACAATTTTTCCTAAGAATGACTTAAAAGTAGCCTAACGACCACAAAATGATGTTAGAATTGGAAATAATGTTTGCTAAATGGCTTTTCTCGTGCACACGGTCCTGGTGCCCCATTACCGTAAATACTAAAAACATAAAAAAAGGGGGGGGACCAAACTCAACTAAGGCGGCGGACGAAACGTGAACACAGCGAAGGGAACACTAAGAATGACTCATGGACTCCGGCTAGCACTTGGTCTTTTGGGTGTTGTTGATATATTCTTTAAATGCGGACTCCTCACAGAGGTCGGTTTATGCCGGTGTTTTGAAGAGAAAACATTACGATTACAATTAGTTTGGCGGGCGATTTTTGTTCATTCGACTGCTGCTCCTGCTCCTGCTGATCTCCCGATTGTGGGGACGACTTAGAGCTCGTCGTGGCCGAGGAACTTCTTGAGGTAGGCCTGCAGCTCCGGCAGGGAGCGACTGCCCTCGTACTCGTTCTGGCGCTGCCCGTTCTTGTAGAGGAAGAGCGTGGGATAGCCCTCGACCTGCTGGTCGATGCACACCTGCTTGTTCTCCGGCGCCGTGCAGTCCACCTTGGCGATCTTCACGCCGCTCTGCGCCTGGTGCGTCTCCGTGGCCAGCTGCTCCCAGGTGGGCTGCAGCTTCTGGCAATGTCCGCACCACGGGGCGTAGAACTTGATGAAGGCCACGCCCTCGGCAATGGCCTCGTCGAACTCGGCCTCGCCGGTCAGCTGTTGGGGCGTCAGCTTCTTGGCAGCCGCCTCCTCCTCGCCGGCAGCCTCCTTGGCGGCCGCCTCCTCGTCGCCGGCGGCCTTGCCTTCGGTCTTCTCCAGCGGCACGCCCACCATCTTCTCCACATAGCTCTTCAGCGTGGACAGGTCGCGGGCCCCCGAGTACTTCTCGATCTTCTTGCCGTCCTCAATCCAGAGCAGCGTGGGATAGCCCTTGACCTCGAAGTCCTGGCAGATGGAACGGAACTGTGTGCAATCGATCTTCGAGATGGTCACGGCGGGCTCCTTCACCAGCTCCTTGGCCAGCTCCTCCCAGGTGGGCGCCAAACGCTGTAGTTTCATGAATATTTGTGTTAGGGAGTTGGAAAACATAGTGCAGCTCGTGGCTCACCTGACAATGACTGCACCAGGGGGCGAAGAACTTGACAAAGTGGTTGCCACTGGACACGTGCTTGGCAAAGGTGTCCTCGGTGAGGTCCACCACCTTGCCCAGATTGGGGTTCTCCACATCCTCGCGCCTGGCCTCGCCCAGATCGGCCTCGGCGGGCGTGCTCAGCTCCTGGTTGATGAAGTCGGTGATGGCGGGCAGGTCGCGAGTGCCCTTGAACTTGACCGACTCCTCCTCGCCCTGCTTGAAGAGACGCAGCGTGGGGTAGCCGGTCACCTGGTGGGCGGCGCACAGGGTCTGGTGCTTGGTGCAGTCCACCTTGGCGATGATCACCTTGGGCTCGTCCACGTTCATGATCTCGGCCAGCTGTTCCCACAGCGGCTGGAGGCGCTTGCAGTGGCCGCACCTGCGGGCGGGGGAATTGGTTAGTTTGTTGGATCACTTGGGTGGTATTACAAATTATATTTACTTAAATATCTGATAAAATAGTGCAATAGTAAAAATAAATATCTGCATATTGAAAGCAGAGATTCGTAGTACATATTTAAATTAAATACAAAATCATAATATTTAATATAAAACATATTAGATTGCTCGATTTCATTTGAAAATATTTCTAATAATGTATATTTACTTTTAATATTTTACGTCTTAAAAAAAAATTCATATTTAAATCAAAGTTTAAAGAGTTTAAAAACATACCGAAAAATATTTAAATTGAAATCTTTGGGTATAATACGTTTTTTTATCAGTGTATCTGTATTGAATAGCTGTAGTCATAAGGAGTTTTATTAGGATTCAGGTATAGAACACCTTATGATAGTCTATCTTTCACTCCTCTTACTACGCATATTTATTTTTATACTTTTGAACCCCTAGTAATAACCGATTAAATCGATTTTGAAACAAAATCAATGCGTTTTCCGTGCACAAAGGAAGACAAAACAATGAACCGCGATAAGACGGGCGCTTTGTCCCGAACAAAGAGTTTATCATCTGCTGCTAGTGCCGAATCGCATTTCCAGCTGCCCCAAACTCCCCCGTCCAATCGCAGAGCACTTCCTAGCAACATAATTGAACCTAATCAAATTAGCTCATAGACACTGCGATGGCTTTTGATAAGACTTGGGAGCCGGGTGCTACGAAAACCAAGCTATAGTAGTGGCCGAAATCTCGAGTATTTAGTGTGTCAATCAATGGGCAAGGCAAGGCAAGGCAAGGGGGTTCTCGAACAAAGCCCCTTTGATCGTCTTATCGCCGAACGTGCGATTTGTCGTTCTGAAGACATGACGAATCTCAGTTCCATAGGATCTTCGGTTTTTTGACCAAATTGGGGGTCACACATTTATGTCACTCTAGATCTTCAGGTATTTTCGCCAAAATAAATATAAATATACAAAAAATGTCTGCCCATTAACATAAAGATGTGTTGTTCCGGTTTTCACTTTTTCTAAATTATGAAATCTACAATATAAAATCTATACATATATTTCACCATTTTTGTGTTATATTTGCCAGAGTTTAGGTTTGGAAAAAGGAATATTTGTATAATTGTTTGTGATGAAACAAAATTATTTACTATGGGAGTTAAATATTATTCAATGAATTTTTTTTTCAAACTTTATTAATTATTTATTAAAGAAAATATATGTAAGTCTTAAAAACTGATCAATCAAAGCAATCATCCTTTTTCAAAATGAAAAATCGCCAAAAATTGAATCCGCGAAAAACAGGCGAAAGTGAAAACCGAAACACCGTTGGTAATTATGTGTGCGTGGCTTGGTCACATACATATAATAGACGACCTATGTGGGCCGCTGCGATTCGCCGGCAAAAGTTGGCCAATTTGGGACGCACTTTTCTGTGGCGGATCGCGTGGGGGGGCAGGGAAACGAATTGCAACTCACCAGGGCGCAAAGAACTTGACGAAGACATTGCCGCCGGCGATTGCGGCGTCGAAGGTTTCCGGGTCCAGCTCCACGGCGAACTGCTTTTCCGCCTGTTTGCCGGCCGGGGAGTCGTCTTCCTGGGCCGCTTGGGCGGCGGGCAGGAGGGGCGCTAGCAGCAGGCCGCACACCGCCACGGATAAGAAGGACCTGGCCAACATGATGCACGAAACGCTCGGAGAGATTTAAAATTCGAATTCCAAAATGCTGGGACACGTCCGGTCACTAGGGGTGGGGAAACAATCGATGAAAATCGATGAAAACATCGATGGTTTTCCAAGAAACGAATCGAGAACTAGTTCTGTTAAACATAACATTTGAGTCTGCTCAGCTACAGCTGGATTGAGTGCTTTTCGTATGGCCGTTAACAGTGCGCAGGAAATGGAGTGGAAATTGCAGGGCAGAGTTAACAGTGCGCACGAACTGGAGTGAAATCGTTAACAGTGCGCATGAATTGGAGTGAAACACAAACATGCACTCAGAGAGAGAACAATAGAGGTGGGAAAACATCGATGAAAATCGATGAAAACATCGATGCAAGTACGCAAAACTCACGGGTTTTCCAACACAGTTCTGTTAAACATAACACTAATCAGCAGTGTAGAGTGGAGAAACATCGATAGATCGATTTATGAGACCGATTGTGGCATAGCCCGGACACACACCTTTCGGCCATGGACAGGTCAGCGATCTGGCAGCTCTGTGGCAACACCAGTACTTGGGTGTATTGGTGCGTGAACAGCGAAAATGGCAAAACACAAAACGAACGAATCGCACACACAGAGACGTAGGTAATTTGGGAGGGGGGTGTGCGAAAAAGTCGCTTGTATACCGAATGATTAATACATACGCCATGACAGAGAGAGAACTCAGCCACTCTGGGTCCGAATGCCGCTCTCCAGCGGGGGTTTTGAAAATTAATCATTATCAATTTTGAAATGCACTTGGAAATGTAATTTGAAAAACGGGTTTTGCAACGGGGAAAGCGGGAAAACGCCGCAAAACAGATGGGCATCCGCATCGAGTATCGATGCGATATATCGCACGCATATCGCCGCGTCGCACATGCATCGGTGCTCGTCTGTGCATGTGTGTGTGAGAGCAGCAGGGCAAAACGAGAAAAGCGTTCTGAGTTAAACCGGCTATTTGATACCCTACCTTAAAAAAATGCATTACTCGATTAACTATTTTTAATTTACCAAAGCTACCCGATAGTTCCTATAAGTCAGTTATTTATGTTGTATAAGATAGCATTATGAAGATCAAAACAAAATGATAATACCCTCTGCAAGGGTATTTTGAGCGAATGGCAGGCACGGCAGAGGCAGAAACAGCTAAATTGCAGCTGCTAAGTTGCTCGTCGCTCAACGACGACGAATAGGGTAAAAACGGCCACAGCGAATGATGGCGGCAAAGGCAAGCGAGCGATAGGTGAACTGAGGGGCGTACCTGCGGGGGGATCGAACTTGAGTCGACTGTTAAGTAGGGTTCTTTGAATATCAAGTTGCTGGTCGAGCGCTCGGCTTAAACTTGTATCACATGTGTATAGGCAATTCCTGGCAAGCAGCTGTTTTCGATTCGGTGAATGCTTAAAAAACACGTTACTTGAGAATTAATGTTACCATAATGTACGATGTTTTCTTAAATAATATATTTTTAAAATTAAGTTTAACCATAAAATAGTATTATTTTCTTAAAAACTGGAAAAATTGATTAATTGATAGAAATGTATTTTTAATATTTTAATAGTTAAGTTATAACTGCAACTTCGGGCAGCTTTTCAACCGACCAACAACATATGCATTTCTATCGGCGTTCGTGCTGAGCCATAAATAATTTCGCTTTGCACAAACAAGACTGAAACATTCAGCAAACCTGACGCACCCCCTCATGAATAATGGCACAACGACGCCGCTGCCGCTGGCAACTGGCACAACAAAAGCAGCGAACGAGCAGAGACATGCTGTTTACGCTACGAACATCGTGAATTCATGAATACGCGAGATCGGAATAGAATACTTCAACTGATATATCGTATCAAGCGATATATTTATCACAGCTCAAACTTCTTCAAATTGAGAACATATTCTTTAGCCGATTAATAGTTCTGTTTAGCTTTCGCAAGCTAGCGAGTACATGAACCCCTCTTACCGACACTTTTTCGTGAAACGGAAAACCGCGCATAAACGCAGCAGCAGCGACGCCGGCAGCGCGCACGGTCGTCGCCGGCAAAATGGAACGCTGAGGGGTGCCAGAGAGATACAGATACATTCGGGCAGCGAGTGCGGGCGAGACAGAGCGACAACTCCTGTTTTCATTCCCATATTCCCATCTCGTCTCCATTCCCATTCCCGTCACACGAGTTAGCAGCGCACATCGCACATCGCACAGCTGCATCCGATCCTTTTTCACTGTTGTTCTGGTGGCGTGCTCTTGGCAGTAACGTGAACACCGCTCGTAACCCCTTTTTCAACGGCTGGCAACGACGCCCCTGCAGGCAGAAAGCAGAGGCAGAGGCAGAAACAGAGGAAGAAGAAGCAGCACAGCACGGCACAGCACGAAGCGAAGCAGGCAGAGGCAACACAGAAAAACAGCAAAAGCAAAGCATTCATTGGAGTAGTTGTTTGGATGTGGACGGAAAGGAAGACTGGCGGCGACTAACTAAAAGGTATTTGTTGTTCACCCACTCATCTGTGTGCGTGCAGTGAAAAGCTGTTCTCAGCGTTTGCCAAAAAGACAAGAGCTGTGCGAAAAAAGCATTCGTTTATTTAATGCTCGCGTTCGTATTTTTTCGAAAACCTAGATGAAAAAGAAATTTTCTGCTGCTGTTGCCTCGGTACGTAAGTGTGTGTTGTTGCTTCCCTGTGTGTGTGTGTGTGCCTGGCTCTCTTTGGGTGTGCGAGAGCGTGTGTTTGCGTGTTTGTGCCTGTCAGCGTGTCTCTGTGTGCTTGTACGTTTGTGTGGCGGACCAAAAAGAACCCGACGAACCGAGCGACACTGTAAAAATTCGATTTGTGTGTTGTGCACACGGCGGAGGAAGCGAGCAGATTTTTGGCAAATAGTGAGCGATTATCGGATTGAGTAAATACAACAAACAACAGAGGCGGCACGGCAGCAGCGGCAGTATTAACAGTAATCAATCGCGGCGCCTCCCGATCCCCGATCCCCCCCTGCATATGTAATCGTAACTGTAAACCTAATTGTGCCTCTTCTCTTCTCGTTTCTTCCTCTCTCCTTTGCTGCTTCTGCTTCTTCTTCTTCTTCCTGCCCTCTCTCTTTCACGCCGTCACTCGCTCACGTACTCTCTTCTTCCTCGCCGGGGACTACGCTCACCGCAACGCACGAATAGCAGTACATTGACAGGAGCAGCTCGGAACGGACAGGATAAGCAGGATAACGATAAAGCGGCCGATAAAACAGCCAGCGGTAGATTGATTCGATTTGGCGTACATATAGCGCACACCAATACAAATACATATATATATTATACAGCCAGCCAAAGTCCTGGTCGCCAAGAAGAAGAAGAAGACGGTACAGGATAATACCGCTAGCCAAGCAACCCACCAATCCAGGAATCCAGGAATCCAGCAACCATTAGCAGACAACGGCTCACAAGATGTCCAACGGCAAGGCGACGGTCTCGTTCTTCGAGAACGGGAGCACCACACAGTTCGAGTACTGCTACCAGCTGTACCCCCAGGTCCTCAAGCTGAAGGCCGAGAAGCGCTGCAAGAAGCCGCAGGAGCTGATCCGCCTGGACCAGTGGTACCAGAACGAGCTGCCCAAGCTGATCAAGGCGCGCGGCAAGGACGCGCACATGGTGTACGACGAGCTCGTCCAGTCGATGAAGTGGAAGCAGTCGCGCGGCAAGTTCTATCCGCAGCTGTCCTACCTGGTCAAGGTCAACACACCGCGCGCCGTCATCCAGGAGACGAAGAAGGCCTTCCGCAAGCTGCCCAATCTGGAGCAGGCGATCACAGCTTTATCGAACCTCAAGGGCGTCGGCACCACCATGGCCAGCGCCCTGCTGGCCGCCGCCGCCCCCCATCTGGCCCCGTTCATGGCCGACGAGTGCCTGATGGCCATACCAGAGATCGAGGGCATCGACTACACCACCAAGGAGTACCTCAACTTCGTCAATCACATCCAGGCCACCGTGGAGCGCCTCAACGCCGAGGTGGGCGGCGAGACGCCGCACTGGTCGCCGCATCGCGTGGAGCTGGCCCTCTGGTCGCACTATGTGGCCAACGATCTCAGTCCCGAGATGCTCGACGATATGCCGCCGCAGGGCTCCGGCGCAGCCGCCACCGGCACCGGCTCACTCAGCACAAACGGCAGCAGCAGCAAGGTGCTCGACGGCGACGACACCAACGACGGTGTGGCCGTGGATCTGGACGACGAGAGCCAGGGAGCAGGTAAGGCTAGGATGCTGGGATGTTCCTGCGGCTGCGGCTAGAATATACACACACACAAAGACTAGAGCGACTAATCTTTTCCAGAAACCTAGATGTTTATTGGGTATTTAACACCTTTCCGTTGAAAGCTTTTGTAAAAAAAAGAGCAAGTAACTAAAGATCTATAAACAATTGTTATAACATAGCTAGATATCAAATTCCCAGAGGCTTGGATTATTACAAGCTTATAGTTTTTAGCACCCAATGATTTCTGAGCCACGCCAGATGGCCAAACACAGGGTTTCTTTGTGCCACTATTCTCACCGCAGCTCGCCCAGTAAACACATTAACACATTGATGCCTAACCCGATACTTTCTATCCCCAGGCGGTCGCAACACTGCTACAGAATCGGAGACAGAGAACGAGAACACCAATCCGGCCGCCCTGACGCCTCTGCAGTCGGGAGGCGAGGCCAAGAACAACAGTAACGCAGCTGCCGTTGGCGCCGCCCTGCAGGACGGCGACTCCAACTTTGTGTCGAACGATTCCACCTCCCAGGAGCCGATCATCGACGACAACGATGGCACCACACAGACAACGGCCACCACGTCCACGGAGGACGGTGAGCCCATAGCCCTGGGCATTGGCATTGGCATTGGGATCGGTTTGGGTGGCACACCGCTCGCCTCGGACTCGGAAAGCAATCAGGAGGCGCCGCCCAAGACCAACAACCTGACCATCCTGACTCCGACACAGCCCTCGGCGCCGAGCCAGCCCCTCAAAGCCACCAATCCGATCACCAACAACGGCCAGGTGGCTCCCTCAGCAGCCGAGGAAGCGGCCCCGGCAGCACCACAAGCACAGCCAGCCAGCAAAACGACTGCAGGAGCCGGAGGAGCAGCGGCTACGGCCGCCAATGGAAACGGCAACGGTAACGGCGTCTTGGGCGACGAGGAGGAGGACGAGGTGGAGGACGAGGAGGAGGACGAGTTGGACGAGGAGGATGAGAACGAGAACGATGCCGAGCTAGAGGCTGACGAGAGCAATAGCAGCAACGGCATTGTGAGGGACAGCAAACTGCAGCAGCTGGCGGCGAACAAGGCGGCCGAAGCAGTTTCGCCGGTGGCGCCAGCGGTCGCTGATTCGGCGCCGGCCATCGGACAGAAGCGCACGGCCCTGCACTGCGAGATGGAGCTGAATAACGCCGGCGGAGTGGGCGTGGGCGTGGGGGAGAAGTCGCCGGAGCTGAAGAAACTGCGCAGCGAATGAGGCGGAGGCGGTGAGGATACGAAATACGGATACGGATGCGGATGCGAATGCGGAAACGGATTCGGAATCGGAATCGGAAACTGGGATCGGTTCGGCTTGCCGCGTATCTGGTGGAAAGACATATGTATGTAGTGCAGTTGAGTCGACATAGAGACATAGAGCAACATTACCTACACTTTACCACAACAACATTCAAGAAATTCTACTATTAAGCAACTAATTATACATACATATATAATATATTATATATATATATATACAACATATAACGAGAAGCAAACACCCAACACACACACTCCACTCTCATACACACAACACCACACGACACACGACACACCACACAACATAAGATAACATAACCGATCAGATCAGAGCGGAATGTATGATCCCGATCCAGAAAGCAGAAGGCAGAACCACAAACAACATTTCAATAGCATAGGAAGCGCGCCAAGATGAAGAATCAGAAGAATCCGATCAAGAATCCGAAGAACAAGCAACAGAGAGTTCAGAATGCAGCGTTAACGTAATATTATAATTGAAACGAAAAGCAAATGCATACATGAATAGTAACTATAAAACAAGATCAGATGGAAATCGATATTTTTACACAGTCAAAAGGAACATTTAAATATAAAGAAATTTACAAATGCCGCAGTTGCCCACTACATACAAAAACAAAAAATGAAAACGAAAAAAACAAAAAACAAAATGATGGAAAAAACAATAATTATAATAAAACAGAAAATTAATTTATATACATAAGTATTTAAATTTAATAATAAATCAAAACTTGTCGCATAAACCAAGCTCCCACCACCACATCCACCCCCTCGACCTTCGACCCTGCAGCAACTCGCGCTCTCTCTCTCTCTCTCACTGAACACATACACACACACTCACACACACACTCTCGGAAGAAGCAAAACAAAACTCATTTCAACACTAAGAAATTTTTGTGGTCGTAATTATAATAATATAATTTATATTTTATGTGTACAACTTTTTTTTTAACTTTACATATACTGAATTTTTATAATTTATACGATAATCACTTTTCATTTGATTTCCACGAAGAAGCGGAAGCGAGCATCTTGATTGCACCCGGCGCAGGTCGGCCGATCTCCGGGCGGTTTGGGTTGGCGTTTAGCGGGGGTTCACCGAGATCGACGACCCACACCACTCGCAGATCGGACGAGACTACAAAAAAAAGAACACATCTCAAAATTATAATCATTTTTATTATTAGTAGCCTAAGTCCAAATAAAATGTGAAATATTAAGAGAACACTTCATAAAACTGAAACCATCGCCAAGAGATCTTCAATTGTTGGATTGAAATCGTTGTCCTTGAAGCCGCTATAAGGTCTGTATATTTAAGAGGACCGGAGCCCCTTTATCATTTATATTCTTAAGAATCGTAACGTAGATTGTTTGCTAGTTTGAATTTGAATTAACGTTGCTGCCAGTTAGAGATGCACCAAAAACAAAGCGATAGGTGTGTGTACGAGCTATGTCTTAGCCGTGTCACCCTCCGCAGAGAGACCGTTCCCGTTGAATCGCTTTCCGGTACCGATTTCTCGATACTTGCATGCCCTGCTATCGATTACTCCCCATCGGGAACATAATAGAAACATCCATATATACATATACATGTATAATAATAACATCTAGAATAATTTCGCACCTAATTTGACTGTGCCACGACTACCTGGCCAGCCCGATCGGCACAATCCCTCCACCTCTTCCTCCGGCCAGAGTGTTCCCCTTTGGAGTGCAGCGAGCGGCGTAGAATTTTCAAACCGCCCCCATATCTACCGAATATACTATATACACCATATATACTATATAGAAATCGAAGCGCATCCTTGCCCCGCCGACCATGTCCTTGGATCGCCTGGGTCGTTGGCCAGACCGCAGTTAATTGGGACTATGTGCCGCTGCGAATCGGCGTCCGGAGTCTAGAGACTAGCGAGTCCTCCCACAGCCCCGTTCGGAGTCCCTCCTCCGTTCCCTGAACCCGCAAGAGATCGACGAAGAATCCCGTGAAGGAGGAGCATCTGCCATGCTGCTGGTGCGCCAGCTCTTCGGGGCCTCGGCCAACTCCTGGGCGCGCGCCCTCATCATCTTCGTCCTGGCCTGGGTGGGCCTGGTCTACGTGTTCGTGGTCAAGCTGACCAATACGCAGGGCCAGCAGGCCGCCGGGGAGAGCGAGCTGAACGCCCGCCGCATCTCGCAGGCGCTACAGATGCTGGAGCACACGCGCCAGCGCAACGAGGAGCTCAAGCAGCTCATCGACGAGCTGATGAGGTAGGTGGACGCAGGTGGTTGGAGCCCGGAACTGATAGCTTCATCGAGTTCATTGCACTGCCTTGGAAATAATAGTCTTCACTGAACAAAAGCAAGGCATAAAGCTCATGAAAACTTGTATTATCATACAGACTATTGATTCTTCACAATATCTCACCCTTAAAACATATTTCATACGTGTAGCTTCCATGTTTTCATGTTCGCCTTGCTGATTTTTCAGCGGCGTGGCTAATTATGCATGTCACGTCGACGGAATTACAAGCGATAAGCCGCCTTACTCATACCCCAACTACCCCAACTCTCGTTTGCAGCGACCAACTGGACAAGCAGAGCGCTTTGAAGCTGGTGCAGAGGCTGGAGAACGATGCTCTGAACCCGAAGCTGGCCGCCGAGGTCGCCGGTCCGGAACCAGAGGCCATGTTCGAGTCGGCGCCCGCCGACCTGCGCGGCTGGAACAATGTGGCCGAGGCGGCGCCCAACGAACTCCTGGAGGCCGATCACGGCGGCGAGTTCGAGCCCAGCCTGGAGTACGAGTTCACGCGCCGGCGCATCCAGACGAACATCGCCGAGATCTGGAACTTCTTCAGCAGCGAGCTGGGCAAGGTGCGCAAGGCGGCGGCCGGCGGCCGATCCCCCGCCGATCTGGAGGAGTCCATCAACCAGGTGCTGCTGCAGGGCGCCGAGCACAAGCGCTCGCTGCTGAGCGACATGGAGCGCCTGCGGCAGTCGGATGGCTACGAGGCCTGGCGCCACAAGGAGGCGCGCGAGCTGAGCGACCTGGTGCAGCGGCGGCTGCACCACCTGCAGAATCCCACTGACTGCCAGAACGCGCGCAAGCTGGTCTGCAAGCTCAACAAGGTGTGTTTTTTGGGAGTTATTTGTAAGGGAAAGCCATTATTATCCGATTTGTTTCTTTTCCAGGGCTGCGGCTACGGCTGCCAGCTGCACCATGTGGTGTACTGCTTCATCGTGGCCTACGCCACCGAGCGCACGCTCATCCTGAAGTCCCGCGGCTGGCGCTACCACAAGGGCGGCTGGGAGGAGGTCTTCCAGCCGGTGTCCAACAGCTGCCACGACGCGGGCACCGCCAACACGTACAATTGGCCGGGCAAGCCGAACACCCAGGTGCTGGTGCTGCCCATCATCGACTCGCTGATGCCGCGACCGCCGTACCTGCCGCTCGCCGTCCCCGAGGATCTGGCGCCGCGGCTCAAGCGGCTGCACGGCGACCCCATTGTCTGGTGGGTGGGCCAGTTCCTCAAGTACTTGCTGCGACCGCAGACGACGACGCGGGATTTCCTCACCGCCGGCCTGCAAAAGCTGGGCTGGGAGCGTCCCATTGTTGGGTAAGCGCGTTGCCCTGCATAGATTAAGTGTATAATAACACATTTCCCTTCGCCCGCAGCGTCCATGTCCGTCGCACCGACAAGGTGGGCACGGAGGCGGCCTGCCACAGCGTGGAGGAGTACATGACCCATGTGGAGGACTACTACCGCACGCTGGAGGTGAACGGCAGCAGTGTGGCGCGCCGCATCTTCCTGGCCTCGGACGATGCCCAGGTGATCGAGGAGGCGCGCCGCAAGTACCCGCAGTACCAGATCATCGGCGATCCCGAGGTGGCGCGCATGGCCTCCGTGTCCACGCGATACACGGACACGGCGCTGAACGGGATCATACTGGACATCCACCTGCTGTCCCTGTCCGACCACCTGGTCTGCACCTTCTCCTCGCAGGTGTGCCGCGTGGCCTACGAGATCATGCAGACGATGTATCCGGATGCCGCGCACCGGTTCAAGTCGCTGGACGACATCTACTACTACGGCGGCCAGAACGCCCACAATCGCCGCGTCGTCATCGCCCACAAGCCGCGCACGCACGAGGACCTGCAGCTGCGGGTCGGGGACCTCGTCTCGGTGGCCGGCAACCACTGGGACGGCAACTCGAAGGGCAAGAACACCCGCACCAACCAGGGCGGCCTCTTCCCCTCGTTCAAGGTGGAGGAGAAGGTGGACACCGCCAAGCTGCCCCTCTATCCGGGTGTCTAACTGGATGGCCACCTCATCTGTCGATTGATCTGTGAATCACTTCTGCCGCATTCCACCTGGAAGTTCCACGGTGCATCTCCATCCCCAGAATCTATCGAGTGTCCAGAATCTCAAATGAAATCTCGCTCCTTCTCCAATCTTTTTGTCCATTGAGTACTCCTTCTTTTACGCTCTGTTTCCGATCTCGATTCCCAAACCGAATCGGATCCTAATTCTTATTCTGCATTTGTACAAGTCTTTTACTAATTTGTAAGTCGAAAGCCGAAGAAATTATGTTGACAAGGATATACATAAATATATATATATAAATAAATTATATATAGGAGTGCATGTAGGTTCACTAAGCGCAATATAGTCTATCACCTGTAAAATAGTTGAAAAAAACAAGAAAACTAAACTAAATCTGATTAAATTCAAGCGTCAATAGTAAAATAAATAAATAGTAACGTTTTAAAAAGATAATATTTGTGGTTTTACTGTCCTTTTAAGTGGTATAAGTATAGTATTCACTTTTGGGGCTGACGACCTTTTAAGTTGGGATAGTTCGTCAGTAGAATTTATGAATTCCGAACACTTGTGTACCAGTTTTTTACGATTTAAGAGCAATATAGTTGAAAAAAAACAAGAACACTAAACTAAATCTGATTAAATTCAAGAGTCAACAGTAAAATAAATAAATAGTAACTTCTTAAAAAGATAATATTTGTGGTTTCACTGTCCTTTTAAATAGTATTCACTTTTGGGGCTGACGACCTTTTAAGTTGGGATAGTTATGGCCGGACATTCGTCAGATAAATTTATGAATTTCGAACACTTGTGTGTACCAGTTTTTTACGATGGGTTTGCCGGCGGTTCAAGAACCCTGCGGCGCCGGTGAAAGTGCAAATTGGCTCTGGGTGCCCTCGCGATGAGTCAGGCCGCTTTAACACCGCTTTAACCCCGCCGCAACCCCGCGCTAACCGCAGGAATTCCACAGAACACCAAAACAAGAAAATTCCCAAAAAAACAGATCGAAGGGGCGCCAAAAAAGCGAAAAAAATGAGAAACGTGATAAGCTTCCCCAACGACAATAAAAAAATAAATAAATATATGTATATTATAGGCGGCACACGCGTGTGTGTGCCTGTGCATAAATAAATTAACGGCGTCTGTGTGCGTGGGCAATTGTAATTAAGTACTCAATGAACCGCAGGGAAGTAAAAAAATAAATAATAAATACATGCAAAAAAAAAAAAAAAAAAAGCGGTCAAGCAGCCGGGGATTGGGATTGGGAATGGGAATCGGAAAAAGGAGCTCGCCGCGATCGGTGGACAAGGTCAAGTCGCTGTCGTTGGCAGGCCGAATTAAGCGGATAAGCCGCCTCATTCCGGGGCTTTGGCTTCTGATAACCGGCGAACCGGCTGCTGTATAAAACATTGCGCCCGGGGCTCGAACAACAGCACTTGCCAACCAGCATCCCAGTTGATAGCATCGAAGTCCCGAGTTCAATCCCGAGATCACCTCCGAAAACCCAAGCAAATCCAAACAGAATGTCGCACTTCGCCGTTGTCGCCGCCGCCCTCTTCGTCTGCCTCGCCGTCATCCTGGGCGGCCAAGGATCCCAGGGGGCCATTGCCCGCGTCAAGCTGGCCAATCCCAGTAAGTTCATCCAGGATCATTATAGGACCACACTTAAGATTGAAGATTTTTCACATCCTACACTTTTTTTTTGTTATTTAAATTTAAATGTATTTTTTAATATTTTTCCAAAATTAATTTTCATTTATTTAAACCGTTTTATGGACTTTAAAGTATTTCAAAAGTCAGAACATTTCAAGTGAAATTTATTATAAAGTCATCAAATCAAATGTTGTATTAATTTTCATTAATATAAGTTACCAACATTTTCTTTATATAATTTAAAATTTAATTTATTATTTATATTTTATAAAAAGTAATTTACATTTATTAAAACGGTTTTATGGATTTTAAAGTATTCAAAAAGTAAGAACATTTCAAGGAACATTTTTTATAAAGTCTTCAAATCAAATGTGTTATTATTTTTGTAATAATTTTTCAAGACCATATATTTATGTGACCCGTTTGCTCCTGCTTCCAGCTTATCCCGGCAAGTGTGTGCTGGACTCGAACACCATCATGTCGCCCGGGCAGACCGGCAAGGCGCCCAATCTGCCCTGTGCCAAGGCCGACTGCCATGACGACGGCTTCGTGACCATCCAGACCTGCGCCGCCGTCGCTCCGCCCAAGGGATGCAAGCAGCGCGACTTCGTCAACGTCAACCGCAACTATCCCGAGTGCTGCGAGCGATCCTACGACTGCTCCAAGCACATCTGAGGCTATCAGCCGCCAGCTTGATAACCTACAGCCTGTTCTCCTGGGTTTTTGTGTTTTTTTTTTGTTTGTTTTATTTATTGTGTATACTACAACATAACAATTAAAATGTAAACGCTTAGCAATACAATTAAATAATTTAATAGAATCATTAACAGAAAATACATATGCATGTACGCTTGCTTGTGGGGCTGTAGTTGGGTTCGGATGGCGAGGCAAGGACCTCTCCAAATCCGATTCGGCTCGTTCTGGCGCCGGGTAATACATCACTGTACAGGGGCTCTAGCTTTTCAACTGATTACACTAGATGGCTGGCGTATACAAAAAATAGGTATATATAATATATAAATTCAAATAAAAAGCGTTAAACAAAATCACAAGGACGAAAAAGGCAGAGAGGCAATATAACTAAAACCCGGACGCCGAACGAGGCGAATTTGAACTCGAATTTGAATTCGAATTGAGGCTGAATCCCTTTTGGTGTCTCTCCTTCTGCAATCGCAATTTCCTGTAACTTTCTTAGTAACTTTTGCTAATTCGTTTGTTTGTTGCTTTGTTGGTTGCTTTCTCCATGCTCTTTTTGTGTGTGCTTGGTTGTGTGTGCTCGTGTAGCTCAGCGACCACGCCCCGTCGCCCGGCCGCCTCCTATCGGCTGAGATTGTTGATGTAGAGCGCGTGCAGCTCGGTGCGCGGAGTATTCTCGAAGAGGGCGGCCCGGTTCTGGCCCTCGCCCTTCTTCACCCAGTGCCCGTAGACACGGAAGGCACAGCCATCGATGACCTGCAATTGGATGGAAGTTAGTTCATATCCGCACATATAGTATAGTATAGTAACACAAATGGGTACACTCAAAATCTTTTAAAATCTATAAGCCTGTTTTTACACAAATATATATTTTTTAAGTACACTCACAAAAAATCAGATCAGGAAGAATAGATATCTACTTTGCTTCTTTCTTATAAGTGGATTAAATCATAAAATCTATAAACCTGTTTTTACATACATTATTTCCTTTTTTTAATAACACTCACAAAAAATCAGATCAGGAAGAATAGATATGTATTTACCTTGTATCTTTCTTATAAATGTGAGAAAATAAATTATAAATTTTTATATCAAGGTTTATACATTTTCAATATGTCATATAGATACGATAAAATAAAGAAATAAAATATCTAAAAAATCATGAAAGCAAGCATTCCTTTTTATTTTAAACCTTCTGATCACATCACTTAGTGAAATATTTTTTAATACACATTTGAGAACTTGTAGAGAACTTGTAGAGCTTCAAAGTACAGAATTTACATTTTAAAGTAGCCTCAAACTTGGAATTTCAATACGCTTTCAAGGCCTTTTTAACTTGCGGATGAGAAAACGTGCTCAGGTTAAACTAAAAGTAGGGGTTAAACTCCAGCTATCTTATTTAACACTTAAAACAGAGCTTTCAAACTGATATCCTTTCAGGAGGAGTTTCCAACTCACCTTGCGCAGAACCTTGACGCGATACGGATCCCGGATGGCCTCCTCAACGTGCAGCGGCTCGGCGGTGAAGCGCAGGCGCCGTATCCGGATGACGGCCCGTATCACGAGTATGGCGAATTGGAACTTTTTGCGCGCGTTGAAGCGACTCTGTTTGCGCAGCTAAACGTGAGAGAGGGGAGATGATAGGAGATTAGGACATCTGGCTAATGGGGACACCAACTCGCGCATTGCGGATCGATATCTTTTGATTTGTTGTTTTTTTCTTTTGGCTTCGTGTTTGGTTAGAGGTGCACAACACGCCATGGGTTAAATTCTGGGTTAGCAGTTGGTGGTTTTAAAGTTAAAGGTTAACGGACAAATAGAAAACAACACGGATCCTCGGGGACAGCGATATGTTTCGAGTGCCCAGCGTTAGTTTTCGGTGTTATTTTCGTGTTAGTGAAGAAGAATTCAGTGTTTCGATGGGTAAGCGTTAGCCGGTTAGCATTAGTTTACATCTTTCAGCTTAGGGGGGTGTTTAGAGGGTTTAGAGCACAAAAAAGCCATCACCGAAAGCAGAAACCAAAGGTCGGGGTTAGGGTTAGGTAGGGGTTAGGGGGGGGTTAGAGGAGTAATCACAGTCAGAGGAACTTTTTCGAGTGAGCCACAACATTGACGCTATTTACGGACTACCATTCGACTGGCACGATTTGATTCATATATATAGTACACATGTGTGGTGGCATTATGCAGATAAACATTGATGGACATTGACGAGTGTTCTTGGTTTTTCGGTTTTTTTTTTCGATTTTTGTTTAGGTATGCGGAGTGGGCGTGGTTGAATGGATTTAAGATATAATACTGTATGCAAATCTATCTCAGTTTGACTTGGTTTACTCACAAGGGAGTCTCCACAACACCGACTTATAGACACACATCTTATAAGGGCGTTGAGACTCTGACAATATAGAGAACATGACACACAAACAAAACGTGTATAACATCATCAACAGAGGAGAAATTAAACAAAATAATCCGTCAGTGAATCGATTTTGGCGTTATTTCATAATAGATACGGTTATAAATGGGCTTATGATATGCACCCAAAAAAATATTAAATCCCAATTCTTTGTAATTTGTACTATCCAATTTCGGATTTTTGGGTGTATATATAAAGTAGACTATGGTTAGTGAACTAGCAGGCACGTTACGTACATAGCTTATTTTAATATTATAATGTAATATCCTGGCTTCCTCCACAAGACACAGAGACAAATGAGTGGCAAGAGATTAGTGACAGACGATCCATACTAGAGGCTATGGCTACACAGAGGTTCTTAAACGGCAGAAGCAAGTCAACTACATACAGTTCTCGCAAATATCATCCAGTTCACCCGAGAGATATGTACTAGAGAAAGGTGCATATAATACAAACATAGTGTTTACTCGCTACGATATGACTAAGTGTCAGCTATAAGAGAATACAATATAATAGTAATAGTATAGTGCGGTATAAGTACTTTCAAGATCTTAGACTAAACAGTGGGCGCATGGTATAGTATACGATATTACGATCCATCGATCGAACATCTTAGAGAAAGAGAGAGAGAGAGAGGTATGCTGCGCAGGAGTGTGAGTGAGAGGGATGATACAATGGAGGTGAATCGAGTGCAGATTGTCTCTGACGAGATGATATGACATGATATATGGAGTGGTCTGTATTGAATCAACTAAAAGCACTAGAAATTAATCGGTAAGAATACGTGTGGCATCTAAATAAATAATATAACCAACGCAAATGCAAAAAAACGCCAAGAAACGAAAAATATCATACTAATTTTGGGTTTTTTAAATTTATATTAACCACAAGATATATGTAAGAAAATTCAGAAAAAATTGAAGTTCGATAAATATTATTAAATTAACATTTTTAAATAATATTTTAATTGAAAAACTATTATTTTTGTATTGGAATAAAATGATTTTTAGAATATCCCCAAAAATCGCCCATTTCTTTAGGTATGCTACTTTTCGTTTCCCCAGCTTTTCCTGCCATCGTCCGTTGGGCCATTTGTGATGGGGGGAGGAGGAAAGCAAAGAAAATCAAAGGAAAACCTGCCTGCACTGGAGGAGGTGTGTACACCGATTGCTTGCCATCGCCACCTGGCTGCAATTGTGGATATTGCACCGGCAGCTGCGTCGTCTGTTGCTGCTGATACTGCAACTGCTGCTGCAACTGCTGCTGCAACTGCTGCTGCTGCAACTGCTGCGGATTCTGATTCTGCGGCTGCTGCTGATAGTAGACCGTCGCCGTGAGCGTTTTGTGGGAGGAGGAGGCGGCGGAGGCGGCGGCGGCTGATGCCAAGGAGGAGGAGGCGGCGGCGCAGGCGGCCGATGCCAAGGAGGAGGAGGTGGATGATGACATGGCAAGGCAGGAGGCGGCCGCATCGTCCAGCGGCCCGTCGCGCATCCGATTCGAGGAGTAGGAGCTCTGCGGCGCGCAGTACAGGTAGCCGGCGCCAAAGCGGTACGATGATGGGGCCTCGGAGGCGGCCGCGATTAGGAACCTGCTGCTCGAGTGGGCGGCCGCGGTGGGCGGGGCCGGAGGCCGGCGGTCACCCATTAGCACCTGATCCCCGCGAGGCAACGCGATGGATAAACAAAAAACCAAGAATGGCAGAATGGCAGGGGCAGTGGCAGCAGCAGAAGAAATGAAAATTTTGTTATCAGTCATGGGGGATAAATCAAAAGGGGTGACTTGGATCAGGAGGCACTTGGATAAATGCTCAACTTAAAATCTACACATATAAACTGTCTTAAATAGTACATCCTAGTGGACTAATACCTGCACACTTTACAATTATATGCACCTTGATTGGGTATTTATTATTGATAGTTCAAGAACACCCATACCATGAATTTTTATAGATAAGAGAGGGTGGAAATAATGCAAATATCATTTGAATAAATATTAAAAATATTTTTTTATCATATATCATAATAGTATGGTATAGTTTCCATGGTATGGGTGTTCCCATCCTCATATCTCACTGCCTTTTTCTCCTTCTTCTCGCTGGCTAATGGTTAATGCACGTATGTACACATGCAGTGACTCAAAACTGGGAACTGGGGGTTTTTTCGGAGGGGTTTGGGGGTCTGGGAAGAGTAGGGAACCCTGCTGGATTTTTTTTTCGGTTTTTTTTTTTTTTGGCATGCAGACACAGTTATTAACTAAAACAGAGTATGATTGAAATGGCGAGCGCGGAGGCTGCAGACGTTATCGGTGTTATCGGTTTTTAGTTATCGAGGCAATCGGTTGATTTGTACAGAAAACACACACAGGGAGCACAAGATCGACAACAACATCGAGTACAACGGAATGGGATTAGATTGGGGGATTTGGTTATCATCGTGGGGCATCGATCAGTCGACAAGCAAAACAAATCAGATGCAAAGATTGCTGCTTTTTGCCGGTTAAAAGTTATTATGCTGGCACATGACCTGAATATATAGTATATGCAGATGCTGGGTTATTTTAGATCGGCACAGAACGAAACAGAACAGAATGCAACGGAACACAGACACGAATTGCGGGCCGGCAGGGTTGCATATGGTCATGAGTTGGTTCTGCCGGCCCCGATTGTTTGATTATCGGGTTTATCGTTATTTTTGCGGCTCCGATAAACGGAGACGGACGCGAAAACGGAGACGGAGACACACAGCACAGAGAGACAAAGAGAGGGCTAGGGCTAGTTGGGTTAGTCCGGGAACAGTTCGTTACCAGTGCGATCTCAGTGATGCGACTCATTCGTCGGGACTTGGTCGACAGGCTGCGCTTGAGGCCATCAATGTTTTGCTCGAACAGCTATCGATAGTGTGTGTGATCGTTATCGTTCGTTTCGGTTCGTTTAAAATTAATTGTAATCGATTTGATATATAGTTTTTATATGTAAGGAAAAGAAGAGAGAAAATGTTTGGTATAATAAGTAGTAATCGTAAAAATAAAAATACAAATTAACAAAACGAGGAGTGCTGCTCATAAGGGGGCGTTGGGATTGTAATAGGGACCCCGTCAGGCCATAGATCTGACAATTGGACTAAACTACGGGGCTGGGGGGTTTGCTACCCCAACCAAATCATAAATCATAATCGTAAATCGTAATTCCAGGAGGTGACAGTAAGAAGAAGCAGTTAATAGGCTGTAGTGAGTGGGTTGTGAGTCACAGGTGGTGTGTTCTTTCCATCAGAGTGTGTTGTTTTAGGGTGTACTTAGTGTTTAGAGACATTTGCAGGGCCAGGTGGTTGGTTGTTTGGTTGGTTAGGTGGGGTGGTTGTGTAGAAGATACCCTCCAGAGGTCCCCTAGAGATCTATCGTCTATATATGCATATGTACAAGGACGGAAACCCGAGATCTAAGGACTGCGACTCGAGGACGCCCAAGTAGGACTAAGGACTAATTGGACTGATCTTTCTCTGGTACAGGCGGTGGTGGTGGGGGCTCGGCGGCGGCCAGCTATTCCGGCACTTACCATTTGGTTGAAGAATGGATGTCTTAATACTTCCGTGACGGTGATACGTTGCGCAGGATCAACGACTAGACATTTGCGTATCAGATCCTTGGGATCCTCTGCAATCAATCATCAATCATATATTCTAGCCTGATTATATAGCAGTGGACCACCAACCTGAAATATCAGCCCACTCGGGCGAGGTGAAGCTGTACTTGCCCTCCATGATATTCCGCAGCATGACCATCTGCTTGCGGTGCCAGAAAGGTGGACAGCCGACGAGCAGCGTGAACATAATCACGCCACAGGCCCATCTGCAAAAAATAAAGAAAATGGTTCGGTTAAAAAAGGTGTCAGTTTTAAGAGGGAAGCGAATTGACTATGAATAATTTCTGCTGAACCCAGGTAACGCAGATACAAGTGGGAAACGTTCGGCGGGTTAATAAACAACAGGCCATGCTTTTTGCTGAACCAAAGAAATCTAGACAACGGTATCGGAACTGATCGGATTTCAGATTATTGTGACTTTTTTCGTCCGTGACTCATTCATCAAAGTGCACACTTAAAGATCATAACAAATCGCTTACGAAAAACACTATCAAAAGTAATGTATAAACAACTATCAGCAAAATTTGCCTATAAAGAATAAAAATGGGTCTAATTTCGATGGGATTTTCTTTTATATTTACTGCAAGCACCACAAATGTGATTAGGTGATATTTATATTAATAAATAAAAGCAGGGATATTATCTACTCACATGTCCACTTCCTGCGAATAGCCGGGGGATCCTTCGAACATGTTGCACTTGAGCGTTTCCGGCGCCAAGTAACCCGGCGTTCCGCACAGATCTGCAGTTGGGAAGAATACATCAGTTCATATAGACGGATTACTTAAGAATTCGCGCACTAGTTACCTGTAAGTTTCTCGCCCTCCTGCAGCTGCCTGGCGAAGCCGAAGTCCGTGATCTTCACGTTGTGGTTCTCGTCGAGCAAGATGTTCTCGGGCTTGAGGTCGCGATGGACAATGTTCTTGGCGTGTATGTACTCGACGCCCTCGAAGATCTGCCGCATGATGGTGCGCGTCTTCTTCTCGGAGAGCGTCACCACGGAGGTCAGATAGTCGAAGAGCTCGCCCTTGGGACACAGCTCGAATACGAGGAAAACAAATGCATCTGACTCGAACACATCCTGCAGATCAACTGTGGTTTCCAAGAAAATGGTAATACGGTTAGCGGTGGAGCTCACTATATCTTCTTCGTAAGGACTCACTTATGTAGGGATGCCCCATGACCTGGCGCAGTATTGAGATTTCTTGTCTGGTTGCCTCCAGCATGTGATATGGATTCGTCTCGCCCGCCTCTGTGGTGGCGCCCAGGTCGATGATCTTGGCGGCGAACTCCTTGCCCGTCTCCTTCTCGATGCACCGCCTCACGGTCGAGCTGATGCCCCTGCAAGACAAACATTGGCTTGAGATAACCGGCACTGCACTTGACATTGGCATGATCGGCAATTTATCTAATCTCTAATCGCCTCAATTGTAATATGTAACTAGCCCTTGTTTTCGCTTAGTCTCTGGTATTTGCTAAGCAAATCGCTATCCCCTGGGCGTCAGACGGGCGCCGCTTGAGGGAAAAAACCCATGGCATTGCTCCATGCGAAGAGCTGGAGAAGGCTGACTCACTTGGCACCATTTAGCCAAACTGCAGAGCCGTAAATAAAGTTGGCATTACTGCAGACTTGGCAGTAAGGGCTTGGGAAAGCGGAAAGTATGGGTAAGGGGATGTTCTAGTGGTTTCCGAGGATTCAAACGATTAGAATTAGGATCTACTTTGATTTTACTAAAACAATTTCTGTTATAGTAATATTATTTTAACTACATATATTTTAAATTTCAAGAAAAGGTCTTAAAAAAAATTCAAATATTTAATATTTAATTAAAATAATTTAAAGTACCTTTAAATATTAATTATTTTAGTTTTGCTGAATTTCAAGTAGTTATTAAAAAATAAATCAAATATTTAATAAAAATAATTTAAAATATCTTTAAATAATAATTTTTTTTTTAACTACATGTAATTTAAATTTAAGTAAAGGTTTTTAAGAAATAATTAAAATATTTAAATAAAATAATTATAAATATCTTTAAATAATTATTATTTTAACTACACATATTTTATATTGCAGGATTAGGCCTTTTAAAATAATTTAAATATTTTAGTTTTCAAATAAATGCATTTTTTTCCAATTTCTTGAATATAAAATCGGTTTAGTAACTTTTCTGTGGTCAGGAATTACGCTTATCTACAGATCCTCACCTGCCCAGAATCTCCTTGGGCTCGTACTTGGCATAGAAGCCCTTGGCCGCATCCTTGTCGGGCAGCAGGTCATCCTCCTCGTCCTTGGCCATTAGATCCAGTGAAATCTTGCCGGCTGCCGAATCGGCAGGGGGGAATCTGTTGGGTGAGAGGGCCAGGATTAGTAGGGTACGATCATATGACGATGGTCGCCATCAAGATCAGTTACTCTGCCGGGCTGCCCGCTAATGAAGATGGTGGTGATGATGGGGATGCCGATGCCGAGGAGGTGGAGGTGGTTTTAGTGGTGTTCTGCTGATGAGGCTGATGCGATCGTTTAAGGCGTTGCTATTTTTATAACGACAATGTGGGAACGAACGGACGTGCGACACGAGTGGAATCTCTGTTTCTGTTTCTGTCTCTGCGACTGAGACTGCGACTTTCGTTCTTTTCTTTTGGGTCTTTCCTTTTAATTACCAAGCCTCGGCTGACTGCGCTGCCTCTGCCGACGGCGCTGCTCCGATTCGGTTGGAAGTGGAAGTGGCCTGTATCGGTTAACTCTCTGCCTCTCTCGCTCCCGCTCCCGCTCCCTCTGCCTCTCACTCTTCCTCTCGCGCTCAGCTGTTGGCGGCTGATTTAATTAATAACGAATGCCAACTACAAACAGAGATCGATTTGAATTTGAATAACAGGCAAAAATTAAATCAAAAATAATAGAATTAAAATTTACTAATATATGCTTGGCTTTGGCGTGTGTGTGTGTGGGGGTTGTGAATGATTACACAACTACAACCGTTTGTTTTTGTTTGAATTTCAAAAGGGTGCACTTTTGTTGCTGCTGTTGTTGTTGCACTCTTATCACTGATATTCTCGTTGTTGTTGTTCTTGCTGCAGTTGTTTTGCTTTGACATACAGACACACACACACACACCCCCACATACAAACAGACTGTGTGCAGCAGGTCTTTTTGTTTTTGTTTTTGCTTTGCTCTCGTTTTCCCATCCTCCTTTGCAATCACACACACACTCGCGCACACAGACGCCGCACAGCGTAGACACATGCACACACACACGCACCATCGTGGACATCCAACTAAGCGGGTACATTTCAATGTCAACTAAGGTTAAAAGTAGTACGCTTTCTGGCGGAGTTGGCGCCCGCACCGCCAGTGAAACACATACACGTGTGGCCGCTCGGCTCTCTGGTCGCTGGCAACGACTTCTCGCGCATAACTCCACGCCTGATAATTATCGGATTAAATTGCAAATGCAACAATAAAACCCTGTATTTTTGACACACAACACAATCACAAAACTAGAGCTGGCACTGCGGTCGATGTTTGGGCGATAGTAGCGATGTTTTGGGTAATCTGGTGATATCGATGTTTTCACAGCCACTATCGATGACTTCGTGCTACTAGGGATGGCTAACTTAGCAAAGACATGCTCCCAACCAGGGCCGGCACACCTCGCAGTTAGCAAGTACACCAACCATATCGGATACACCTACATATTTTTTCAGGCTGAACCGTTTTTTGGCTCAAACATTCTAAATATTGATCCAAATAGGGATTATCATACCTTTCTGAGCTCGTTATTAAATTTCCAATCGATTGGCATTTAAACCTGGACCTTTTATTTTTTTTTAAATTTTTCGCAAAAAATGATGGTACCCCTTATAAAAAAAATACAAATTTGCGAAAATTTTATTCTTTTAAAATCACTCGGTAAGTGTAATTTATTTAATAATCGTATTGTACTCTGACCAGAACAGTATATATTTTTGCTGTAAACCCATTTTTGACCAAGTTACAGCAAAAAAACCAAAGAAACAAATCCTATTTTTGTCAAAAACCAAAATTCACAATTTAAAAAAAAAAAACGTTTTTTAACCGAAACAATGGAAGTATTTATCCAAATTTGGATTGTCATACCTTTCTGAACTCGTTATTAAATTACCAATCGATTGGCATTTAACCCTGGACATTTAAATTTTTTTCCGTTTTTCGTAAAAAATTATGATGTAACCACTTACAAAAAAATTTAAAATTTGCGAAAATTTAATTTTTTCAAAATTACACGGACAGTGTCATGGATTTAATTATTGTATTGTAATCTGTTTAAAACAGTATGTATTCTTGGTGTAGGACCATTTTTGGCCAAGTTACAGCAAAAAAACAAACAGGAAAAATTCCTATTTTTACCAAAAACCCAGATCCCGAATTTTCCAAATCCCGAATTTTCCACGCAAAAATAATGAGTTTTTTGGCTGAAACAAAGGAAGTATTGATCCAAATTTGGATTGTCATACCTTTCTGAACTCGTTATTAAATTTCCAATCGATTGGCATTTAAACCTGAACATTTTTATTTATTTCCATTTTTCGTAAAAAATTGTGATGTAACCCCTTACAAATAAATTTAAAATTTGCGAAAATTTAATTTTTTTAAAATTACACGGAAAGTGTAATGGATTTATTTATTATTTTTGGTGTAGGACCATTTTTGGCCAAGTTACAGCAAAAAAACAAACAGGAAAAATTCATATTTTTACCAAAAACCCAGCTCCCGAATTTTTCACGCAAAAATAATTATTTTTTTGGCTGAAACAATGGAAGTATTTATCCAAATACTTTATGAGGTCGAAAACGTTTTCTTAACTGCGTTGCAAGGGTATCAAACCCCAACTGCGAGTCAAAACAACCGATTTGATGTTGATGTATATTATATTTATTTACGGAATACAATTGTAAAAAATATTTAATAAGCGCTAATGTATATAATAATTATGAGGCAAATGTTACATTTTCTTTTGCATTCTTCCGGATGGGGAGGTCTTAAAATTTGTATGTTTTTTGTTTCTTTTTTGGGGCGGAAGGTTTTTTTTGGAAAGGGATGATGGGTCACAAGAGCGGACCGCTAAGATCCATTAAGTTAATACTCCGGCGGACTCAACCGCTCGCTTCGTGGATTAAGATTTAAGTTACCTTCGGGATGCAGCAGTCGGAAATACGTCGATTTGTTGTTGTTGTATATTTACTATCAAAATGCCGTAAATGGAATACACAATACAAATACAATAGAAGCAGCAAAGTTGTTCGTTCAGTGCCGTAGATACATTACAATAATATAATTATTAATTTATCGAAAAAAAAACACATATATTTATATATATATATATAAAGAAGACAGACACACACGCTTGCTGTTGTACACATACACATCGGATCTCTAGGCCTACAAACTTACAAATAATATCTATTTATATACGTATCTTTATGGATCTCTTGCCATACTTGGTTTACGTTGTTCTTTACGTTTTTTGTGTCTAACCGAAATTGATATTTCACCTAAGCGCACGCTTTTCAATTAGGGGAATGGTTTTGGGGCGGGTTTTGGGTTGGTTTGAGGGGTTTAAAGGGTGTGGAAACCGGTAGAAAAAGAGCTCCCTGCTCCGGTTTTTGGCTGACCGACTGACCACTTAATACAGCAGATCCGTCTTCTGTGTACCCTCGCTGTACACAACTCCCGCGCCCGGCGTCGCCGTCAGATGGTAGTCATCCTCGTCCCCGGCCGAGCCCTTCGTGGAGGCACCTGCTCCACTCGGTGCTCCCGCTGCTGCCTCCTGCTGCTGCTCCTTGATCAGTCCCTCGCCGAAGCCCACGATGCTGCCGTTGCCGTTGAACATCAGCTGGCCGCCGGCGGCAGCTCCGGCCGGACTGCTGCCGTTGCTGCTCGGGCTGTGGCTGCCGTTGCTGCTCCCACTGCTGCTGCTCTCGGGCAGGGCGTACCGGGTGACGCCCAGCTGGAAGAGGTTGTCCATCGGCGAGACGCCCTTCATGGGCGTGTAGAAGCCCAGAGCCTTGGAGCCTGCAAGCATGCGGAGATCGGGATTAGTGGTGATTTGGTTGAGGGGCCAAGCGGCTTTCAATCCTCGTCCTTGGGATTGGGGGTTAGTAAAGTGGTGAAACAGGGTGGCACCGAATGGGGTTGGAATACAGATCGGGGTGAGCTGGATGAGGGTGGTGTCCGGATCTTGTCAAGCAAATGAAAACGAAATTTCAGCCGGAGATGGAAGTGGAAATGGAGATGATTCGATGACTGGGATGTGCCAAGTGTGTGTGGGTGAGGTGTCTGTGTGTTCTAAACTGGGTTAGTTACCTTAATAGTAATATGAATTGGCGATTAGTTTTGATTGCCCAGCGGAGCAGACAGAGCAAGTGCACTGGGTTAGAGGTGTGGCTGTTTTCTGTGTTCGCACTTTAATCGGTTATTGGGTTATTTGGCTTTGGTTTTTCATAACAATTTCTCTGTTTTCTTGATAGTTATTGGCATTATTGCGGTTCATTGGGTTCATTGGGCTCAGCGGCTGCAGTTAATCGGTTATTCTGTTTCTGTTTCAGTTTTCGGTTCGGTTTATTTGCCTTTGCTTGTTATCATAGATATTTTTGGTTTTGGTATACAATAGATATTATTTCAACGCTTTGCTTATGTAATCTGTTACATTTAAATAATATCTGCAAAAAGAAATTAGTATGAACAAAAAATAGAAATAGAAATAGAAATAGAAGTAAATGCAAACAAAACAAAGCGACAGCGGTGAGTTGAACAAAAGGCTGTTGAAATGAAAACCATTGGGGAAACAGTGAGGAGTGAGGAGTGCGGAGGGGCGAGGATGGAGGTGGGTTAGCGTAACTAGCTACAATTTCGAATCGCGAATTGCAATTCAATACATGCCCCACAACTGCATACCAAACCGAACTGAACAAAGCAAGGCAAACATACATAAGGCACATAACACATAACTAGCTAGCTGAAAAACACACACAAAGCTACAAACGCAGGTAATTCAATTCAATCGAATGAAAATAGTCACTAACTAAGGTTCTACGCTTCGTTTTGGCTCGGCTTACACCGCCACATTGTTCGGAATTAGTCACTAACTGGTGTTTTATTCGCGTTCTGCAAGCGGGGTCTTCATTTAGAGATCATTTAGGATTTTCCCATCTGAACTAAGAAAAAAAATATCGATATTTTCGATATTTTGGCAATATTGATTCGATAACACAGAAGGGCGGAATAGCACAATATATTAACATGTTTGGGAAATTTGAAGGAGAGACTATGGACCATAGATCATCTTATATATAAGGTTGTGGTAAATGGTCTATTATTATCAATTAGGAACATATTTTTTGGTGAGATTCATATTCGACATATTCGATATTTTGACCATATCGATTCGATTACATGACACACCTTTTACTGAACACAAAAGGGCGAAATAGCATATTATAATAGCATGCTTAGGAAATTTGAAAGAGAGACTATGGACCATAGATCATCTTATACATAAGTTTGTGGAAAATGGACCATTATCAGCTGGGAACTTATTTTTTGGTGATATTCATATTCGATATTTTGATAATATCAAGTTGACACACCTTTTACTTAGCACAAAACGGCGAAATGGCATATTATAATAGCATATTTAGGAAATTTGAAAGGGAAACTATGGACCATAGATCATCTTATACATAAGGTTGTGGAAAATGGAACATATTTTTTGCTGCAATTCAGGGAGACAAGCTTATTTGTTCTTTGGTCATATCTTTTCCATCCTTGGTTCGTATTCTAGGCCCATCTGTTCCAGTATTCCCGTTGATCGTCATCCAGAGCTCCGTATAAACGGCGCCAGTGCATCAGGAAGCATCGTCTGGGCATCTATTAATCGATTATTCGTGTGTTTCGAGTGTCCGCTTGCCCCAGTGTGTTTTTGTGTGTGGTGATTCGTGTGTTCGGGTTGTTTGGTGTTGTGTTTTTCCTGGTTTCCGCATTGAGTTATTGGTTTTTGGAGTGAGTCGGTTGGATTTGCCCAGGGTTACACTTTACACTTTACAGTTTTAGCGGCCATCAAACCAATAGTTTTGTTGTTGTATATAAATACTTTTGGGAGCGGATCGGGGTCACCAAGAGGTATCCAGGGGATGATGGGTGTTAGCCTAGTTGTAAACATATAGTAAAGCTTGGGCAATGCCTACGTTTCGCTGGCGGTTTCGAATCGGTGCTGGAGTTCTGGATAACTGGATAACTGGATATCTGGTGTTCTGGATTTCTGGTGATCTGGTGCTTTGGAGTCTAGTGCTTTGGCCATCAGACATAGTAGAGCGTGGTGCCTGGAATGCGTGCCTGGAGCAGGGCCGAGCTGGCATTGGACAAAGCCAGCGACGACGGCAGACTGGGCCGACGTCGCCGCTGCTGGAGCTCTGGAGCCGGACTACTCTCGCCACTTCCTCCCACTCGACACTTCCTCGAGCGCTCGTTTCTGTCATATTTACTCTGCTGATGATGCTGCTGCTGCAGTAGTGGTGGCTGCTCCTTCGCCTGCCGCTGCTGATTGCCCAACGTAAAGGAGGCCGCCTTCCGCGGCCTGGCAGCAGCAGAGGCAGAAGCTGGCTGGGATTTGGCGGGTGCCTTATCCTCGTGCTGGAGGAAGCAGGCGTACTGCGGCTTCAGCAGCACCGATGGCCTGGCCCTACGCAGCGGCTGAGGCGGAGGCTGTGGCTGTGGATGTGGCTGAGGCTTCGCCGGGAGCTGGGGGCGCCTGGCGATTGTGGGTGGCTCGGTTTCCACTTCTGCTGGGATTGCCAATGGAGCTGCTGGAGGTTCTGGCTGCTGCTGCTGCTGCTGTTGTTGTTGCGGCGACTGCGGCAAGATAATACCCTTCCCTAAACTTGGGTAATCTGCAAATATGCGTGAGGCGAAATTGAGAGCCTTTCAGCCAGAAGAGACCGAAGCACGATGGTTTGCTATTTGGAACTCGGTTGGTTTAGCTTTTAGTTTCGCTAGAGAGCTGTGACATAGCGTATTTGGTAATATATGGTAATTTATAGAAGAGCTGGGGGATCGGTTCGGGGAGCAGGGCATGGAAAGGGCTGCTAGCTGAAGGCTGCACCCACCTGATGCGCCTGGTCAGCCGGCGAAACTGAGCGCCGAGGACCAAGCGGAACCTTTTTTGCCAGGGGCAGCAGCCCGAGCTCGTGGGAGTTCCTGCTGTGGTCCCGGCGCTACATTTGGGAACTGAGACGGTTACGGAAGTTGAGGCTGGAGCGGAGATTGGAGCGGGCTCGGAAACAGATACGGAGACAGGTGGGTCTGTGGCTCTATCAGCATCTGTAAAGTGCAGAAACCTTGATTGTTATATACCCGATTTGAAGTGAGGACTTGGGGTCTTGAGTTTCTTTGTAAACCCTTGTTTAAGCTATTTCAGTAGAGCTTGAAAAAATATCGACAGTTTGCTATTGTGAGTTTTTCTTTGATAACATCGATATTATCGAATTGTGAAAACATCGATATTATCGAATTATGAAAACATCGATATTATCAAATTGTGAAAACATCTATAGTATCGAATTGTGAAAATATCGAAAATATCGATAATTTTGCAAGCTCTATTTATCAGTCATATCCTATAAGCTATATCATATCCATATAACTCCAAGTATATGATTACTTCTCATAGGTGACATTTCTGTGATGGATTAATTTATCTGCCAAGATCATATGATATAGTTAATGTTATTTCTATCTAAACTATTGTCATTTTCTTCTTTTATGGCGTTTCTTGATCATAACTTAGGAACATTTTTGTATTGATAATACCTAGCTTTTTAATGCATTCCATTGGGAACCATTTAATAAATAATCTATTGTAATAGCATTATTGTTTCCTTTACCATCTGATGGTTATTCCCCTGCTTCTGTTTCGCACCAACTATGCATAACCATGGCTAATCAAGTGTCTGGTGTGTGTTGGTTGGGTTTGTTTGCGAAAAGCAACGCAGCCCCCCCTTCAATTAACCCAAGGTAAACGAAAGTGTTGAACTCAAAAACAAAGAGATCGCGGCGATGAGGTGATGGATGAGTGGGTATTAATGATGGTAAACAAAACTCAAGAACACAGCTGGTAAATCAAGATTAAGGACAAGGCAAGTGACAGAGACAGAGACAGAGATAGAGAGGCGTATGCAGGCAGTCAGGCAGACAGAGAGAGACAGCGACAGAGTGTGAGACAGAGACAGAGACAAAAAGCCATTCCATCGTTCGCTGCTGCATGCCACATACAACATATGTACATACAACAATAACAATAATAACAATAATAATAATAATGAAACAACGCAACAACACACACGTGAACAATGCACGCTTGGATGGACGGATGTGGAACAGATATTACTTACCCAACGGTAAATTCCCCAGCATCGGTCCGCCCCCCGCCGCCCCCGCCCTGTGTCCGTGGCCGAGTCCCAGGCCATGTCCATGTCCATGTCCCGCCGTCGACGTGGGCAGCTCGATGATCTCGTCGACGGTCACATGGTGGTGCTGCTCCTGCAGCCCCAGCTGGTGCATCTGCTCCAGCTCCAGCTGCTGCTGATGCTGCAGCCTGTGCATCTGCTCCGCCAGCAGCATCTGGTGGTGCTTGCTCACATGGCCGAACGGATCGGCGTACGGCGGATCCTCGATGGTCATCGATGCCTCGGAGGGGTATTCAAACGTCGACGTCAGCGTGTCGTTGAACTGCACGCGGAACTGTGGGAAGATCGAAAGAAACTTGATCAGTGGTCGCTTCTGCAATTACTTTCACAACGATGGGCTTCAAGAAGGGGCAGGATTACAATGATTGGGTTCAAAAAAATATACAAAAATGTTCACAATGTATTTGCCTGTTTAAGAACCTTAAAGGAAATATTATTAATAATCCCTTATCTTTAAAAAAAGCCTAAATACTAACATTTTAGATACTAGATTTTAGATTTTCCTTAAATGGTTAAAATATAACCATATTAGTTGGGTTCAAAAAAAATATGCAAAAATGTACATAATGTGTTCGCCTGTTTAAGAACCTTAAGGGAAATATTAATAATACAAAAAAATTCGATATGAAATAGGATCAATTCTACCTTATTTCATATCAATAAAAGGCCGATATGATTTCTGTCGAATTTATGATTCAAGCATATCAACTTGATATTTCATCATATCATATAAAACACCAAAAGTATGTTTTAAACAAATAATGTAAAATAAGGTAAACATAATCTTTATTCATGTCAAAATGATATGAATTACTTGATCTTTAAAAAATATAAAATTAAGCAGCACATATCAATCTGTGTACCCATTTCTTTAAAAAAAAGCCTACATATTAAAATTTTTAACAAATGTTAGATCATAAAATGGTTTAAATAAAACCATATATGGCTATTATGTTTCTAAAAACTTTTAAACTTTTTCAATAATTTTCAATAAATACTATACTTTACCGAAATGATTGCACTAAATATAGATATATCACATATACATTTACCTCCTTTTTAATATAAACTATTTTTTTAAGACTTGCTGACATTGATGATAACAAAACCGATATGGTATTCGCTTTGTTTATGGCGCCATTGAAATTAACGATAACCCTTTGGATATCAATTTTTGATTCGGATTACATAAACAATTTAATTTATTTAGGACCACCTCGAGTTGTACACATTCTACTCTGCCATTTCATTCCCATTTGTTTTTGTTTTCGCCTAACGATTCGTCTTAATTTACATAACCACAGCGAAGATTTACATTATCATCAAATATATTGCCAAAACTAAATAGTTTTTCAGCTTGCCATAAAAATTTCAAGGTTAGACGAAAGTGTTGGATCAAAGCTGCGTTATAAATAAACATTTAAAATATTTAACCCATTGACGAACAAAAGACAATGTAGAGTTATGGGTTTGTTTTGGGTATATGATAATTTTAAATGGCTTTATCCGTGACATGGGAGTAGTAATGGCAAATAAATCGTTCGAAAAGCAACTCCCATCGCTCGGCACTTACTCATCGATGCCTTATCGATGGCATATCAATGAGTCAACCCCAATGACTGCAGAAATCGGGCTCCTTATCGGAGAACAAACCCCAACAAGCCAGCAGGCCGACGCAATGCGATGCGATACGATTGAATTGATTCGGAAATTCGGAATTTCAGGCTGAGGCTGCTGAGGTTAAAGACAATAGTACAATATACCATATCAGTCACACTGATGGAACGCACCCGAATAAAGGAATAAATTAGCGCCGGGCGAACAGAAATAAAAACAAATGGGGAAACAAATCCCGCACTAAGGCGAACCTAATGCGGGTTGATTAATAGTCCCTGGACAGGCGACACGACACAGTCGATAAGTGTTATATAAGGCAGAAGCATAAATACCGCTCTATACTCCCCCTTATCATCGATCCCCATTGAATGGTCAAACTGGAAAACATTTCCCTCCTTTCCAAGGGGCCCCAAGTAATCTTATCTTATCCTTTTCACATACACACACACCAAACTGAAATTGGAAAAAAGAACCAATGCTATCTTTCGGTGGCAAAAACAAAACCCCGCACCTGACTCACTTCTGAGTGTGGTATGTGGTTAGTTTGGGGTTTTGGGAGTCGAGATTCAGAGATTCAAGGACTCAGGAGCTCCATTCATACATACCGAAGAATCTTTGGCTTTCTGGCGTATGCTGGACTTGCCGTCGATCACAATGTTGGCATTCTCGAACTCCACATCGCACGGCGATGGCGGGCACATGGAGTAGTCGTCATAGTCCGTGTCCGTCGACGTCTCCACGGAGAGATCGCCAAGCAACACGAAGCCAGGCTCGTTTGGCTAAGGGAATAGATGGAAGAAATAATAAGTTATTGATTAAAATAAACTGATCGGGGGTTATAAATATATTTGTTTTGCCCCCGCAGAAGTTAAAGATTTAAATTTATACAGCCCAATAAAAATATTCACTATCTTTATCGGTAATGTTTTGTTTGCTTCGAAATAAAACCCAGGTAAATGGGCAACTTTGAAAATGTTATTAAAGCCATTAAAGATGTTCTCCTGCTGTTTAAGATACTATCATTGAACACGCCTCTTTTGAAGTTTAACTACCTAAGAAGAAGTTTAACAATGATGTATAACTTGTTTCTTTCTCTCTTTGGATTTAAATGATTGTCCCCCGATAATTTTGAAGGCGGAGGACCACTCATTTCCCTTCTTCCCACAAATCTGTCCAGATTTCAGGTCACATGTGTTCGAAAAGTGAAATTCAGGGAAACTCATTCTTAATCAGCGTTATGTTATGGGTCATCTGTGACTCACGGCAGGGGTTCCGAGGTCCAGGCGGGCTCCAAGTCCACGTCCCGGTTCCGATTTCAGTTCCCAGTCAATATTCCCGTTCCATATTCTCTTTTTGGCCCATTTTTTGTGGCACAAATCGACCCCCAGTCATATACCATATGCTATATGCCATATATACCTACAGAGCAGATAATAAAGTTCAAAGCGAGATAAAAGAGACAAGGCAAAGGCAAAAGCAAACACAGTAAGTAGAAGTGAGCCTCAAAAAAGAATTGACAAAATTGAGTTCAGTGGTAGAGTGGTAGAGAGAGATATGGCAACAGAGACGGAGCAAAGAGAGAGGAGAACGGCACAAAGCACAAACAAAACGGGTTTACCAACGAGAAGAAGGCAAGAGGAAAACTCAACCAAACCGAAAGCTAAAGTCTCGGGCTAAGGGAGAGGTATAGAGTATGAAATAGTGTCAGTGCAGTCGGCTTTTCCTACCACAAGTTGGGTTAAAATATTTAAATAAATAAATGGTTTAATTAAGGATATATTTCAAAAAATTTATTTTAAAATTTTTTTTTTTTTAATTTTTCAGCTTAATTTGACTAATTTACTAAGATTCCCCATTATTTCAAGTAGTATTTCGATTAATCGAGTTATTTTAAATTAAATATAATTTAAAAACATTTTAAAGCGGAATTTTTAAAATAATAAGTTCATTATCTTGTTTACCTTTTTCCCGAAGTTAATTTCAGACTGATATGATAACAAACAAATAATTCTAGTAATATTCCAAAGTTTTAAGCTTAAGATAAAGACAAATCTTTTCAAAAGCTTTAAATTAAAGGGAATCTAGACATGGCTTTGAGGGAGAAGAAGCAACAGCTGTAGGGAGCCTCCCATCGCAACAAAAACCGGCATCCCGAGGACCGGCTGCTCCCCAAGAATAAGGTTCCCCACAGACACATAATATCTCATGTGCACCGTGTACACATATCTCCACGGACGCGGACGCGGACTTGGACTCTTGCCGTTTTGCTGGCAGCAGCAGGAAGAGCAGAAATATCTTCTCATGTCCACATGCATGCCTCAAAACTGGTTTCCCACTCTTCCGATGTCGAAAAGTGCAGGCAAAGAAGAAGAACCCAAAAGAAGAAGGGACCGAAGACCGAAGACAGAAGACTGCCAGAAGATGAGACTTGCATCTGGCTGGGAACAAAGCAGACTTTGGGAAAGAATATGCAGATATGTACTTATAAATATACGTATGTATAGAGAGATTTATGTATATGCATATAGGAGGGGCATCTGCCCATGTCGCACACGATTCGGGGCTATCGATCGGGGAGCTATTCAAGGCGAATTTTAATTGACTCGGAGCAGAAGATCGCATCGAACTATTCCCAGCTGTGATGCAAGCTTCGATCTCTATTAGGGGTTTGCCATTTCGATTGAAGACCCCTAATTGATCGGGCATCTGAGTAATTCTCATTAGCCGACTGAGCTGTGTAATCTTTGTGAGATTCCTACTTATCAAGACAGGTAATAAATTGGTACTTTGGGCCGCTCACTTCTCTCGGGAATGATTAAAAACCCATAATTCTGGTAATCCTAGTTCTAGTAACAGGGTGGTATGATTTCCTAAACTTCACACAAGTCACTTGGGATCGTTTATCTTATAGAAAGTGACGAAAATAAATGGTTTTAGAGGTTTCATAACACAGTTAACAATTATAAGGAAAGTTATGATCAATGATCCCTGCTAACCTACAAGTAGTTCCAACACGGATTGCTGAACCAACAGCTAGGGATGCCTTATCAAAAGTGAGCAATTCAGTCAGTCATCATGCAAAACTAACGCTTTTCGACGACGTATTTAGACTCATGATTAATTCCCAGAAAGGAAAAGTCAAGATATACGCTCTCTCTCTCGCCAGAAAGAAAGAAAGAGTATCCAAGTGGCGCTTTGTCACTTCCCCCAGCGGATTCTCTCCCCAGTTCCTCAGTTCCGTTCTCGCCCTGCCTTGTTGAACTTTCGAAATGCGCATGATCGCTGTTCTCTGTGTGCTTTGTTTCATATTTGTTTATATGGCATGGCTGCCGTATGACACAAAAAAAACAAAAAATAATAATAAAAAATGGAAGAAAAAATATGCGAGAAAGAAACGGAAAATAAACCATAACAACAAAGATATTGGGGACGAGCTCAAGAAACCAAATTACTATCGGGGGAAAATAATAATTCATGGGGTAATTGTTAAGCATGAATAATCCGCAGGGCGGCGCGCCGATAAGACCGTCGAATGTGACTCTTCCGGGGAAGATTTTGCAAAAGAAACAAGGACAAAAAAGAAAGGGTGGGGAGAAATAGTACCCACATCACCGAACTACACTCACCTTTGGCAGCTCCCGCTTGCGCCTGTAAATCACAACGTCGCTTTCAATGTAGTCGGGCACTTCCTTGGTGCTCTTGGAGAAGTTGAACACCATCGAGGTGTTCTCCGTGGAATGATGGCTGGAACTGGGGCCCGATCCCCCGCTGGCTCCTCCGCCGGATGACTGGTTCTGGCTCCTCAGCTTGCGCAGCGTCCACAGTGGCGAGGCGCTGGCATCCGTTTCGCTGCTGGCCGCCTCCTTGGTGTTTATCACGGTGTCGAGACTAGTGGTGGGCGAGGATCCCGCTCCCGCTCCCGATCCGGAGACCGTACCCGTTCCGGCTACCGCTCCACCGGCTTCTGTGGCCGTCGACTTCTTCATCTCATTGATGCGATTCTTCTCGATCTCGCGACTCGTCAGTGGCGTACTCCCAGCTCCCTGGCTATTGAACAGCGGCCGGATTACACCAATCTGTTTGGTCACAGCTGGTCCGCTGGTATCGTTGATGTTGTTGCTGAGCTTCCGCACTGTGGTTGTGGTACTGGTACTGGTACTGCTACTCCCGCTGGCTACATGCGCGTTCTCCGTCGAGGCAGCGAATGATCGTTGGGCGCCTCCCGCTGCCGATTCCGCTGGGGGCTTAGGCTTATCGCCGCCTGCCGCCGCGCCCATTTTATCGCATTGCTCATTGTTGTCGCTGCTGTCGCCGCCGTCGTCGTCGTCGTCGTGGTGATCGTCGTCGTTGTTGTTGGGGCTGTCGTCATCGCCTTCGCCCTCGCCATCGCCCTCATCGCAATTGCGATCGTTTCGCTCAGTCTCGCTTGGCGCCTCGCTCTGCGGTGTAGCCTCGGTGTCCCGTGCCTCCCTTTCGGGCGTCTCTGGTTCCTGCAGCTCCATGCGACGCATCATCACACTCAAAGCCGAAACGGGCGAGTCGGCCTGGCGGGGTATTATATCCGGATGGACATGATGCGGGTTCCTGAGCGGCGTCGAGGACGCAAAGCCCATCCCAGACGGCGGCGTCTGATCCTTTATGATCGATTTGTAGCTGGCCACCTTGCTGGCCACTCCGCCCACGCCGTTGGAACGATGGGCGGCGCGCGGTCGTCGATTGGCACTCGCCTCGAACATCTTGAGCGTCTGCTTGACCAGATCCGGCGGCGGCCGTTCGGTGTCATCGATAATGGAGGTCAGGCGCTTGGGCGGCGCCGTATCCGTGCCGCTGTGCAGCCGCTCGCGGGCATTGTGAATCTTATCCTCGATGGTGACGCAGGTGGGCGAGGTGACAGGTGAGGGAGCGCTGGCCTTGGTGGCCGTTGGTGAAGGTGTTCCTCCCGCCGCTGCTGCTGCTGCTGCGGCGGCGGCAGTGGTGATTCTCTGACTGTTCCACGGCGACTTCTCGCAGAGCAGGGCCTCCACGGAGCGGGCCCGCTTCATCACCTCGTTGCCTCGCTTAAAGTGACGCGATCGATTGCCCGAACCTGCTCCTCCGCCTCCGCCTCCGTTGGCAATGACACCTGGCTGGGCATCGTCCGAAGTCAAGGGCGGGTTAGCAGCTGATCCTCCATTGGCGCCCAGGCTCACCGGACGCTGGTGCTGCTGCTGCTGGCTGTTGGATTTGGCGCTCGGCTTGGCCCCCAAAATCGGCGGCGGTGTGGATTTGGCACGCACCTGACTGGCCACCTCGGGCTCCTCCACATCCGCCTCGTCGTCGTCGCGATCCAGCAGCGTGTTGAGGCTGGTGGAGCGCTGGAGGCGTTGCTTGCTGGTCTGCTGGCGGGACTCGCGGAGCGCTAGGCTGAGGTAGCGGCAGCGCAGCTTGGACACGATGCCGGGTCCGTAGCTCAGATCCTCGCCGGTGTCCAGTGAGTCTGGAATGGGGATGGGAGTCGGGGATTCCACATCGCCGCCTGTGCCACTGCCAGTGCCACTTTTGGCCGATAGGTGGCGGTGCTGGCCATTTTGTTTGGTTGTCTTCTTCATCTCTTGCATGGCGACCATTGTCGGTTTTACCGTTACCTTTGTGGGCGACAGTTGCTGTTGCTGCTGTTGTTGTTGCTGCTGCTGCTGCTGCTGTTGCTGAATTATAAACTTGTTGCTCTGCAATTTATCGGAAATACTCTTCGTCTTGCTGCAGCTCTTGGTGCTATCGATGGAAATGGAAATGGTGGTCTCTTTCGCTGAAGGCTTGCCCTCAGCAACGCTCTGTCCCGGTTTGCATTTCGTTTTCAAGTGATTTGGGTTTGGATTTTGATTTGCTGACGACGACGACGACGGCGTTGCTGCTGCTCCAGTTGTGCCAGTTTCAACTTCACCACACCGGCTGCTACCCACCATCACCACGGCAGCCGGCTGTTCGCGTTCGCGTTCGCCGCTCTCTGTCTCTCTCTCTCTCTCCCCACTATCGGTTAGAATCTCTCGCTCTCCCTCCTTCTCCTGACTTCTTGTGTTGAGTAGTAAACTCGATCGCTGCTTTGGTATTGGTGTTACTGTTACATTTGTTGTTGCCGCTTCGGGCGAAAGGGAGACGGCCGCAACAGAGTGATGACCTCCAGTGGAATTGGAATTGGTATTGGAAATAGAAGATTTCTCAGATTTTTCCTCTGAACCGATCATATTTCTCTTTTGACTAGTGCTAATGATTGTGGCCGGTTCCATGGAATCTGGTGGGGCAGAAAAAAAAGACAGTCGAAAAACAAAGATTACAATGATGAAACATAACAACCTGACAACTCTGCTTTCGATAACCGACTATCGATAGGTGCGGCGGTTCATTCGAAAGTTTCCCTCTAGTTGAAAACGTAACTGCTGGCAAAACGAATTAAAAACACTTGCTACCATTTACCATTACTCATTGCTGCTTAAATGCCAGCTGAGCAATTGCAGATTGCATAAGTCACCATGAGTCTTTCGAATACATTCAGTCAAATTATTTAATTTATGTATAATAATATTCACATCGATTTCAGTTTTTCTGATTTTAAAAGTATTTGAAATGTTGATAGCCTGTTTTTACCTTAACATTTAACAGATTTAATTGCCACTCTAAAATTTAAATTGATTTCAAAGTTGTATAAATTAAATTTGGAATTGCAATCGGAAAATAGTTTTTTTATTTATTATTTTACTTTACGTTTAACTAAAAAAGTATTTAAAATACTTTAGGTGATAATAGTGGAGATTTTTTATATTTCTCGACTAAATAAAAGGAATGCAAGTACTGGCAAACAGCACACTTTTCCACAAATACTAGTCTTTTAAATACCTCGAATTTGCATTCAGGTGAAAGTATCGCAGCTTGTCTAACCACCACTCACCTGCAATTGCACCTGGAGCGGCGGTGGCTTCCGCCAAAGCCCCACAACTGCCATCGGTGGGCGAGGCGATGGACGCCGCCTGGGTTCGGGCCACGTTCGTTTTCCGGCGCTGGATGAGGTCCTTCTTCCACTGCGGCATGTCCGGCAGGAAACCGGAAGTGGGCGACATCTCAGCTCCAGCTCCCGACCCAGATCCTGCAGGTCCAGCTCCTCCGGTTGCCGATCCTGCTGGCACATCCGTGAGTAAATGCAACGACGGCCGCTTCTGTGACTCCATTATCCCCGTCTGCAAGAGGCATTATTCGGGGCATTAGTGCATGTCAGACGTATCCGTATCCGTATCCGTATAGCAGTATCTCCTAAATAGAATGCCACATTATCCAGCTCTACATCTCGACCCAAAGACCAAGTCTGGCCGACTGACTGGCTAGAAGCTGGTGCCAATTGCTAGTGCCCGCTGCCCAAGCTCCTCTACAAAGCAAAGAGGAGGGCATTGCCGACCCAAAAGATTGGCCAACCATGGAAATCGTAGCAAACCGTTGAAACTACCTTAAGATTCCCTATTTCTATGACCAGCTTTTCAAAGAATCACATGATTAAATGTTAAAGGATAGAATTTATATCCTTTTTGAGTTTAAACTACTTTGATAAATAGAAAATAATCTACCTTTGTAGAATTCCAGTTTTTATAAGAGAATTACTAGTTTAAAAATTAAAAATAATTACAGATCCAGAAAATAATTAATCTCTGCAATCTTTAATTTAAATATAATCAAGATTTTGGAATAAAAATTCCTTATTTATAGTAAAATAAGAGAATCAAAAGGAAATTCTGGCGAATAGGAATTGCCAATATGGCACATTTTTTTAAAGTTTAATAAAAGATTTATAATCTTATATAAAGAAAGGTGGTCCTTAGCTGTTATAAGCTGAAATACAGGTTGTTTAACATAATGTTAACTACAGAATATTGGGTTTTTCAAGAACATTTTCGAAAGAGATATTACATTTTAGGGAGATATTTGTTTGAAAAATCCGCAAGTTAGGTGATCTGAAATTCGTGGCGACGTCGGCATTTAGAGTTTTATTTTTCTTAATTGGATTAACTGTTGTTTTTACAGCCCGACAGCCAAACAAAACGTAAAACAAAGGTAAGAAGCAAAGAAACCCCAATATTTTCCAGCATAAATATGCTAAACTGCCATAATGAGCGGAAAATGCGATAAAACCGAATCGCAGGGCAGGGAAAGGAAAAGGGGAAAAGAAGGAAAAGCGGGGAAACTGAAAGCCAAAACCGAACGATTCTTCTTATTGTTTCGCTGAAGTTGATTGCATGGCTAGATTGTTATTATTGTTGGAATTGCAATTGTTTCTGTTTCTGCAGCTTTGCATTTTGCATACCGCGATAAAAAATTATTATTTTTAATTTTCCATATCACTGGCGTACGTGTGTGTGTGTGTATGCATCGGCGAGTGTGAGTGTGTGCAGGGGTGGGTGAAAAAGGGGCTGCGAAATGCAGACGAAGCATAAAATAAACAACCGACGACGCGCTATCGATTTTTACGGCAAGCTGGAAGAAGACCACTGATACAGACAGAATGCACAAAAAAGGGGTACAGGAGTTTAAATGCTATGCCAAATTCAAAGTTGCCAATTAACAAAACCCCAGGGAGAATCGGAGAGAATTAACGGTATTTGGAAAGAGCCGGGTTTTGTTTATTTACACAGGAACGGCACCAACACGACGGCAGGCACACACATAGGCACACCACATATACACACAGTTCCGTTAGTTGTTGGCGTTTTTTGTTTTTCTCGCGTTTTCACCGGATCTTCAGTGGGGAATCCTTACTTTTGAGATGCTGCGCTTAGACAAGTCGGTGGTTGGTTTCGTTTTCAATTTTCCGATTTTCGCTCATCCGCCGTTTTCCCCCGCTTTTCGTCACTTTTCTTTTCCGTTTCTTTGCAGCTCGACGCGCTGGCCGAATTCGTCGCTCTCCTCGCTCCGCGCACTTTCCAAACTTTCCCGACTGCAACTGCACTCGAACTCGGGGGCGTGGGGGCACTCGCTGCGCCTCAAAAGTGCATCATTTGCAGCCGAATCAGCGGAAAAATCTGCATCAAGTTAAGCCGCGTTTCCAATACACAAATACTGCCTATCGATGGTACGCGCTATCGAGCGGACTATCGATAGGCGGCTGTGGGGTTGCCACTGGGTCTTGGGTTTCACGCCAAGTCTAGCTATTTTTTGGCGAGGTTTTATGTATTTTTGAAAATGCACCACATTTTTTGGAGTTTAAAAAACTATATTTGTTGTGTTGCTGCTGAAAACAACAACAACACTTGCAACATTTAAACCCAGTCCTTACAATTTGAATTGCCAAATATTAAAAAATAATTTGGGCAGGAAATAATATGATCAAATCACTTTAACTATTTAAACTATCTTACAATTATTTTCAATTTAGATCTGGAAATGATTTTGTTGCTCAACACACAAATTAAATTAGAACAGTAAACGCCTGATAACAAAGCTATTTTTTGTACCGTTATTATTAGATGGCTTTTAAGTCTGAGTGGCAACGCCCCCAGCTGGCAGTCGATAGTTTTTTGTTGTTTTTGTTGCTCTATATAAACAAAGTCGAAATTTGTTTATCAGCTATGTTGAAAAATTAATAAAAAAAACAAAATTAAAATAAAAAAAAAAGATAATATAAGCGCTCCATCTAGAGATCTATCGACTATATGAACCATGAGCATTAACTGGATAAAGATCACCGAAAGGTGTGTGTTACTTAATTAATTATTATTAAACTAATATACCTATTAACTGGGCTGTTTCCATTTGCTAGAGCCCGCGAGGGCATCAAGATCATCAACGCCCTGCCCTACGAGACCTTCACCACGGTTCTGTGGTACACCCACCGGCAGATGAGTCCCAGCGGAGCCTCCGGAGCGGCGGCGAGTGGCGCCAGCTGTACGGTGGGCACCAGTGTGACGACCACCGGACGGGCGGACAGCAGCACCGAGGAGAATCCCACGAGCAGCTCAGAACCGGAGTACACGCTCGAGGAACTGGAGCGACTGGTGGGCGTGCCGCGGGCGGACTTCCTGCTCCTGATCAAGACCTTCTCCTACATCCTGCGACGCATCTCCACGTTCATCATCAAGCCCAGCCTGCTGCAGCGGGAGCTGCGCGAGAAGCTCCAGCTGGAGGACGAGGCCAAGATCGATGCCATACTGCGGCTGTGGGTGCGCGAGACGACGCCGATTATGAACAACCTGGCCAGCAAGCGGTACGAATCGAATGTCATCGAGGATGTGGCCTGGAAGCTCAACCTGGAGGTCTCCTCGCACTGCCAGCAGCGGGAGAAGACGCCGCTGGCCGTGCTCCAAATGAAGACGGGCGTCGGCGAGGATATCAACATCGAGATGACGCATCCGGAACTTGTGGAGCTGTACAATCAGTTCGAGAACATCCAGGGCGAACTGGACGCCATGCTGGCCATGAAGACGCCGGATGCAGCTGCTCAGTAGTGGGACACCATCGACATCTCAGTGCCAATTTAGTTGCTAGTACACATAGTCCCTGTGCAAAAAGGTGGACCTAAAAGTATGCAATACTAACACGATCGTAGCCAAATGTTAAACACTTTTTAAATTGAATATTTTACCAATTTCTGGTTAATTTTCCAATCGTAGCCAAAATTCCTTATTATCAATATTTTTCAACGTTATTAGAGAGAGTTCTTCAAGATCTCCCAAATAAGACTAGCAAGAAAATAAATATCTGAATCATTTGTAATTTTTCGATTTCGACTTACCCTCTGAAAATGCAAAAACCTTTAATAAACTCAGACGAAACAAGATGTCGCACATTTTACAGTACACTTTAATGGATCTCTGCATGCGTTTTACTCGTCTGCTCCACCTCGGATCATAATTCTACTGATAAACATTACAAATTATTACAATGATATATATTTAATATATGTCTATATTGTATATGCATATGTTATTCGTCGGCCTTAGTACGTGTATAATGGAGTCGTATGTATATTATACAGACTTTCTAGTTTCATCTTCTATAGCTTTTGCAATATATGTCTTTATATATTCATATTGAGAGGGGGGATTGGATTTTGGGTAAGTTTCGTATTCAAATTAGGGGCTTCGTTGTATTTTCACTAATCTAGAAGCAAAACGATATCTATTGCACTCGTTCACAGTTCGGTTAATCATTTCAACTAAGTTTGGACAAAATACAAATGTATGCAAATTATTTGGACTACAATTTTCATTTAAATTTATTGCTATTGTTACAGTTAGTTGTCTTGTGTAGGTGTTGTTTTGTTTTTACTTTTGTTCTTGCTTTGGCACCGGCTATGTCAACTAGCCCTTAACTTTGTTGTTAGTTAGTCTACAGTTAGCGTGGGGTTCTGGTATTCATATTGGTTTCAGTGTAAATGATTATCGCCTTACGAAATGCGTTGGTCATTTGTTCCTGTTCTTTTATTTGTGCTGTCTGTTTATCAGTTGTTCTTTCAAGTTCACTTTCTTTCTGAAAATTACCTAACGAGATTTGCAATAATTACAAAATAAAATAAATAAATAAGTATTCTTTTGTAAATTTGATATTAAAAAAAGTTGAAAACTAACGGATAAAATTGCCAAAACTTCAAGTTAAGATAAAAATGCTCACATAACGTTAGGTTATATAAATATATACAAAATGTGAATAAATTTAGTTTGATCTTTCATTAATTTAATGGGTTCTCCTCATAATATTAAGTTACATTTAAAAATAATACATTCAAAAGTAAGTGAAAATGGAAACACGACTGTTGTTCTTTGTGTGATTCTGTCTTTTTTAACATTATCATCGGTGTTTTACATTCCTTTTTGTTGATTGGATCGATCTCCAGCGCCCGCTGTTTGGAACCCACATGAATGATTCGTGTAAGCGCCATATTCAAATGATTTTTTCTTTTTTAAATAAAACTTGATATAATTAAACAAATTTAATGTAGCACATACATACATACACAGCTTACGCTTGGATAAAAATTACAAAAAAATTAAACACAAAACAGAAATTAAAAAAAAAACTATACGACAAATTAAAAATTGTACACTACATCTCTTCCGACGGTTGCTGCCAAATGTTTTAACATTTCTTTAAAACTATGTAACTCAATTATTGCATTGTGTTTGTGTGAGTGTATGAGTGTGTGCGATTTATAGTTAGTTTAGTTTAGGTCTAATATTAGGTATATGTTTATCAAGTATTTATATATATAATAATATAAAAAAGTAAACATTTAGCGCTTTTAGTTTGCTACAAAAATTTGCTCGTCTCGCTCACATATTTCAACTAACATTAGGTGTACAAAAAAATTGGAAGATATATAGTTTATATCAAATTGTGGCTAGCGTAAAAATACAATCAGTATTCCAGTATTTCGATCGCCGATCGCCGATCCTTCGTTATCTTAGATATATATGTAAAATGTATAAATTGATGCGTGTTCGTTCTGTTTGGCGAGATTGCTGCATTCCCATTCGATAGATCGGTGTAGAGTATATATATCCAGTAGTATCCAGTGTAGTACACATATATCCAATTATAATATCAAGCGTTGATCCTCATCCTCCTCCTCCGCACTTCCCTTCTTAAGTAAATAATAATGTAGTTGCCACATGATGGTTGGGTTGGGTTCCATTCGGTTGAGTTTTCTTGAGTTTCTTGGGTTGAGTGGTTGGGATTGGCCGGAGTGTGTGGGTTTCTGGAATGGGCTTACATGCCCGACTCGGCAATGCCCTCGTCATCTGAAAGACATTCGAAGCGGCACGATTAGCGTCTTCCCAATCAGGTTGCTCAAAAGCTGAGCACATGCAGGGGTTAGAAAACAAATCGACTAAAATATATACAGGTAAGCATGCAGGTAAACTAAATCAGGCATATATACACAAGACATCTAAGAGATATGGCCATAGTGCATTTCATGATTTATCTACTGATTTTGGGTATTTACAGGAACAACCATGAATTGCACTGCCTGACCATCTCGGGGATTTGCGGAAGTGTCTACAAACCCATGAACGGATTGGCATAGATGATGCCGCCGCCAGCCTCGGAACCAACACCATTGCCCAAAACACCACCACCGTTAACACCGATTCCTCCGATTCCTCCGCCTCCTCCAGCTCCTCCTCCTCCTCCTGCTCCAGCGACCACCAGTCCACCGCTGGCCAATCTGGAGGCCTTGCAGAGCTTCGTGGTGGCATAGTCGCCATCGCCGACCAGCGTGGCTATGTCGTCATCGTCGCCATTCCGCGTATTGCAACTGCTGCCCAGCAGCTGATCGTAGCAGCTCACATCCGTGCTGATCACATCCACCTCGATGTCGTCGTCATCCTTCTCCAGGCTGTTCCGATTGCTGCCGCCCAGCGAGGAGTGCAGCGCATGGGAGTCCTCGTAGCTGCCGCCGCCGCTGTCGTCGTTGGCATTGTTCGACTTGGTATCGATATGGGTCTCGAACTCATCGTGCATATACAGCTCCTCGTCCTCGTCCTCTTCGTCCTCTTCCTCCTCCTCCTCCTCCTCGAGATCCTCCTCCAGTTCGTGTGGCACCAGCTCACCATCCTCGCCCACCTCCACGCCCAGTTCCACCTCCAAAAGCGAACGGCGCCGCGTGAAGACCTCGTCCTCTTGATGATTCGAGGATTGCGGATGGCTCTGTGGCAATATCATCACATCCTCCTCGGCGAAACTTAGTCGGACATTGGCGCGACTGGCGCGATTGCTGCCGGAACCGGAACCGCCGGAACCGGAACCGCCAGCACCATTCGAATTCGCCGACGATCCATTGGATCCATTGATGTACTCATGGCTGAGACTGTTCTTGATATCACAGGACGACGAGCTGAACGTGATCAGCTGCGATTTGCGTCTATGCTGGAGCGTATTGTAGCCATTGACGGCGGATATGGTGGTCATGGTGTGGGCTCCCTGGATGGGCTGCTGTAGCTGCTGCTGCTGCTGCTGCGATTCAAACTCGAGGACATCGATGTTGCCGCCCTTGCTGTCCTTGCAGATCATCGAGCTGGGCTTGTTGTCAACCAGGACGATAACCACCGAATTGTTGTTATCACTCTGGTTGACAACCGAATGTCATCTGTCCGGCGCCTCCGCATTGTTAATGCCTCCACCACCGCCGCCTGCGCCGCCGAAGGAGCTCATCGATGTGGTGGGCGGCATGTGATTGTGGTGGCCAGTGAAGCTACTGGTCAGCGGCTGCTGGTCATCGTGGAGTATCGCCGCATTCTCATCGTCAATGGCCTCCGCCTCGGCCTGCTGGAGGTCGTGATGCGACAGATGACCCTCGATGGTGGCCACCACATCCCCGTTCTCGTCCAGCTGCACTTGTTGGCCTGCGGCGTTTGCATTGCATTGTTTTTTTTTTGGGGGTAAATGAAGGAAAATGATTTTGCTCATAGTTAGTTAGTCACCCATCACCAGAATGTAAATAGAAACATAAAGCTTAAGTCTAGTAGGAATGAACTAAAAGATAGAAACAGCTGGCTGCCAGACCCACAATGTCCTGGGGCTCATTGTCAATTTGGTTTTCTTTTCTTTTCATTGGTACTTATGTTAGTCAGTGTGCGAGCGAACGGTTTGTTGTTGGCCGGGGGGAACGTTTAGATACCCCTGGCCAAAGACCTACCTTCGTAGCCCTCGTTGTCGTGCATCTCGCGAGCGGGCCCCACGATGTTCTCCTTGCCCTCGAGCACCGCCAGCAGGCACTGGTGGATGCAGATGTACTGCTGCTCCGTCTGCACCATCCAAACGCGCTCTAAAATCGAAAGTATATTTTACAATTAATGGTGCTTCAAATAGGTATTCAATACTGGTTGTAAACGGCGCAGCGGTTGCCTTTTATTATTGAAAAAAAATTATAACAATTACTGATTTAAGCATTTCATTTAATTAAGTTTTTTTAAATATTATTTTACGAATTTATCTGATTTTTTTAGATTTTTATGTCAATCCGTTCTGGGTGAATTTTGCTACTGACATTTTTTTTGGGTCCAATTTTATATTGATTTAGATGACTTTAAAAAGAATTTATATTTGTATCCCTATTTTTAATTGTAAAAATAAAATGTCAGCGGCATAGCGGTTGCTTAAAATATTTAAAAAATATTCCAAATATTAAAAAATAAATTTTAAAAAAATATATAGTTTTTTTTTTTTCTTTTAAGATAAAAAGGCAGGCGCTGTACCGTTTACAACCATTATTTAAAAAAAAGCGCTGGTTGTAAACGGCACAGCGGTTGCCTAAAATTATTTTAAAAATATTCAAAATATTAAAAATAAATTTAAAAAAAAATATATATACATAAAATATATAATTTGCTTGCTTTCGTTTAAGCTTAAACAGCCGCTGCACCGTTTACAACCATTGCTTTTGTATTTCCTGGCAAATATTTACCCTTGCGCATGGCATACACTATGCCGAAGATGTCCACGTAGTCGGACGTGTTGATCTGCTGCAGGATGCGATCCAGGGTGATGAAGGTGCCCGACCTTCCCACGCCGGCGCTGCAGTGGACCACAATGGGTCGCTGCTCGGCCCCGATGCGATCACGGAAGGCGCGCACGAAGCGCACCAGGGTCTGCGGCGGATTGGGCACCCCGAAGTCCGGCCAGGTGGTGAAGTGGAAGTGCCGCAGGATGCGCTGTTCGCTGCCCTGAGGATTAGAGATTCAGAGGGTTAAATGCTGTGGACAATCCCGGTGGAAGCACTTACCCTGCACAGCATAAACTCGGTCATCACCCAGTCGGCGTAGTGGCTGTCGTTGAGGATCTGCACCTTGATGTCGCCGTAGAAGACGGGCACCGTGTCATTCGGCCAGTACTGGTCGCACTTCTCGCGTCCCTTCTCGAAGCACCGGGTCAGCATGACTATGGCCCGCGAGTTGCTCTCCCAGCACATCCGCCAGAAGTCGTCGCGCGTCGAGTGCAGCGGTCCCTGGGTGACGATGAACTCCCGCGGCGAGTTGTGGCCCGGCACATAGTTGGCATTGATGTAGTCGCTGCCCTCGTCGTCGTCCACCGGCTGGAGCTTGAAGCGCGAGTGGTCGTAGGGCAGGATGTTGGTGAACCGGTTCTTGGGCCGATTGCAGGGCAGGTCGGCAAAGGTGCACGGCTGGTCGCGGCCCACGTGCTTCAGCTCCTCGAACTCCTCGCTGAAGCGGAAGTCCGAGTCGGCGGACATCAGGCGGTAGTGCTCCGCAAAGTTCTTGATCAGGATCGGACGATTCTGCTCGATCACACTATCCGGCAGCGACATGTTGTCATTGGCCCGCGAATCCTTGGTCGTCTTGCGGCAGTTGTTGCGGCGCCGCTTGTAGAACAACAGGGTGACCAGGAGCACCAGGATGATGGTCAGCGGCACTGTGATGGCCACGATCAGTGAGGTGTTGTCTTGATCTGCGGATGGGAGTTGGACATTATTGGTAACGAGGAAAAACTAAATAGAATATACGAATAAAGAAGGAACCTCATTTTATCAAATTGAAAACTAAATCATTTATAAGGGTACTTGAAATAATAAAATATTGCAAACGTCTTTTGTCTTTGAACTATATAATTTATAAGGAAGCTAAAAACAATATTTTAAATAAATATATTACTATAATAATATAATTTAAAGGCATAAACAAGGGTATGCAAATAAAGAAGGAACCTCATTTTATCAATTTGTATATTATATCTCTACTAATCTAAAAAAAAACCAAACGTTTTATCTTTAAACTAAATCATTTAGAGGAAAACTTATAATAATATTTGATATAAATAAAATTTTAAAAAAAGTCTTTTATCTTTAAACTATATAATTTATGAGAAAACTAAAAATAATATTTTAAATAAATATAATATTAAATTGAATCATTTAAAGGTATAAACAAGGGTATACAAATAAAGAAGAAACCTCATTTTATCAATTTGTATATTAGATCTCTACTATTTTTAAATAAATAAAATGTTTTATCTTTAAACTAAATCATTTATGGGAAAACTGAAAATACTATTTAATATAAATAAAATATTAAAAATGTCTTTTATCTTTAAAATATATAATTTATAAGAAAACTAAAAATTATATTTAAAATAAATATGATATTACATTATATTTAATATTTTTTATATACTCGTATTTGAACTAAAGAAAACTAAACTAAACAAAATTTAACTAGAAATAGTATAGGAAACTTTAAAGAAGAAGCTTTGGTCATTGCTTACCCGGTGAGCTAAGCATTTCTATATATTCATCGGAACAATAGAATATGCAAGGTAAGACATGGATGAAGAGTAATGTATAAGTTGGGTTTGTACTGTACTATAGGTATGGGTTATAAGAAAGTTAACTAGCCCTGATAAAATCAACATATTATATAATATATATTATATTTTAAATATTCCCTTTCGATGCTCGAAAATTATTTATATATTTATTTGGACTTGTTATCAACTTCTTTAATACTAATCAATAATCCCCCCTTACCCGTCTGAATGGGGAAACTGTAGGCGGTGTCCGTAAACTTGTCCGCTCCGGTGAAGGCTCGCACCTTCACGCGGTAGGTGGTGCCCGACTTGAGGGGCCCGTTGCAGTAGCCGATCTTGTGGTTGTCACAGTTCTCGGTGCCGATGGTGAAGTCCTCCACGGACTGGTTCTCGAAGGGATAGTACGGATCGATGGCCTGGTAGGGCAGCCAGACGCTGTACGACTGCACGTCCAGCCAGCTGGGCATCTCCAGGCCGGAGGCATTCTTGGCATCGTCCTCCGCCACGATGATCGTGTACATGCGCACCTGGCCGTTCTGGTCCGAGAAGTAGTTCTTCCTGAAGCGGATCTGGATGGTCGACGAGCTGCGATAGACCTCGGTGGGCACCACCTGGGTGGCGGGACGCGGAGGCGCCAGTATGGGCATCGTCTGCCGGTACTCCCGCTCCGGCCCAAAGCCAATGGCCGTCTTGGCCTGAATCTTGAACACATATGTCTCGCCGGGCTTCAGGTTCTTGATCACGCCGAACGCCTCCTCCGACTCAAAGTCCTGCATTCCGGCATCCGTGAGATTGTTGATATTCGTATAGGCTATCGAGAACTGGCGTATCACACCGTTTGCCTCGCTGGAGGGCAGCGACCACTCGAAATTGATCTCGCTGGGCTGGACATCGGTGGGATGGAAGCGCTCCACTCGCCCCGGAACCGCCTCGTTTGTGGTGAAGCTGGCCGACAGGGGTGAACTGCTGCGGAGAACCGAGGACTCTGTGCCGGAACGGACGACCACGGTGAAGGTGTAGTTCCTGTGCGGACGCAGGTCGCTGATGGTTATCTCATTCCGGACGGTCATGTTCTGGGCCAACAGATTGTCCGCCGTCAGGTAGGCGATATCGAAGTCGTTGTACTCGCCCTTCGGCAGATCCCAGCGCAGCGAGATCTCCGTGTCCGTGATATTGGTGGCATGCAGTTGGGTAATGGGCTCCGGATAGAGGCGATCCTGCCGCTGAATGGGCAGGCTGGCCACTCCGCCGCTCACCGTCCACACGGTGATGTTGTACAGACGACCGGGCACCAGACCCGTGAACGTCACCTTGCGATCCGTGTCGTTGGCCAGCTTCTCCTTGTCCCGGATCTCGGCGTCGCCCAGGGAGAACCGATAGATGTCGAACTTGGACGACGACTGCGGCGTGGGCGTGTAGCTCAGGGTGATCGTGTCCCTCTCGTCCTCCTTCTCGCCATTGGCCACCACCACGTCCGACTGGATGAGCGGCATGGTGCGCGGATAGAGACTGGTGATGCCCGACAGGATGCCATAGGAGGTCGTCTGGATGTCGAACTTGTACTGCACACCGGGCATCAGTTCGCCGATCAGGACTCGCACCGTCGACAAATCGTCGGCTGTTTTTGGATGACACAGAAGCAGAAGGGGAAGGGTTAGAGTTAGAGTAGAACAGAAAAGAACAGGAGAAGCTCCAGAAGATTGCAGTTGAAGGGGAAACGGATGCGCTATTACAAAAAGAATTGAGGGAAGATTTCATGATATCTTCAGAGGAATCGAAAAGAGAAGGGTTCTAGGAAAATGATTAAGTTCAAGGAAATACTAGAAATACTAGATATACTAGAATTTGTTGTAAAGAAAGAATACATATAGCAAACAAAAGTATTTCAAAAAGACGAAATCTCCGTGATTAACTATTGAGAATTAAAGAAAGATTTCTTGATATCTTCAGAGGAATCGAAAAGAGAAAGAGTTCTAGGAAAATGATAAAGTTCAAGGAAATACTAGAAATACTAGATATACTAGAATTTGTTGTAAAGAAAGAATACAAATAGCAAACAAAAGTATTTCAAAAAGACGGAATCTCCGTGATTAACTATTGAGAATTAAAGAAAGATTTCTTGATATCTTCAGAGGAATCGAAAAGAGAAAGAGTTCTAGGAAAATGATAAAGTTCAAGGAAATACTAGAAATACTAGATATACTAGAATTTGTTGTAAAGAAAGAATACATAAAGCAAACAAAAGAATTTCAAAAAGACGGAATCTCCGTGATTAACTATGGAGAATTAAAGAAATATTTCTTGATATCTTCAGAGGAATCGAAAAGAGAAAGAGTTCCAGGAAACCTATACAGTTTTATTCATATTTTAGGAAATACTAAAAGTACCAAATATACTAGAATTTGTTGTAAGGGAAGAATATAGGAAGAATAAGGATCTAAAATCTAGAATTTAATTATTGATTAATTTAGGACAAGGAAAAGTATTTCCAAAAGACGGAAACTCCGTGATTAACTATTGAGAATTGAGGAACGATTTCTTGATATCTTCAGAGGAATCGAAAAGAGAAAGAGTTCCAGGAAAATGATATAAATATAATAATATTTTGGGAAATATTAAAATTTGTTGTAATGGTAGAATATAGGTAGAGTATAGGTAGAATAGAGATCTAAATTCTAGTATTTAATTCTAGTATTTTATTAAGAATGCAGATCTATTTCTAGAAATTAATGGTATCGATTTAGGGTAAAGAAAAGTATTTCTCAAAGAGGGAATCTCCGTATAATAGGGAGAAGTAGTTTACAAAATTGAGAAATGGAATTCAGAGCTTCATAGATCAAGTTAGAAAAGTCCGAAATCTAAAGATTCAGGTTAGGTAAATAGCATGAAGAGCAGTTTGAGATAGAGGGATGTGAGAGTGGTTCCGGTTTATATTCAGGCTCCATCATTCCATCGATCGATCGCGTTCGATCGCCAACTCACCCGACTTGTTCTCGGAGACGTTCTTGGTCTGGACACGACCGGGATTATCGCTGGGCCACCACTTGAGGATGTAGGACTCCACCCGACCCTCGGGCTTGGGCCACTCCAAGGTGATGTTCCGCGAGTCGACCAGCTGGATGATATTCGACACCGGATTCGGCGGCACCGTTGTGTTCACCTCCTGGGGCACGGGACTCTCGACGCCGAAGCTGACCGTATTCACCTGGATGGTGTACTTCTCGCCCTTGGTCATATCGGTGATGTCCGCCTCCGTCGATCGGACGCTGGGCAGGCGCACCCACTGCTGTTCGCTGTCCGTCCGATAGCGAATCGAGTACTCGGTGAACTCACCGCTTTCCGGCGGAGACCAGTGGACCAGAACCGAGTTGCTGCGCACCGTCTCGATGGTCATGTTGCGTGGCGGATTGGGATCTGAAGAGGATGATTTTTGGGTTAATTAAAAATCCATGATCATAGATGAAACCATAGGGACACTTACAAACTGCCTGGAAGTAGGCATGCGGCTCACTTCGCAAATCGTGGCTAACCGCAAAGACCTTCAGCTCATATCCAGCTCCCGGCTGCAGGTTCTTGATCACCAGGCGCGACTCCTTGGTCTTCTGGGTGCGCAGATCGCTGGTTCCGTTGCGCGAGTACAACACCTCATATTGCTCCTGCTTCGAGTTCACATCGCTCTTCCAACTGATGTTCAGGCCCATCCGTATGCTCTTCAGGTCCTCGATGATGGGCGACGAGGGACGGGTGACCACGAAGATGCTGGTTTCGTTCGACTCCATCTTCTTGGACACCGCCTGCACGGATAGCGAGTAATTGCGGCCCGGCAGAAGGCTCTCCAGCGTGAAGCGAGTACGATCTGTGGTCAGGGTGCTGGTGTCTCCGTTGAATGTCTCCAATTCATGGTAGCTGTGGCAAAAGAAAGAGGAAAAATTAATACCTTCGGTTAAGTACAAGTTATCTGAATTTAAATTGTATACAAATAATTTTGATTTATTTGATAGAGAAAACTACAAAACATTGTAAAGAATTCTACAAAACGGAAATGAAGCTCAATTTACTTTTACTCCGGTTAAAAATAACCTAAGGTTATAAATCTTAAGATTTATATGAAAATGTCTTTAAGCTTTTCTTTATGAATGTCTCCAATTCATGGTAGCTGTGGCAAAATAAAAAGGCAAAAATTAATTAACCTTCGGTTAAGTACAAGTTATCTGAATTCATTAACGTTAAGTGGAGGTTTAAATTGCTTGCGAATATTTTTAATTTATTTGATTGAGAAAACTACAAAACATTGTATAGAACTTTACAAAACTGATATTAGGCTCAATTTACTCTTGCTCCGGCTCAAATTAACCTAAGGTTATAATTACTTAGATTTATATGAAAATTTCTTTGAGCTTTCCTTTATTTTATTCAAAATTAATACAAAGTAAATTAAGACAAATGTAATCTAGCTAAGATAGGCTTCATTTTGATGCGAAAAGGTTTAACGGAAGGTTAAAATACTCACACTATGCGGTACTCATCCTGCGTGCTGGCCGGATCCGCCTCCCAGGTGATGACCATGGTGTTGGTCTTGTCATCGTTGATGCTCCTCAAATTGCGAACGGGCAGGGGTCGCAGGGTGACGTCCCCGGTGGCTGGCCACGAGGTGACCTTGCCGGACACCGTCTTCACGATCACATTGAACGTCTTGCCCGGCTCGGCGATGTCGCGAAAGTCGAAGAAGGCCACCGGCTCGTTGCTCCGCGGCACGGTGGACTGCCTCCGGGTGGTGGCCACCGAGACCTGATACTTGTCGAACTCGGAGACGCCCTTGGGCGCCTCCCAGAGCACCCGGAACGAATTGGAGGTGATGAAGTCCCGGTCGAAGGTCACGTTCAGGGGCCGCAGCGGCACCGTTCGATATTGCGCCGTCGTCGGCAGCGAGATCTCGTCCTCGGACATCGTCTGCACGGATATGTTGTAGGCCCGCCCAGGCACCAGACCCTTGAAGGCCGCCTGCGCCGGACCCGGCGGCTCGCCCTCCTTCTCCACATAGAGCACACTGTCGTTGGCATCCGGCGGCTCGATGGACACCTTGTAGTGCGTGTAAATGCCCGCCGGATACGGCGGCTGCCACAGGACCAGCAGTGTCGTCTCATTACGGAACCAGACGATGAATTTCCCCGGAGTGTTGGGCTCTGCGGATTGCGAATTGCGAATTGCGGATGGCAGATGGCAAATGGCAGAAACAGAGAAGTGACTTTGCGTTAGTTGTGGTCGCCATCGCAATATTTCGGGGTCGGGAGTTTCAGTGCTTTTGGGACTTTTGGGTTAGGGGGAGTTAGGAGCAGAGTTATGGGGTCCTTTGCCACTGGAAGTGCGAGTGTGTGTTTTCGTGTGTGCTAGTTAGAGAATCTTCTCTGCACAGTGGTTGTCAATCAAGTAAATTCCAACACCAAATGGTTTTTAAATTTAAATAAATATTCTAAAGTCGAAAACAAATCTGAATTGAGGGTTTACATGTCTTTTTCTACCATTACTTTTTAAATAAATAGGATAAAAATAATTTATTTATATATTTTTGGCTTTTCATTAAAGAAGAGTGAAATTTAGTTTTAAAGATATTTTTCTTAAGTTTCAAAACAACCGACAAAAAAGATTAAATAAATAGGAAAACAAATAACTAAATTTAAAATGAAGCTAATCTTTAATTTATTTATATATTTTTGGTCTTTCATTAAAGAACAGTAAAATTTAATAAAATAATCGTCAAAAAATATTAAAAAAGCCAAATTCTTTATTATAAAATTATGCAAAATGAAAAAAATATATACCATAGTTTTATAATAACAATATAGATATAGATTATTATATTATAATCAATATAACATAATATATCAAAGGAATTTCAAAAAGTATGCAACAAAAAAATTATATTAATATAATAAAAAGAAGAATATTTTTTACAAAAATAACCACAATCCTTTTTACTACGATTATTCCGAATTAAAGTTCCTAAGCCACCATGCGTTTTATTTACAAAGTGACCACTGTTATGTGTGATTCGGTTGCTTTGCTGTGGCTGGACATGCACATTGTTTGGGAAAATTGTGAGAAAAGTGCGGGAAAAGGGGGAAAAGCCTCCTCCATATCTGGGTGGAGTGAAAGTGCACTGCGGTTGGCAATTGTCGGATCAAAAATGCATTTTTGGAATGCAATTTTGGACTGTGGCCTGTGCAAAGGAGGAGCTTTGAGGTCAGTTTGAATGGTAGGTAAACCGAGGAAAATGTTTTTACAACTGACTTTTACTCATGATGCTTCATTTTAAATATGTTACATTTTTCTCTGTTATCTTAACAAGTTTTTCAGCAAAATTACTACAATCTGGGTTAGGAAGCGGGGGGCAGGGTTTCAGTTTTTCGATGGGAAGACAAGCTTAAATATTACCTCTTAGGATCTTAATGTCCAGCAATTCTTTATGCCGCGTCCTTCGACCTTTGTGGTTAATGTAAAGTCATATTTTGCGAGAGTGTTTGTGTTTTTTGTTTTTAGTTACAATAAAAGCGGGAGACAAAGAAGTTAATCAAGTTTAGTTACCATCACCGAGTAGAACAAATAAATTTATGATCTAATGATTTGGATTAAGTGGGTTTTTTTTTGTTAATGGAAGCCGAGGCACTCACTTGTGGTGAAATTGCGACTGGTGTAGGCCACCGATTCCTTGCCATCGTAGATGGTATAGGCCTGCACCTGGTAGGTGGCTCCCGGGGTCAGCTCCTTGACGCTGTGCTGGAATGTGTTGTCGTTCACCTGGAAGGTGCGGTTGTAGCTGCTCGAGGCCTCCGACAGGCCCAGCACCTTGATCTTGAAGGCCGTGTAGCTGCCCTGGGTGGGCGGTGACCACAGGATGATGGCGTTCTTCCCGCTCCGCACCTGGACAGAGAGGTTCGACGGCGGATCGGGAGCTGAAAAAAGGATAGAAACAAATTTTAAAATATATAGACTCGAGAAGAAATCGTGGGTTTGCAGTCATTTGGCATTTCCAAAAGTAGGAGGTTCTAGGTTAAAAAACACCCAATATAAATTTTTTTACATTTTTTTTCCCGATTATTCCTATGGGAGATATATGATATAGTTGTCCGATCCGGCTCGTTCCGACTTATATACTACCTGCAATAGATATACGACTTTTGGGAAAGTTTTAGCCCGATAGCTTCAAAACTGAGAGACTAGTTTGCGTAGAAACGGACGGACAGACGGACATGGCTAGATCGACTCGTCTAGTCATGCTGATCAAGAATATATATACTTTATGGGGTCTGAAACGTCTCCTTCACTGCGTTGCAAACTTCTGACTAAAATCATAATACCCTCTGCAAGGGTATAAATATAGATTATATCTGCTTGGTTTTCTTCGTAGATTGGTTAAAAAAGGTTCCAAAGTAGAAAGAATAACTGATTTGAACAACTTAGGTCCTTAGCTAACGTTCCTCATCACTTCCTGACTGATTTTCAAAAATAAATTGTTTGGCCAATTTTTACAAAATTGTTTACAAAAAATTTAAAACATTTTAAATTTCCATATTTGAATGCCAATCGGTAAGAAATTTAATTACGAGCTCAAAAAGGTATGACATTTAATATTCTGACCGTTTTTTCTCATTTTACGCCAAAAATACTGATATTTTTGTGCAAAAAAACACGATTATGATTTTTTGCGTTTTTTATAAGGGGTAGGGTCACAATTTAAAAAAAAAAAATTAAAACAGTTAAAACTTCCATGTTTTAATGCCAATTGATAGAAAATTTAAATACGAGCTCAAAAAGGTATTACTTTTTATACCCGTTACTCGTAGAGTAAAAGGGTATATTGTATTCGTGCAAAAGTATGTAACAGCTAGAAGGAAGCGTTTCCGACCCCATAAAGTATATATATTCTTGATCAGGATCACTAGCCGAGTCGATCTAGCCATGTCCGTCTGTCCGTCTGTCCGTCCGTATGAACGCTGAGATCTCGGGAACTATAAAAGCTAGAGGATTGGTATTTAGCATGAAGATTCTTGGAGTTCTTACGCAGCGCAAGTTTATTTCAAGAAGATGCCACGCCCCCTCTAACGCCCACAATAGCTTATAAACGATTTTAAAAATTTAAATATTTTGGAAAAGTAAAATTGCAGTTTTGTTGTGCTTATCAATACCTTTCGAAATGTAGAAGAAATTTTTTAAATCGGACCATTCGTTAAAAAGTTATAGCTCATCAAAGTTTATATATCCATCTCCCTCGCACTCCCTTTAGCCGAGTGACGGGTATTAGATAGTCGGGACACCAACCCGACTATAGCGTTTTCTCTTGTTATATTCTCATGTTACGCCAAAAATACGAATAGTTTTGTGCAAAAACATTTGTAACTTTAATTGTAACTTGTATTTCGCTTTCCAATGGGAGAAGCCCTTGAAGCATTTTGAACCCTATTCAAAATAGTTAGAAATTAGAGATTAAAGATTAAAAGCTGCTGATACTTGGCCTTGTCCTCGAAATGGCTTCTGCCTAATAGCCTTTTCCTGTCGTGTGTTTAAACAAAAAAAAAAGGAAACGAAACATGCAATCGAAGAAACCAAATACGAGTTGCAAGTGCCACAAATGGCTAATTGCAGTTCGATATTTCCCATTTTCCCCTCCCTTTTTCTACCCTTCCCCCGTCAAATGTTTGTAAGCTGGCTAATGAGCAAATCGCACTAAGTAACGAAATCAATCAGACAAACGAACAAGAACAGGAAAGCGGATAAGGGGGAAGTACTTACAACATGGACGAAAGTTGGCTGATTGGAGTTTGGGAGCCTGGGGAGTGTCTACACTCAAAAAATAAATGCGTTGTCTAAATATAGGAAAACCTTCTCTTAGTTTAGAAAAGTGTTTTTTGTTATAACCCATTTTTTCGTAAAACACAAAAACAATTTTTTTATTATTATTAGAAATTTGTAGTATTTACAAATAATATAAAAAAAAAAGAAAATATTTTTTTCAGGTTTTCCCACATTTCCCCAACTGCACAGAGGGTGAAAATTCGACCAACACCTGCGAAAGTCCGACTAAAGAGGGGGGTTCCTATAAAGGGGGTGGGAGTAAAAGGGAAGAAGTGAGCGTTGAGAGACCGTCTATGCCTACAAATTACCCAAGGGTCTCGTTTTTGGGGTAAGTGAAGAAAAGTTATTAGAGAAGGGAAAACAGAAAGAGGAAAAGAAAAGCGTTAAAAGTTTGTAATATTTGTCGGTTTTACTGTTTGCAATAATGATAAAAATGCAGTTATGTTATTATTGCCAACGCATTTTCAAGAAATTCCGCAAAAAACACTCTTCCCCTTTTTTTTTTATCTTTTCTGCTGTTTTTTTTTTTTGCACAATAAAAACTAAGCTGGTCAACTGAAGAAAGTGTACAAAAATTTCAAGTTATCACCGACGATCGACAAAATTAGCAAAAGCAATATAAAGACTGAAGTAAAGACAAAACACAAAACAAAACCAGTCATAGTAACCACTTTTACTCAAAGCAGGCAGAGTTTGTGGGTGAAAGGGAGACAGCAATAGATATAGATTAGCGATCTGTTAAAAGATACATACATATAGGTATATATGTAGGCCACTGTGCCCCAAATCTTTGAATACTGATCCGGAATCTCGGAGAACTTAAACTATTTAGATACATTTTATTTAAATTCCTTTTGATAAAAATTCCTTAAATTCCAAAGGTAAAAATAATCTATAGAACCATAAATATTTATATAAGACATCATTTTAAAATAAACTAAATATAAACCAAAAATGTACCCAGTCAACTCTGAGTAATATAACTATTCAAACTCTTTTCTTTTAAATTAAATAAACATTTTTTGTGGGTTCTTAAACACAATATAGAACAAAAAAACTAAAAACTAAGACATATTTGACTCATTTAATTAAATAAATGTATCCAGTCAACACTGCGTATGAGTAATAAAAGTTGCTTATATCAACTAAAACCATTTGTTTGTCCTGAGTTAAATTTAATTTATTATTTTTTCGATTACCACTCACCTGTTGTTATCGTCACCGTCCAGGTGAGCCAATCGTGGTGCGTGAAGTTCGTGTAGTACAGCCAGAAGTTGTATTTGGTGCCGGGCAGGGCGCGTGAGAATTGGATCTCATCGCCAATTTCCCGGGAGGCAATCGTCGTGTTGGGCTCCGGATAGCCGAAGGGCGGACTGTAGTCCAACCGATAGGAGGCCCCGTCGTCCAGGCCGGGATTGTTGGGTATGCTTATGGCTAGATCTGCACATCGAACGTCCTGCAAATGAAGTAGGAATGGGATTGGAGATTAGAAAATGTAAAGTACAAATTAAACTTTTTTTTAAACAAATTTATTAAAACAAGAGAGAACGCTATAGTCGGGTGCCCCGACTATCAGCGAAAGGCAGTTCGAGGGAGATGGATATAAAATTTTGATCGGGCATAACTCTTTAAGGAATGGTCCGATTAAAAAAATGCCTTCTACATTTCGATAGGTATTGATAAACACAATAAAACTGCATTTTTACTTTTCCAAAATATTAAATATTTTACTCTACGAGTAACGGGTATAATTAAAGGCTAAATTGTTTATACCAATATACTACTTAGTTAATTAATTTTTAGTTCAAACTATTGGGATCCTTAAACTTAGACTTCTATATTTTCCTCATTTATAGCTTTTATAATTTAATTATCCCTTTTGCTTACTTCGCTGCTACGTTTTTCCATTTAAAGTTTACTCTCCGCCATTTTCAGTTATCACAAAAAGTGCAATGACATTACAGCAACATAACCTGCAGCAAAAGCAACAAGGACAACAGCGAAACAAACAAAAAGTAACGCGAGTGACAATTAAATGGCAGATGATGATGGTGATGGGATGCAGATAGTGATGGAGCTACCGATGCAGATGCAGATACAGATAGAGACAGCATGAGTGGGTGTTGATTGTAGCCAGGTTTGTTGTCCTTGTTGCACGGCCCATTTGCACAGAGAGAAAAATTTGAAAGAGTTTCTTTCGAAAAAAAAACTTTTTGGAGATTTAAAATCATTTAGAAATGCGTTTAAAAGTAGGCAATTATGTTTTGTAGCAGATTTTAAAAGGTTTTTTTAAATTATTTATTTTATAAGTCTTCGAGTTTATTAATTAATGCATATATTTTTTTGTAATATATTATTAAGATATTAATTTCTTTGCTTAAAGTTTGTATGTTTTTATACCCGTTACTCGTAGAGTAAAAGGGTATATTGTATTCGTGCAAAAGTATGTAACAGCTAGAAGGAAGCGTTTCCGACCCCATAAAGTATATATATTCTTGATCAGGATCACTAGCCGAGTCGATATAGCCATGTCCGTCTGTCCGTCTGTCCGTCTGTCTGTCCGTATGAACGCTGAGATCTCGGAAACTATAAAAGCTAGAGGATTGGCATTTTGCATGAAGATTCTTGGAGTTCCTACGCAGCGCAAGTTTATTTCAAGAAGGTGCCACGCCCCCTCTAACGCCCACAATAGTTTATATACGATTTTAAAAATTTAAATATTTCGGAAAAGTAAAAATGCAGTTTTGTTGTGTTTATCAATACCTATCGAAATGTAGAAGAAATTTTTTAAATCGGACCATTCGTTTAAAACTTATGCCTGATCAAAGTTTTTTATATCCCTCGCACTCCCTTTAGCTGAGTTACGTTTATTAAATAGTCGGGACACCAACCCGACTACAGAGTTCGCCCTTCCTTTAGCTGAGTGACGGGTATTAGATAGTCGGGACACCAACCCGACTATAGCGTTCTCTCTTGTTTTATAATATTTTCTTTCGGATTTTTCTGATTTTCTTACAGTGTAACTGTCCTCGCTACTGCCGCCGTCTGCTGGTGCCAGACGCCAAATATTAACACCGCAAACAATGAGCTCTGCTGGCGCCCACTGCCATTCCCATGCAAAAACCCTCTCGCAGGACTCGTCGATCCCCCTCGAAACTGGCGCGAAAATGAGGCAAACGGAAAAAAAATAAAGAGGGAATAATGGATTTGGCTAGCAAAAGGGACACAGATGCTGCCACACATCCCGACGGGCGGGGACTGCTGCACATTAAAGGATTAAAATGACGGAAATGCACTCGCCGTCGGTGGAAATGTGGCTTAAATCTAGACTGCATGACCAGTAAGGCTTTGCCCTAAAATGAGACACTTGTGCACAAAAAAAAATAAAATATAAAAATACTTAAAAAACAAAACAAAAAAGTCACCAAATAAATTTAATTAAAGGCTTTTCGCAATGTTATTTCAAAAACAAAAATATAACTATTTTTCAAAGCACTTTAAATTTGGTCCTTCGTTCCGTATAAAAAAACTATTAAAACCACTTTACCACAGTTATTACTATCCTCAATTGCTGTCCGCTTTTCGAACCACTCAATTTTAACGCTCAATTAGAGAAATGGAAATCAACGAAACCGAAACCCATGGTTATCCTCAATTTGAACCGAAACTATCAATTTCTCCGGGGTGGTTGTACAAACTTCTGTAATTTCATTTGGCAGCAATTCAATTCCATCAAATTGCAGGGCTTCCTTTTTGTTTTTACAGAAGGCGTGACTGTTCAAATGTTTTCAAATGTGTTCGAATGGCCGCACAGCGCACAGAAAGTTCATAAAACAGAAAAAACGAGAGCAAGTTGACCATCAAACTAAAAGCGTTTTAACACAAAAAAAAAGGAAAAAAGTATAATTCAAATATGCACAAACACACACACACACAAAATGGCGTTCAACCAAAATGGCGTCGGAAAGCGCATAAAAATAAAGTTCCTCAACTTGTTGGCTTGATTGATGCCTTCGGCTGTCCCATAAAAAGCGCCATTTAGGCCAAGTTTATGCGTATTACTGGCCAAAACTTCATGATCTTCTTAAACTTAATTATTATAGGGAAAAGAATTTACTGAGAAAAATAAAAGCAAACAAAATGGTAACAATTAGTCTAAAATCATGCAATATTATTTAAATTAGTAAAAAAAAAATTTACCCGCCTACATATATTTATTTAACTTATTTGTTATATATAAAAAATATTTCAACTGTGAACTAAGTACTTTAAAATTTATATAATAAGTAAAGAAAAAGGATTTACTAAGAAAAATTTGTAAAAAAAAAAAAAAAATAAATAATAATAATAATACTATAAAAAATAATGTATTTGTTATGGATAAAAAATATTTTAACTTTAGCTAAGTACAAGGTTGATTAAAATTAAAAAAAATCTGAAATATTCACACCATTATATTTCAACGTTCTTAGCATTCAAATATTCTCAGGCTAATCGCGAATTTCAGGGACGCATAAACCAGTAGAACGTGCGAAAAATCAGCAGCGCATGCAAAACTTAACTCGGTGGCAATTTTCACCCCACTTCAGTTGGCCATTTAGCAAAAAGCATTGTCAACCTGTTTGATTTGACAGCTATTTTTTTCACTTTTTTCCCCCCGTTTTTGCAGAGCAGCTTTAAAAGCGAGCACTTAGTCCCTGTCCAATTCCAATTGCAATGCATATGGAATGGAGTTTGCCAATTACTGTCGTCACTCACTCAATCAATCAATCAAACAATCAATTATTTATTATTTACCCACCCCAGTCGGCTTACTTGCAATATTTTCACAACACGTTTTTCGCCAGAAAACATAAAAGCAGAAAACTAAAGTAAAGTAAGGTAAAAACACAAAAATACAAAATAAATTCAATTGCAATTTGCGTTGCGCTTTCGCTTCGAAATCGAAATGAAATGTTGGCCAGCAGCAGCTCCAAAAACAGCTATTCCCCCGTTTTTTACCCCTGGAAGCCCCCTGGTATTACCCCTTTTATTTATTTTTTTTCCTTTTTTTTTTTGGTGGGCGCCTAACTGTAACTCGCTTGCATAATTGAATACTTTTTGTTGAGCTTCTTGTTTTCCTTTCTTCATTTCGCTTTTTCAAGTTGTGCGTCTGTTACTGGCGTTTTCTTTTCTTTCTGGCCATTACATGAGTTCCACTGGCTGCCATGGCCCATTAGTCATTAGCCAAGATAATGATGATGGTGTGAAACAGTGATGCTTTTTTATAAAACCGTTGAAGTTACAACCAAAGAAAGTTAATGCAAAGTTCTCAGCGATAAAAAAATGTGTGCATCATTTTCCTGGGTTTTTTAAGGGGCTTATTGTATTATATAAATGTATTTTAGTATTTTACCGGCTTTAACCAGTTGGGAATTCTAGCAGCCAAAGTGAGAAAAAACCCATTTAGCGGGAAAAACTCTTAGCTGGCATCACCAAAGTTAATGGTAACATTAATGATGATGATGGTAAATTTGTTGTTGATTATCAACGCATTGTGTGTCAGTCTGGTCACATTATGCAATTAAATATTCGCAGCGCATACTTCATTGAAGAAGTGTATACACGTAGATATAGATATACATAGATATAGATATAGATATAATGTTTACCCACACCGTTTCGGATTCGTTGCGGTTTCGTTTCATTTAAATGCTCAATTTACACTTCGCATTATTCGCACATGAGTTTTCGCTGGCGATTTTATTTGTTTTGCAATTGCTCGGGCACAAACCATTTGAGTTAATTTAACCACACCCAATTCACTCCTCTCATTCCGATTCAACGCTTTGTGACTCACATTTTTTGGGCTTAAGCCAAAGCCAAAGCCACGTTTGTGCAGAAAACTATAAAAAATACAAATACAACAAACAATAACAATAATATTAAATTAATGGCAATTAACAATGAGCCGAAAACCTTCGATTTCGTTGTTTAAACCCTAAGCCAGACAAGGTCGTTTTGGCGGTTTCTAGTGGTTTTATGGCCAAGGCTTCAAAACATCCGAGATTACCAAGGAGTTTTGTAGAAACGCACAAGCGTAACTTGACTATTTGCCATCTAAGTACATCAAAAATGGTTGGGTTTTAGTTTATATTTCGGAAAATAAATGATTTTATTTTATAATATTTAATATTTTATTTAATTTAAATTTATTATAATTTCTTTACTTTTTAGAAAATGTAAATTAAATATTTGAAGATTTTTCCAGCATTTAAATAGCATTTATTCGGCTTGATGTTTTTTCTGTGATTTTCAAACAGCATTTTTATTTAGAAAATGTAAATTAAATATTTAAAGATTTTTCCAGCATTTAAATAGTATTTATTTGGCTTGTGTTTTTTCTGTGATTTCTTTATAATGTTTTAGAAAATGTAAATTAAATATTTGAATATTTTTTCAGCACCTAAAAAGTATTTATTTGGCTTGTGGTTTTTTCTGTGATTTGTTTATAATGTTTTAGAAAATGTTAATTAAATATCTGAAGATTTTTCCAGCATTTAAATAGTATTTATTCGGCTTGTTGTTTTTTCTGTGATTTGTTTGTGCGTGCTTTTCAGCCGTGAGCAACTAAAGAAACATGAACTTCAACTTTTGCCGTCATTTTCGTTGTCGCTGTCGCAGTTGCTGATGCAGACCGACCGACCGGCCAAGGCAAACAAAGGCCAAGAGCAAACAATCAAATAGACAAACAAATGCAAAGCAAACATTGCGAGCGGAGCAAACAAACAAACAAGCGAACAAACGTTGCAAACAACAACGCAGCATCGAGCGAGTTTCATTTAAATAATTAAACACAGTAGCCAAAGCGGTTAACGGTTAACAAGACCTAAACGGTTATAACCGTTAACAAAGGGATGTTGCTGTTCTTAACCGGTTCATGGTTTAAGTTAAGGAAGATCAGATCGGTTTGAGAATTTGGGCTTTAATAAAGTTCACAAGAAAGATTGATTGATTGATTTTTAAACTTAGATTTAGTATTCAAAATCATTTATGCAAAACTTTGAGAACAATAAATAAAGATTTAAATAATCATCAACCATTTAGGTTGATTATAAATTTATAATTCTTAGATATTAACTTATATGTGAAGTGATATGTGATGTTATACTGTGATTTTCCATTCCTTTGTAAGTATGTAGTATATTTATTTCCGAAACATAGAAAACTCATCTAATTCAACCTAAAAATTTGGCCCAAATATTTTTTTAGCAACAATATGGTCGTAAAATTGCATTTCAAAGTCTCAGGAAAGATATTCCCAAGAGTTTGAGGCTAGAATTTTGCCTTCAAACCGAAGAAATTCAGACAGGGGGAAAAAGAAAGCTGGAGATGGGAAATTACGAGCTCACAAGTTAAAAGTTCAACGTCATCTCAGGTGCGACAACCCATGAATAAAAGAAGTCCACAAGAAAGCCAAGACCATAACCAAGCAACAATAAGTAGAACAATGGCAACATGAAGCACACAATGCCAGGCAACAACTGAATAAAGAAAAGCTGGACATTTTCCAGAGATAAGCAAGCCAAACCAAACAGAACAACTGGAGCACATTCTGTTATAGTGCTATACTTTTAGGGATAACTGCAGGTAAATACTCGTCCTCGAATTTATGTCCCAGAATATGCCACTCCCCTCTTGCAATTCAGTCGGGGAAATACATTTTATGTTGTCTTTCCTTCTTATTTAGATACCCACTTTAAACTGTTTGTCCACTTAAACGCTGTCATGTTTTAAATAAGGTTGTATTTGATGAATTACGGTAAATGTTTGATATTTAAAAAATGTTTTATGAATATATTTATTTAATTACAATAAAATGTAGAGAAATAATTTAATGACCACACTTTAAATTGCAAGGTCACACTATATGATTTATATGAATCTCAATAATGCATGGTCACACTAGCAGCTGATGATCATTATTTATTCTTTGGTCAAGTACTTTCAGTTTTGTTGGACTTGAATACTATAGGTATTTATTATTCATTAAGAACATTTTAAACCATTTATTATCCCGGTAACAGTGCGCACGAAGGTCTATGTAAATAAGTTAATGTTATAGTTTTTATCGTTCTTGTTTTGGCCTGAACTGAACTATAGAACATATACACTCATACCTCTTTCACTCATACCTAACTGAGCACTTGACTTGTCTATGACTTGCATTGGTTGCTGGGCTACCTGACCAAAAGGCAAAAGCGCAATTAGCATAAAGTGCTCTACTCTGGGTCTCGAGCTTGTTCGTGTCTCTGACAGTTGCGCATGGCGGTAGGCAGTGGCGTACCGAAAGGGGGATTTCCGGGGAGCGTTTTTAGAAAATATCAGGAAATATAAATCTCTTCATAAGGGAGCTTTACTTTTCCTTACCAAATATTGTAATTATTTTTTAGAGAGCCCCTTTAAAAAAAAGTTGGTATCCCCATGAAAGAATTTTTTGTAAAAGATAATAAAATACTAATTTTTGTAATATTTTAAATACACCTATAATATTCTATGGTAGCTGAGGAAAAGCCCCTTCTCATGTTCGCAAACCCCCCCTAGAATTATCACCTAAGCCACTGTCTGTTGTCGCTGCTGTAGTTGCAACTAGTTCCTTACTTATTGCTGTTGCTGTAGTTGAAGTGTGAAAAGTTGGCGGTTGAATTGCAGGTTTCAGGCGAAAGGTGGAAGTATGACGGGAGGGAAGGAATGATGGAATTGGTAGACGAAGAAGGGAGAGGGGGTGGGGATTGAAGGTAGATGGGAGGTCAAAGCAAAGAGTGAACAATACAGTGAGTAAGTGGGCGTGGCGGAAAAGGGAGGGGCGACATATGCATAAGTTGTCTGTTCATTGCGTGTCTACACATAAAAAACGGGTCTCCTCAAGATTTTTATGATCAATTGTTTACCTTTCATATGGTTTGAAAACAACACATCCTGTTGATGAAAATAACAGGGTCACCAACTTAACAACAGAAACATAATAATATTGTATTATAATAGATTTTTATTAAATATTATTTAAGGAATTATGTGATGTGTTTTAGATTTTTGTGTCAATCCGTTCTAAGTGATTTTTGCTACTGACCATTTTATTGGTTGGCCTTTTATATTGGTTATAGATTAAAAATATATTTTTGTAAGATCCCAAAATATTCAAATTCTACTGGTGAATTTTCAATTATTTTTTCCAGTACTTTGTAGTGTACTTTACTCTCTACTCTCCCACCTCAATTACCTCAATTTATGTTCATTTGTTGCTTCTCCTCCATCTTTTTACCCAGAAATTGCCATTCATTGCACGTCTCGTTTTTTGGATATGCTTTTTGTTTTCAGTTGCTTTTCCTTTCCTTGGTTTTTTTTCTCCTTTTCTTTCTTTCGAATTGTACTTTATTTTTTTGTGTGTGTTTCTGTGCTCTGAGCTGAGCTCAGTTCAGTTGAGCGGCTATTTAAATCGCTTAAGACCTCCCAACCTCCCGCATTTCACCTTTCTTTTATTGGTTAATATGCGTGACTAGAATTGCTCGCTCGTTTGTTTGTTTGCTGTGCTTGTTGTCATAACAGCGCTAGTTATCAGTTTATCAGCATTATCCGCAACTTTGATAACTGACAACGAAAGCCGGAAACTTAAATTGAAACGAAATTGTCTGCAGTTCGAAATTGGAGATGGGAAGCGGCATCGGAATCGGAATCAAGCGGAATCTTAAGTTCAAGCGATTATTATTTTCCGCCTACGACTTCCGCTTTAAGGTTTTCAAGATGTCTGGGAAGTTCATTTACTTGTGGTTGGCATTTTCCAAAATATAAGCAAGTACCCTTCTATACCTATTTATTTTTCCCGGCTTCCTTTATGTTACCAAAATTGGTCTTATTTTGAAAAGTGCTCAATTTCGCAATTACAAAACGATTTCGATGGCAGACGGCAATCAACAAATGTCCCAAAGGAGCCTCAAAGCCAAAGGCCCCATCGGTGGTCAGAGGAAGTGTCTAAGTAGCTTCGGTTGGATCCTTCTGCTTTTCCCATTTCCCATTTTCCATTTGCACTGAAGATGCCCAAAGGTATAGAAAAGTATTTTGTGAATGGCTCAGCCATAAAGCACAGACAGACAGACAGCGAAAGGACAGCATTCGTGTGGAGAGGGAGGCTGGACTTGAGTTAGGCTCCCCGGCAAAAGGACGAATCTAGGTACATATATTTTTGCACTGAGAGAAATTATTTATTCACTTTCAAACAAAGTGTATATTTAACCCAAGGTTATCAAACTTTAACAATATTTCAGGCTTTTTCGTAATATTTATAGCTTTGAATTTGAATATTATTAAAGAATATTTTGAAATTTAAAATTTGAATAATATTTCACCCACCAAAAATACTGTACACTTAACCTGAGGTTAACTAATTTTAATGGTTGTTCTTGGTAGTTTGAAACTAATTTTTAAAAATATTTATTGATTTTCGTCCATTTCTTACAATCCTTTTAAATCTCTTTGGTCATATCCAAAGGCCAAAGTATTTTCCTCACCTTTAACCTAAGGTTAAAATATCTTGAACTTCGAATTTCCTTTTCAGAGTGTAAAAATACACTAACACAATAACCGAGTTGGTTAGCCTGGCTTGGAGCGAACTACAGTTTGCCTTTTTCCTTTGACCAGGCAATTTACCAATGAAACTTTTACACTGTTGACATGTGTGTGTTTGTGTGCAGAAGTTAGAAACTTGCAGACAAAGTGGAGCAGGGGATAAAGGAGGGACAGAGAGAGGAGCAAGAGGCGAAGTAGCGCAGTAAGAGAATTTATTAGTTGCCTTTCATGGCAAATATTGTGACAAATGGGCATATAAAAGGAGCCAAAGGTGCCGGGAAAAGTGGGTGGCAAAGGCAGCGGGCGGAAAATAGGAGGCGGGCGGGAAAGGGATGGCATGTCTAGGCGCAGTTTGTGTGTGTGTGTATGTGTAGGCAACTGAGCGAGCATTAAAAAGTTACCGTTACACAGACGAGGCGCCATCTTGATAATTGCTTAATACAGGATACAAGTGAGACAGGTAGAGTGTGGGAAAGGGACAGTCTGGAGATCCGAGGGAATAAAACCACCGAAACTATTTAGTTTGCATCACGCAACATTAATAATATTTTGATAATCTTTGCTTAATTAGGGTTCACAAAATATTCAAATTTCTATTCTATTCTTGCTAAATTTAAACATATATTTTAAACATTTTCCTGTTAAATGTAAAATCTATGTTCTAAGGTAATAGAAAAATTTATTTTTCTTAAATTGCCATACAATTTAATTTTTAACTTTAACAAGAGTGTCAATTTGCAGGCTTCGCCAGCACTTTTATCACAATATTTTCAACACCTCCCAATTACTTTTTTCCCTGCTTATCTTTTATACATATCGAATGTGTTTATGGAAATTGAAAAGCCAGGGGAGAAAATTGTCAAGTGCTCGCTGTTTTTTCTCTTCTTGTATTTGTTTGTTCGTTGTAAGTGCAAAAATATGTACGAAATGCCATGAGTACAGTAAAGACCATGAGTTTACAATATAAAATTGTTACATTTTACATATTTAAAATATGAATGAAATTTTGTAAATAATTTTTAGGTACATTTTAGTAGATAGAATTAAATTCATTTCCGCCTTTAGGTATTTTCCACGTTTCTATATACATAATCTCAGGGGATATTTTCATGCATATTTTTGTTAACTGTTAATATTCAGAAACTCAGACAGGAGAAACCCCCGCCCTCGAATACCTGCACTTAAACTGATTTTAAAATTATTATTATTATTGAAAGCCACTTCGCCAGCTGCAACCGAAATTAATATTAAATTTTTCGTTGCCTATTTGAATCAACGAATTCTCTTGACCAGTCAATGAAAAATTGAAACTGCAAAATGGAAATTTAATAAGCGGGCTTGAAATGGTTATTAAAATTTCTGTACATTCGCCGCGTCAATTACACTTTGAAACCCTTTTTGGCCCCCGCCGCCGCCAAAGTTTGTGCTGCAGATTGCATAAATTATGCTTTAAATGAAGGGAAAAAGCAGCGGGGCTGGTCTGCAGTTAGCTTCCCTTAGATATATACATATATGCAAAAATCATAATAATAAATGCAAAAAAGAAAAAATCAATATTTATGCCAAGACAGAGGAGAAGAGATGGCAGGGAAACAATTTTCCGTTGCCAATTCTCCTTGGTCTTCTCTTATTTCCCCCTTTTTTTTTGCAACAAACTTTTGCACTGAATATTATTCCTCGTTTTGCCATTTTCTTTGCTGCCCAGCGATGCGTGTCCTGGATCCTGAATCCTTGGATAGGGATACAAATGGAAACATTTTGGTGTTTTTTTTAAGGAACTTGGAACTGGACATTTTAATTGTAAAAAAAAATTCCGTTTCGATTTTCAAGTCATAAAACATTAGCCATAAAATACACACAAAAAAAGACTTGGTAAAATTAACCAATTTAATTGCTAAACAATCCCCAAAAATGGTTAATTCTAACCATTAAATAGTTACATTCACAATAACAAATACACAAATACAGTTAGCCAAGACACACACCCAAAGCAAAAACAAAATACACGTAACTATTTTTTATAGTTACGTATCTATCCGTATAGGTCAAATTAAACAATCAATTTTTTTGGTGTGCAGCAATGAATATTTTATATTTAAAAATTAAAGGAAATATGGTACTCAAAAAGTGTGCAACCAAAAATTTTGCTCTGGTTTCGCTACAGTTATTATTTTATATTTCTTATTAACAAACCCCTAAATCATAATGCGATTAACACAGTTACTTAACCTTTAATCGGGGTCACCATTCGGTAATTAACAAAGATCTGCCAAAGATTTAGTTGTTGATAAATGAGTCGAGGCAAAATCGAGTTATGCAACACGAAATCGATAAATTAGCATTATTAATGGACCTTGTCGAAAATGCCCATCTCGGGGAATTAACCTTAATGTGTCTCGTGTATTTGCGTGTTTTGTATTTAGTCGTAGTATCTTTCCCTGGCTTTTCTTTCGATTTCAGATATGGCCATTGGCCCCTTTGACATTTTGCCAATGCAAAGCTTTCTCCGTTCGGTTTTGTGGCCATGTCAAATGTCAGTTAGGATTTTCCCTATAACCGAAGAAAGAAAAAAAGGGGTTGGACATTAACCCATTTCCCTTCGACGAGCACAAAGAACTTGGCACAATTTTAACGATAGTTCCGCGATTTGATTTATTTTGATTTGTTATCATTTGGCTTTGATATATTTATTTTCCAATATTTTTTGTATCTCTTAAATGTTTCTGTTTTACTTTTCCTTCCCTGTTTTAATTTTGTTTTCCCAGCTTTTCTCAATTAAATGCGTTAAGTGCGTTTAAATCTTAATTAAAAGTTTTCTGCATTGCGGCCTGCAGTTTTTGCAATTTTAATTAAATGACTTCGACTTGCACTTTGCATTCGCATTTGGATTTGGATTTGGATTTGCGCAGCCACTCGCCTCTTGCACTTTTTGCCATTTTAGCGTGTGCAACGAAACGTGGCAAGGCCTTAGCCCCAATTCAGCTGGCTGAACTCAATCCTTAAAGGATTTAAACAGCGGCTGTCGGCGGGTGGCAATCGCTCCTTAGCCCAGTTGGCTAAATCCTGACAGATTGATGCCAAGGCAGATTGGATTCCCAGATTCGCAGATCCGTTGGCCCAAATTTAAAAGAGCCCCTTGCTATATGTATTATGTATTACCAATTAGTATTTGCCACCTTTGCCAAACAGAAAATTCGGTCCTTTCTTGATTAAACACACAACTGGTGCAAAAGTATGTCACACTTGTAATTAAAAAAGAACTTTGTTGCCCCCAAAAACCATTATTTTGTGCTCGCTCCCCCAAATTTTCATTTGGCCTTAAAACAATGTAATGAAACCAACTTGCTCCTCCATAAAAATTCCCCACCACCACAGTTTTTATGTGCAATTTTTTATGTGCAACTTCAGAATGGAATGACAAATGAGTATGACCCATCCACTAAAAAGAAAACAATGTTGATCGAATTTATAGTTTAACGAGAACTTTACCTATTGGTTACATTTTCAGCCACAATTCTCATTTATGAGCAACTTCGGAATGGAATGACAAATGACAAAAAAGAAGACAAAGTCGATCGAATTTATGGTTCAACCCAGGGGATGAATACACTTTAACCAGAACTTAACCTATTGGTTACATTTTCAGCCACAATTCTCATTTATGAGCAACTTGAGAATGGAATGACAAATGACAAAAAAGAAGACAAAGTCGATCGAATTTATAGTTCAACCAAGGAGATGAATACACCTTAACCAGAACTTAACCTATAGGTTACATTTTACCCACAATTTCAATTTACGAGCAACTTCAGAATGAAATGACAAATGAGTATGATCCTACAACCAAGGGGATGAATACACTTTAACCAGAACTTAACCTATTGGTTACATTTTCAGGCACAATTCTCATTTGTGAGCAACTTCAGAATGAAATGACAAATGAGTATGACCCAACCACGAAAAGAAAAAAATGTAGATCAAACTTACAGTTCAACCAAAGCGATGGAAACATTTTAACCAGAACTTAACCTATTGGTTACATTTTAGCCACAACTTCCACTGAAAAGAAATGCATTTTTGTAAACCTCAGACGCGGTAATTGAACCACGCCCACTGAGGCATTAACGCCCTTTCGCATACAAGTCCAAAGAGCAACATTTTAAGCAACATAAATATTTACGCAAAAAGAGAAGAAGAAGCCCACAAAAACGCAGCATAAAAGAGAGTGAAAACGAAATGGGAGAGGGGGGTATAGGAAATTCAAAAACTCCATTGGCGGAGGTGCCTCTATAAGGCCTAAATTAAACTGGGCTAGGCAACATTTAGATGAATAGAGGAGGGCGGAATGGCAGTGGGCGGGGTACTTTGTGAGGATGCACTGGAAGAAAAGTCAAGAAATATATTAGATAATTCGATTTTCTCATGGTACTATAAAATAAGGTCTTAAACCTTGAAATAATATAATATTTTAAGTTTAAAGACGATCCTAACTCTAGAAATGGATATATTTTATAGAAATAAGAATTGAAAAATCCATACATGTATCATACATTTATATGATACAAAAAATGTTTTTTGTTCTGGTTTTACAAAATTTTTATTTTTTCAAACATCACAAACCATTTTTTTTTGAGAGTGTATTTTAGCTTAGTTCTCGCTGGCGTTCGTTATGAGCCACCAGCCGCCGTCGACACTTGAAAGTGTCGCAAAGTTTTCTTTTTTTAACGCTATTTTTTCACCATTTTTTCCTAGTTTGGCAAACAAACAAACAAAGGAACAACAAAAGCTCAACCTGCCGTGCACCATTAATTGAAGTTTGTTGAACCAAAAGCTGTTTGCAAAGCCACAACCAGCACACTATATTCCGTACTATAGATAGGTAGGTACATACATATAGCCGGACTTTCAATAGCGAACACATTTTCAGCTGCTGATGGTTTTTGATGATGCCAAAAGATACATACTAAATATATAGAATGCGGGCAAACAAAAAGTATGCGCATAGGAACGACCGCTTGAGGACCAATTTTCCGTGGTAACTACACCTTCCAGTGTTGGTAAATGCATTGAGAAGCGTTGGAGTGCACGAAAGTGCCAAAAGTTGAGAGTTTCTTGTGCAAGAGCCAACTTTATGGCCAAGTTTTGGTGAAATTGCAAACTTTAGTCGATATTGCAAAGGAACGCGCATTGAAATGGCGGAAAAGCGGGGAAATTTTTCGAGAGTTTTTAATTAAGAAAATAAAAGAAAGTTTCTGACCTAGGATTCGTTGGGAAAACCAATGACAATATTCAGAAGAATTAAGCATCGCGGTTTTCCGGTGAACCGCAAATGTATTTCAAGCACTTTAATGCTCGAGTGCTCGAACATTTGCTCTTCCGAAGGTTTTCCTCTCACCCCATTTCGGGGTTTTCCAGCGATTTCACTTTGCATAAAGAAACTCAAACCGCAAAACTCTCGAGTATGCAGAGAAACTAGTACTCGCACTGTCGTACATATTTAGATAAGGTTATCTAAGTGTGTGCACTTATATTTTTTGTATATATGGCAAAAGCAGGGCGCGTCTCTTGTCATGATGCAAGTTTCCATCTGCAGCTCCCCGAAGCCTTCGTGTTTTGTTATATTTTTCATTAATGATGTAATTTGGTGTCATTGTTATAGGCGACAGCGACAACAAACTACAACAATGCATCGCATTTCCTACTTGACAGCAGCGTCAGTTAGTCATTGCATCAGTTTGCCAGTTTCACGGGAGTGCTGTCGTCTGCACTAAGAGAAAATATTGTAATAGGCACTATAATTAATTTAATTTACTAAAGTTGGTTTTAGTTTATTGGGAAAAATCACCTGTAAAGGTGTCTAAAAGTATGCAGTAAAAAAATAAAAATATTGTTGCCTACTTTTAGGCACTTCTATAAGTGTTTTCAGACTTTCAATGCCAGTAAATCCATTTTCTTTCTCTGCAGCAAAACACAATGGCAATGGGGAAATTACGACAGGCTGTTGGCCCGCCCTTCTTGGTGCTGAAATTCAAATTAATTAACATTTTGCTGCTCTCATTTTGCAGCAGCGGCTGAAACAGCAGCAGCAACTGCAGGATTAGGCAGTAACTTACGGCAGCTGTGCGGCAATTTGCATTTGCCAAACTCCGAAATGAAGAAACAGCAGCAGAATATTAAAAGACACAGAGGGATATACGTAGGGATAGGCAGAGAGAGAGAGACAGAGAGAGACGGCTATATAAGAGAGATGGGAGATCTAATAATTTTGCCTCCTTTATCTTGGCTAGTTTAATTTTATGCACCAGAAGTCTTTAATAATAGATAATAATATTATAATAAATGCTATGATAAATTAAAAAGAAAAATTTGAGTTTTGAAATCATTTTAAACGCACCTAAAAGTATGCAAAAATTAAGTAGGCTTAGATAAATTCAATTTAATGTACAATTATAAAAATATAAAAGCATCTATTCTGCCTCCTTTTTCTTGGCTAGTTTAATTTTAGTCACCAGAAGTTTTTAATAATATTATAAATAATTATATGATGAATAAAAAAGGAAATTTAAGTTTTGAAATCATTTTAAACGCATCTAAAAGTATGCAAAGATTAAGTATTCAATTTAATGTACAATTATAAAAATATAAAATTATCTATTCTGCTTCTGCGACTTTCTTAGACTTTCACCTTAAATATTTGCTAGCGAATCCTTGCGTAATCCTAGATGAAAATCGCCATACTTTTGCTTTGTGGATGGCGTGTGGACTGAAAGCTTTTGTTTTGTTTACTTTTTGAGGCCGCAGGCGGTGGAAATATTTGAGCAAACAATTTCTGGTTAATAGGGAAATGGGAAATGGAGCGGGGCCAAGGAAATAGGAGCTGGAATAATGGGAAGCACGGTGGGTGGAATGAAGGCGTCGCAATGTTCTAGGGACGAAAATGGCTTTTGGCTATGGGCCACCTGTACATTCGTATATATTCACATCCTTTCAAGGACATTATGACAGAATCAGCCCCACAAATCAACGTCTGCTCCTTCCCATTTCCACTCGCATTTCCTCTTTTATTCCTTTCCATGTGCCGCCTATTGTTTCGCTTCTCCCCTTAAAATTCCCAACTCCTTTTTTCTGCATCTTTGCACTCAGCTTTTTGCCGTTTTCCATCCTTTTCTTGCGTTTTTCCATTGCACAATTTTTTTTTTTGATCAGATCCTTAAGCGAGAAAAATGGGCGTGTTTTGCACATAAATTTGCATATTTTTCAAAGGAAATTCACCATTTTAATTTGCCTAATTTACTGCGAAAAATCGCAAACAAATCCCCTTTCTTCATACCCTCTATAAGGACGCCTTGTTTCGCTCATTTCCCCTTTATTTTCTCGTTATTCTCCTCTCATTTTTATGACGTCTTATCCCAGGACATTTTATGGCCATCAAAATCGCATAAGACGTCAAAGAAATAAAAAGCCAGCGAATGGGCAGAAAGAAAGTTTGCCCATAAAAAAGGGTTGCAAAAAGAAAGCGGAGTAAGTTTACAGCGAATTTAATGAATTGATTGATTGATGGAAAGATTAATGGGATGATAGCAGAATAGAAAAAAAGGATATCAATAAGTTTGACAAAAAAAATGTAAGGTATTTTAAGGATCAAAAAAATCCAATTGTAGCTCACAAAAGTATGCAATAATTAAAGCTTATTTTGCAAAGACTTTTTTTGCAGGTCTCTTCAGAAACTTTATTCAGATTCTCAAAATAATCCAATTAGCTGGTGCTGTGATACCCCAAAAATCCCAAGAAAGCCATACACACAATCAGGGAATTAAATTGAATTAAATGCAGACAGGAGGAGCAGCTTCGTCCTTTCTGCTCTACTCGTTTATTTTTTTAAAATCTATGCAAAATTCAAAGGGAAAATCTGGGCAGAAAGGAAACTTTCACTGCCTGAACGGAATATGAATATTTCCGACTTTAATATTATTATACATACATAGAGACACACACACACAAAGAAATTTGGTGTTTGTTCATCATCAGGAACTTTACGGTTGGCAAAAGTTTCATTTCGTTGAGGTGGCCGCCACCCGAAAAAAATCCCTTTTCTTCGCAAAAGATTTGTGCAAACAATTTTCAGCCACAAAGTGTGTGTCTGCACATACATAAATTTGCTGCGAATGTGTGGGTGTTCGTTTGTATGTATGTAGCTATGTATATGTATATATCATGTGTGTGCACTTGTGTGGGAGTGTTTACAAATGTGTTCGCCCTGTAGCCATTTTCAGGATCCGCTCCATTCTCCTTTCTCCACTTTTCCCCGGGAACCTTTTCCCCTGGCGTTTTGTTTACGGTTACAAAGAGCCGCCTGAAAGTGAAGCCAGGGATCTAAAGTGAGCCCTAACTAACAAGTACAGCAGAATTTGGGGGATTTTTCCATGACTGATTAGAATTTTAGATATCTAGTCTGTTTGCACTAACAACCACAATTGGTAGATAATTTTATTTAAATGTGTAAAAAAAAAAACAAAAAAAAACACTTATACTAAGTACTACATTAAGAAATTTATCTCAGAAAAATATTTTGAATATTTCAATAATCAAAACAACTAGAAAATTTGAAATATATTTTTTTTTCTTGTTTTCTTAAATATATTTTCTTTAGGTATATTAATAATAATTATTTACTGTACTCGCTCGTCCTTTTCCGCACTTTCTCCGCTTGAGTTTCTCCAGAGGGAGTACAAAAAAAAAAAAAGAAAATAAAAAGGGATTCTCTTTTGGTTGCCGGCAAAAATCTTGGAATGCCGTGCAGACAAATTCAATTTGTTTTCTCCTACAAAATGTTTCTTTCAAAGGGGAGGGTAAAAAGTGGGCGTATAAAAAGGGGAAGAGTGCGAGTGGGAGTGGCAGATGGAAGCCCAACTATGCGAAAACGGAAGCTGCACAAAAAAAAGCGGACAGAAAAAGTACAACAACAACAAAAAAAAAACCGAGAAAGTAAATGTCGTGCTTATGGTACAGTGGGTTTACTTTCTAAACAAATTGTTTTAATTTTTATAAATATTAAATATTGCAAAAGTTTATCTGTAAAATTTATAAAAAAAAGCTATATGTATAGGTACTTTATTTTCTGGATTTACAAATATTAGAGTTTTTTATAAATTCTGAAAATATAAATTTAAATTTAATTCATACATTTAATAAGATTAAATTTTAAGGTCAAATATTTTTTTTTAACTGTTCCTTTTAAAATTAGTTGGTATAGTGATATACCAGGGTTGTCAGGCAACCCCAAAAAAAAAGATGGGAAATATTAAATGAGCATTACAACTGTGTATTCTTCTCCCGGAACCGGCAAACTTTTTGTTGTGATTTCCTTTTTATTTTTTTTTTGCGCAAAAGTTACAACAACAAAGAAAAGTCTCGTCTGCGGGGAGAAGTGGCAATAACAACAAATGCAGACAACAAAAGCCACAATGAACAGAAAATGCTTAATAAAAGGGAATAGAGAAAATCAATATATTTCGGCAGATACACACACACACAGACACACACACACACGCAGACTGAGGGTTCCTGTGAGGAGTTGCCGGCAAAACTTTCGTATACGTATACGCCATGTGGTACAGTACGAAAGCAAGCGAGCGAAAGAGAAGGCGAGATACCGGAAGATAGAGAGGGCGAATGGTTGAGGGAGAGAGAGGGCACGATTGTTGCGCAGTAAATGCCGTTAGATAAATGCGAAAACAGCGGCGAAAATTTGAATTTCCATGAATGAACAGAGAACAGAGTGTGCGAAAGAGACGGGGCGAGACATCATTCAGAAAAGTCTTGTTATTTCTTTTTTCGGCAAGTTTCTGTTGTTTTGCCCCCCACTTCCGTTTGCTTCCTGTATTTATTTACATGTGATTGTTTGCATCTCCGTGCGTTTTCCATGGGTATTTTCATCTGACCCACTTGTTAAATCCCACAAAAATTCATTGATTAATTCCCGACCACCTTTGTTGTCCTCTTATTTTTTTGGTTTTTCGTTTGATTTATACACAAATGATTTTTTGAATATATTGCGTTATTCTTTGTTTGCCAAATTATATTTGATGGTCAACGTTTATTCAAATTAAATTGTAATTCATATTAATTATTATTTTTATTTTAATTTATGCTTTTTTAAAATAATTATTCGTAAGGATTCAGTTTTATAACCAACATTCTTTTAATTTTTCACTGGTTTTTGGTGGTTCGTTAAATTCTTTTGAACCTCCAGTCAGGGGATTCATTTCATTTAAGCAGGTCCTGTCAAAAATATTCTCTCTCGTTGGGCTATAAAGTTACTTTTTCCCATTTGGCTTTTCCATTTGGCCAACAAATGACTCGCTTTGGAAAATGTTAAATCAAGCGTTACTGATGCAATTAAAAGGCCAAAAGGCGGCGGAGGAAATGGGCAGAAGGGATATGCCCCACAGGCCAAACAGGACAACAACACGGGGAGGAGTGAAAGTGGATGTGGGAAAGGGAACAGAAAAACCAAGTCGAGAGTCGACAGCAGTCCCTCACAGCAAACTGCATGTAATTGCATGGAAAATTAGCTGTGACACCGGGGTGAATGGAGGAAAATGGGGGGAGGGGGGGAGGGTATTGACAGGAGCCAAAGAGGTGATTTCCACCAGCTAATGAAGTCCAACGGGGAATCGGAGTCAGACAGGTAATTTGATTTCGGTTCATGCATAGTTCAGTTTATTTGCCCGCATGGCTCGCACAACGATCAATATGTTCTACACACCTTTGCGCCATCTCCTTGGAAAATCTCCACCTTTCCATCTGTCACACAATACCAAACCCCTTGCAAAACAAGAGGAAAACAATTCCCTTTTTTGCTACTTCAGCTCTTTTTCCGTACTTCACAGCCATACACTTTCCCCACTTTTCCTCGGCATTTTCCATTCGTCTGTGGCGGAAATGTTGGCAGGCTACAAAAAAGAGAGACAGCGGCCAAAAGTGAGACAGATGCAATTTACCGGAGCACAATGGATGAGGTGAGCATTAATGCACAAATGCGACACCTGGCGTCAGGAAATTGCTAGGAAGCGACTAGTACGGAAATGGAATTGTGATCTTTTGTTGCAGGCACAATTCCTGAAAGCTTTCACCACTTGTCAATGAAAATAAACCTCCAAACTAGGGTATAATTGCTTAGAGTCAAACAATTGGCGCCCAACGTGGGGCCTGGTTTATTCTAAAGGCTATTATTGGCTTTAAGGTCCATCTAGTACTTTAATTAGTTGTACCGTTCTGTGTATCCTCACTGTTTGGTAATAACAAATATTTCATATGAAATCAAAAACCGAATACAAAATTCCAGTCAGCACTTCTCATATATTCGTACTTCCTTAAACATCGCAATTTCATTTCCTTTTCGCAAACAAATCTTTGCAGACCATCAATCAATGCGAATCACATGGGGGGAATGCAATGATAACAACACTCAACAACAGCGACAACGCAATTCAACAACAAAACTCGAGAGCAACACCAATGGCATTCAACAATGACGGTGTGACAGCTGTCAAAGCAGACGATAAAATCAACGGTAACAGCAGCTGACTTAAAAAAGAAAGGGGGTGGAAGGAGGAGGGTGGAAAAGAAGCAGACAGGCGAAAAGGAGAAAATATTGCTTACACAAGGACTTTCTTACAATCACTTCAGTAGTCTTGAAAGCAACACTCTTTCTAGATGTTCCATTAAATTAATTACCTTGGTATTTAAGTTATCTTCTTCTAAGTTTTTACAAACCTACATCAATCATATCCCCTGATAACCTCGCATTTATCAACCCTTAATTAATTGAAATTCAATGGTATATCCCACTCACAAAGTGGCGTGGAAGTGCATCCATCTTCATCAAATGTATATCCATCGAATAACCATTTACCATTAATTATTCCATGAATTTTTCCATCATATTTCCCTTTTTCGAGTCCTGGATGGCAATTTTTGGTAACCTTCTTTAAATGAAATAAACCTGCGACTCCAAGAACACCAACCACAATGGCAACAACAAACAGGAAAAGCTTAAGCCTAAAGCAACTATTTCCCCCTGCTCAGCGGAAATTAAGGGATAAAGTGGGGGAGTTGTACGAGAAGAGTACGTACTGAGCAGAGAAAAATCCTTTAGAAATTAGACATTTTTTTGGGGGGGTTCAGGGTTGGTAAAGCTGGTCAAAAGCACTTTCCATCGTCATAGCGACAACAAATTCTCATGGCTCCCATCATCATCATCATCATCGTCTGCAGCGACAGCTTGGCGGGGTGGCAGACTTATAAGGGGGATGGTCTCGAATCCCGCAAAGAAACGGGGTGTCTATATAAAGTTGCGTTTAAACGGATTTCATCACATCTCAGCCCGGCCAAGGCAGGGAATTCAATTTAATTTATCAGGCGGCAAAGTAAAAGTCACAAAGATGAAAAGAAGTACACGAAGTGAAAAAATCTCCATCTGATATTAAGTCTTGATTCAAGATTATGAAGAAAATAAAGTTAGATTCTTAAAATATCTGGAAAATCAGATGATTGTTTGAATTTGTATTTCAAAATATATATGAATACATAGTTATGTGAAAGTGCATCGAGTTTTCTTTCTCTGTGAAGTTCATCAACCCTCGAAAAGTGTGGCCAAGAGGGTGGGGAATTACTTAAGAAGCAGGAAAATTGTCTTGTCTTCCTATTTTTCCTTGGCTCGACAGCAAATGCAATGAATCATTTTGCTTTTAGCGCTGGCTGAAAAGTATTTTAATGCTCAACGGGGTGCACTTGAAAATGTTTGAGGTTTTCCATGCCCAAAATTTGTTGACAATTAAGTGTGACCACTTCGAATTTCAGCTTATAAATCCATTTGTTCCCTGGTGACCAAAAACAAAACCGAAATATTTCGTTTTAATCATATGTGCGTGTCCTGTCATCTAATTAGGCTCATTTGCATATTCATCTGACCATCAATCTGTCCATCTACATCCCTTTTGTAGGCTGTCGGTTGACCTTTTGGCTCGCCGACACTTTGGACAGGGGAATTCCAATTCAGTTTGCGGTCAGTGCATCTAATTCTTCTCTGGGGTTGCATGCAACTCGTCACCGTATCTGCACCCCGTTTGATTTGTTTATTTTGAGTTCACTGGTTGGGGGGGCAAGGAGCGATAGGGAAACGCTTTAAATTGCCATTTGATTAAGTTTGCATGTGGGCGACGAAATGAGCTGCAAGTCAGTTATAAAATTAACTCGCAAATTATCGAATTAGGGAGGCAATATACGTGTTGAATATTTAATGCGCCATGTTTCTGGCTCAGCGTCTTGAACATTTTAAATGAGTTCCCGTCTGCATTCATGTTCATTCAAGGAACAGTGGTTTTTCAATTGGAACGTTAAGAGTGAAACATAAAATAAATTGGCACTGCAAAGCATATTCATTAAACTTCCTATAAAAGAGGCAGAAATACTTAACTTTAGAAATGTTGAAATTAGTACACTTAACACCTTAATTTTATATGGAACTTCTCTTGGTAAATTTGGTATATTTACAAACCCATAAATCAAACGTAGCTCTATTGTTTTTATTCTTCCTAATTGTCTAGTTCTACACTCATTGCCAACCATTCCTCTACCTTCTTATAATTAATTTAATTTCTCTTCCTTCCAATTCTTTCTCTCCCCCATTGAGGAAATGGAGCTGTTCATTAGGAACGGATCTATTACAAGAAATCCTTTCCCCATTAACTTTTCCCTGCACACAATTCAAACTCTATCCATCTCACTCAGACCCGTCTTCCTCTAATTACAATGCCTTTGTCAGGGCCAAATGGTGTTCCACTTAGCACCTCTGCCTCGCTGAGGAAAAAAAAAAGATCGAATGGGACAGTCGGAATGAAACAAACAAAAAAAAAATAAAAATTAACTGCAAGCGCATAGTAGAGAACAGAATGGAAATAAATTTTTTGTTGTGTGAGCTTGAAGGACAGAGGCAATGTAGCCTACACTGAGAAAAATCAAAAAAGGTGTAAAACAATTAATATTACACTTTTGTATACAAATTGTTGTTAACCATTATTGATACGAATTTAAGTTTAGATTAAGGAAATTTTATATGGATTTTACACTGAGAAAAAGCAAAGCTTTTCGTAGTTCGAACTAACAAAAAAAAAACTTAATTTATATTAATTAGGGCTTACACAGAGGTTTAAACTTTAAAGAAAAAATATATTTAAACGGGAAAAAATATCTGATAAAACTTAACAATTTTCTCCCAGTGCTTTCGCCCAAGCAGCGCACCAGCAGAAGCTGCAACCGAGGGCAGAAGCATTTAAAAAGCGGAAATCAGGCAGACGGCATAAATAAACCGCATAGAGCCACACGCACACACAACCACACACACAGACACACCCAGATATGTAATACTGGTAGGTGTGTGTGTGCTGCTAAAAAGAGACAGAAACAATAGAGTGCGAAAGAGAAATCGCAGTTGCCTGGTGCAGACAGATAAAGCAGAAAGCTTTGTCTTAGCTCCATTTCTCGTCTCCTTTCTTTTTTTAGGGGGTCTGTCAGGGGTTAAGGCCGTTCTTTTCTATAGAACCCACCAACCAACCTACCCTAACTCCTCTTCTAATCCGCATATCCCATATCTTTCCGTCTCCATCTCCATCTGACTGTTTTAGTGCCAGTCTAAGCGTTTTCAAATGCATTTAAATGCAGATTGTAAGTTTATGCAGGGCCAAGTTCATGAATAAATTTTGGATCTGTCTTTGGGGTACCAAGAAAACAAAAGGGTCTTCCAAATGGAATAAAACTTTTTACATAATATTCTACAAGTAAGTATTATAATGATTTTAAACTCTTTTAAAGTAGAGAAAATAGTTGAAAATAAAATAAATAAATGTTTATATCAAGAAAACAAAAGGGTCTTCCAAAAGGAATAAAACTTTTTAAATAATATTCTATGAGTAAATATTATAATGATTTTAAACTCTTTTGAAGTAGAGAAAATAGTTGAAAATAAAATAAATAAATGTTTATATCAAGAAAACAAAGGGGTCTTCCAAAAGGAAAATACCTTTTTACATAATATTCTATAAGTAAATGTTATAACGATTTTAAACACTTTTAAAGAAAAAAGTTTAAAATAAAACAAATAAATGTTTATATCAACAAACCAAAGGGGTCTTCTTACATAATATTCTATAAGTAAATATGGTAATGATTTTGAACTCTTTTAAAGTAGAGAAAATAGTTGAAAATAAAATAAATAAATGTTTATAACTCTGTCTGTACAATTCATAAGTCACAATTCCCTTTGGAGTGTTTTTGTCTTCATTTGACAATAAACCTGAATTATTTGCAACAATGAGATGGATTTCCCCCACCCTATATGCATATGAATATTTACATGTACATATATGTAAGCACATACATATATAGCTTGCCTAAGAGCATTATTACGACAACTTGAGTGCTTTTAAGTGGCATCAGACCTAAGCCCCGGCATATTCCAGAACTTCTTCAATTTCTTTCAGTGGTGAGAGTTCACAGCGATGAATTTTCCTCACTTTGGGGATTAGACACTGTCACTAAAGTGTGTGTGAGGGCGAAAGACTGCCTTTATTCAGATTTGTACGAACCTGAAATGATAGGAGAAGAACAAAGTTTAATATAAAATGTGTTACCATACTTTTGGATAGTTTCTATATTTTAAGATAAGTTATTAATAATCAAATATATTACAAAGATACCATCTATAGAAAATACTCAAAAGTTAAGAGCTTTAAAAAGGTTTTTAGATTACATAGCTTAACTTTTGTTTACATGGAAAAGCAGAGACAAAAGCCAAGCCATCCGGACAGCTTAATCGAATGTGATGACCAACTGCAGCACAAATTGTTATTGCCTCATTATAAATAATCCCGAAGCAACCCACCCTTCTAAATTTCTATATTCTCCTCTGTCTCTGTGTAATTGCTTTAAGCGTTGTTAATGTCATTTGTTGTTGCCATACGATTTAACCCCCGGAAACCTCGAAACCCCAGAGTTCCAGAGTTCCAGACCCACAAAAACTAGAGCACACAAATATCTCAATTTTCCGCTGGTGGTGGCAAAAGTTAGCACCAGAATTGGTACAACCTGATGCTGGGAGTTTTTGGTGCAGCAATAAATTAGCATAAGCCCGACACGTAGCCCACCTTGTGACATAATACCCAAAAAAAAAAATAAAAAAAAAAAAAGAGGGCTGGTTAGGCCCGCCACATATGTTGGCCTTTTCATTCGTCATTTGTGTCTGCCGGCTTTTTGGTTCCTTCAATCATTTTTCAACAGATGTTGAGGGACGTTTGATATGTTTGTTTGCTTTTCTTTGGTTTTTTGGTTTTTTTTTGGTCTCTGTTTAATTTTAGGCTTTTCAAAAACAAACCAAAAATGATCTATTAAATATATTTATAATATCAGCTGGATATGGGGTATTTCTTTCAAGTATTTCCTAGAACCAGTCTTGTACAAAGTCGAATTTATGTTATATTTCAGTTCTGAGGTGTTGTTTCAATAATAAATAATGGATGGAGGGACAACGCTATCCGTTTTCTGACGCCCATTGTTCTCCATCTGAACTGTTAACAGGCTGAATGGCCAATCGAATGCCAATCGATAAATAATAAAGGCAGCCTGATCGAACCACCCCGGGACGCCTTCTCGCACCCCTCGTTTTCCTTTTTTTTTGTTTTTTATTCTACCCTTGGGAAAATGCCGCCCGAGATGCGTGCCAAAAAAGTGTTAAAAATGCATTCCTCAGAGGGAGTGAAAAAGAGAAAAGAAAATCTGCTTTGATTTCTCTTTTTGCATTGAGTTTTCCCCTGTTCGATGTACCCTTGAATTTGGCTTTATCAGACAATCGTAGATGGATAATATATGAAGATACTCATGAATAAATTCAAGTAAAAATATTCTTTAAATCTGTAAAATGTTAACTCTTAAAAAATAGAAATCTCTATGAGTTGGGCTGAAACAATTTCAAAATATTTAATAAATAAGCAATACCTAATACAGGGTACACCATCTCTCTATGCCAAAGAACCCCTTTATGTAATTTATGTGTATATTTCTTTTTGTATCCGAAATTCCATAAAAAATGGCAATAAAATGCCTTTCTAATGAAAGCGCAACTCACACACGTGTCGCACTAGCCATTAAACGAACTTTATCCCCGAAAATTGCCAATGGTCATTGAATCGCTAGACATTTAATGTGCTGATAACCAAGCACACGGTAACAAACTCGATCAAAATTTCGCTGCCAGACACACGATATCATATATTCACAGTTGACTTGAGACCCGTGGCGAATTATGGCCATGTAAGCTGATTGCTACGTTTAAGAAACGGCTTAAGGATGCACCTCCAATTTCCACATGCAACAGAACCGAGCCACCCACAACCTTTCGCAAGCACTGACATAACTGTCAACAGTGGGTGCACTGAGGAAAAAACAAAAGGTTAGGGATAGTTAAGAACTAACCATGTTAATAGGTATAATAAATTACTTAAGAGATCAGTTTTTATGACCTAAACAACTTTTTTGGCGCCCGCGGGTGGACGCAAACCACCGAACCCTTGTAGTTATCATCTGATAGACTTATTCCTGACTTCAATAACTTTTTCCACCATTTCCTTTCAGTGCTTGGCAAACTTGCGGTAAATTGAATTTGCAGGGAAGACGCTGTTGACTCCTCAGTGCACTTTAGCACGTATCCCTAATGGTGGATGGTGGATGGGATGGTATGGGATTTGGGATGTGGCATGAGTTGCAAGTGGCGCGAATGGCGTATGTGCATGGCAAAAAGAATGGAAATGTTTATGCAAACAGTTTAAGTCACGAGTGAAGTTGGAAGTTGGTTGAGAGAAGTATGTAAGTAGGTGGAGATGAAGTTGGAAATGGAAATGGTGGCCACAGGTGTAGCCAAAGCCAAAGCGAAATGTTGCCATTTCCATGCTAAACGTTATTTAGCGTCTAGTTACATGCTCGTTCGGAGGACTCCACAAGCCCTGGAGCACATCCTCTGAATATTTCCACTTTTTCCCCTCTTTCCTCCGTTTTTTTGTGGAGCATAAAGCACCTCAATTATGGAGTTCATAGCCAAGTCTGGCGGGTGATTGGGTTACCAACGATGAATATGCAATGCGCAGGAACTCATTCATCCTTGGCATGTCCAATTTAACTTCGTTTCGAGAAGCCAAATCAGTTGCAGTAGTTCAAAAGTTGGTTTGTCGCTCCAAAATTTAATTTTGGTTCGGGGTTTTCTAAGGTAATTGAAGAAAGGGTCTTTTTATTGGAAAGTTTGAACCTCTCGAACCAATGAAGATTCTATAATTATCTTTAAAATTTGAAATTCCTTTCCCTTATACTTTTGTATCGCCCTTTTTAGATATCGATTTCATTGTGGAGCAAAAGACATTACTTCTTTATTCGTTTATCGATGGCAAGTAAAATTCTTGCTATTATCTTAATGCTGCCCCGTTCGACTAATTGAATTGATGGACCATGTGGAGTGGATTAACTTGCAACCCCGATTCGATTGAGTTTGAGGTTTACGCATTTCGATTCCGAATCCCACTGCACACATCCCAAGGTCAGTGAATTGTACGCACTCGAGAAGTTCTTCGGGGGTGGACAGTTTTTCTAGCCACCCTCGCTACATATTTGACGCTTCTTGAGCACGGGAAAAATAAAACAGGAATAGAACCGAATTGCGTTTCACAAAATGGCACTGAGAGAAAATTGTATCAATTGATTTTTTTAGGTTTTATAAAAATAACAAGTGAACAGTTTTCTTTTTAGAGCCAAAGAAAATAAAAATAAAATATCTAATAATCAAAAAAATTTATAAATTAATGCTTCTTATTTTTTTGTATTGTTTTTCTTAGTGCATTAGCAGCGGCAGCAACTAATAATTAAATCGACAAATGAATTCACACCCTTCGAACACAAACTAAATTACAAACGCGCTGGCCAAACAGTTTTTCTAGAGGGAGTTTTTAGTTTTCCTCGGTTTTCGGGAGGGTTGACGAGTTTTTCGGAAATTTCAAGGCCAATGACATTGGTCACTTTTTCCTGCTAGAGGAAATCATTGATGGGTTCCGATTTGTCTTCTCTATACAATGTTTTCCTGTTCGGACTCGATTTTTGGTTGGTTTTATTATTATAAAAGTAGAGGTTTTCTGTATTCTGGATTTTAAATAGTTAAACTAAGAGTTTCAAAAACTTGTAGATGGCTTAATATTTAACAGATTTTACTTATATTAGGCAAATCTTTTTTTCAGTGATGTTTAAAGGTTATTTCTCCCTTCAATTTGATGCCAAAGTTCTGGTTCTAGTATTTAGAGCCACTCCAAACGGCTAAATCACCTTATTTCCCCTGTCAAAATATAGAATAAAACAGACAAGCTGTCAGTTTGGGCCAAATGACAGGCGTCGGGCGAAAAGAACTATCCAATAAACTGATTGACAAGCCGGGAAAAGAGAACTCCAATGGGCTTCAATGCGTCCGTCCATATGGAGTGGAATTTTCGACGATTTTGCAAGATTTTCAACTGCCTATAAAAACGTCAACGGAATGGGGAAAAGTGTGGCGCTCGCAAATGAGCCGCAAGTCGGGAGAAAGTGTGGGGGAAAATTCAGAGTGCGATTTCCTGGCCACCCTTTTGAAAACAAACTCTGCATCTGGTGTTCTCCTACTATTTTAAATGCCCCTCGCCGCCTACAGATGAAACAATTTACAAACGCGCAGTCAATAAATTTCAATTAAGCAAACAGCAACTGCAAAACGACGCCTCCTCCTCTCCTTTTTCCCATTTCCCATTTTCCATTGCATTTTCTCATTAGTTTTTTTTATTATTTTCCAGTCTGCTTGTTGCTTTTGTTCATTTGCAATTGCAAATTCCTGTATACAAACGGGGATCGGGATTTGCGATTGCGGGACGGAATATAAAAGTATTGATTTTAATTAGTGCAAGTTGAGGTTATTAACAAAGAGAGCCTTCAATATCATCTAAAGAGAGAAACCATTTATAATCCTTTGTATTAGATATTTTATCGTATGGACTTTATGGATCAAACTTTATACACCATATGTTCTCATTCTATTTTGGTCTACTTTTGGCAACCAGATTTCAGCTCTCCAAGTCATTTTATCGACCTTTTGCTACAGAATACACAAGTAATTAGCGAGCAGACATTTCATTTCATGTAGGAAAGTTTTCGCATACAAAAATGATGACTTTCATAATGTTCAAGTGGTGGCAGGAGGAACTAGTGCAGTCTCCTTCCGGTGCCTCATTCTTGTATAATATAATACCTCCCCCTCATTTGGCTGGAAAGAAACCTCCCCGGTTATGATTCATGTCCTACAGTAAACTAAATATTAAGTGACTTCATATGGAACACACCCACACATGTGAGCATACAGACGCGTTCAAAGCAATAAAAGTTTTCGATTAGTTTTGGTAGAATAGGGGGGAAAAAAAAACTTTAAGTAAAAATGTGTTTCAAAATTTTTAAATCTTATAAGATTTTTTGCTATTTTAGTATTTTAAAAGATATTTACAACAAAATATATATATGAAGAATTTAAAATTGTATAATAATAAGTTAGGAATTACATTTTTATTATTACTACTTTGCGATTAGTTTTGGGAGAAAAGGGGTAAAATAAGTTATAAGAAAGTAGGTTTCTTAGTAGATGATTTAAGAAAAAAAAACTTAAAAAAAAATTTTTCAGAATTTATAAATCCTATAAGATTTTTTGCAATTTTAGTTTTTTAAAAATTTGTAAAAAGTATATTAATGAAGAATTTTAAATTTTATAATAATAAGTTAGGTATTACATTTTTATTTTTATAACATTTCATCACTATTTCCCTCACCGCAACTGTACAGACCTCGATATAGAAATTTGGGTCTGGATTTTATGTTTTATATAGCCCGAGTTGTGCGGAAAAGTCACCCTTATACTATAGTGGGTGAAGTGAAACGAAAATGAAAACGACAACGAAAAACGCCTCACGGGAGCAAACACCGTTAGAGCAATTTGGTTCTTCGTTTTCGGTTCTTTTCGGGCTTTTGTTGCAGGACAATGAAGAATTCGGAATGGGCCAAACATTCTCGTTTTCCCAATCAGAAACTATACTCAAAGTCGGGGAGGTTTTTGCAAAACGACCCGAAAACCCCCAGGCATTAATCGATCATTGATATAAAGTTGGAGAGTCTGTGGAAATGGATCATCAACGAACACTTTCCCCTTTGCGGGAAACCACAATTTCATTGCAGCCATAATATCTTTGAATTTTCCTTTTCGATTTTCCACTTTTTTTTTGTATATTTCGCATTTTGTTGTAGCATTTCCGGCATTTGGCTCTATTTTCAGTTTGTGTTTGATGTCTGGATGTGAGATGTTGTTGCAAGATATTTTTAAGAGTCTAGCAATAAGATCTGGCAAATATCAGACACCATCTGCCCATAAAGAGTGGAGTTATAAAAGGTCTTGGAATTCTCTAAACAGAATCGTTTCTAGTTCATAAAATCAATGTACTACCTTCACTTTTTTCTGCATTCCTGACTGACTCATTCAGGTTGTTAATCTCAAATAAGATCAATTAGTCATGCCATCAGGGGGTTAATAAGCTCAAGCTCAACTTGGTTTAATTGTTACTTAATTTATGCACATTTTCGAGTAGAATTTGTTTCTTGCTTTGGGTGGAAAAACAAAGAGGGTTTCTTAATGCTGGGAAGAGGGTGTTGGGTTGGTTTGGGAACCCAAATGTTTTGGTGTCAATTGCATGACAGTGCAGGGTTGCATTTAATTGCCATCCTGCACTGACTTCTCCCCACCTTTTTGGTGGTCCCTCCTTGAGAATACATTTCTTTCTGGCGAATATCTCCCCACTTTCGTGTTTTTGTTTTTGTTACGGTTGACACGTGTCCTGGACATGAAAAGGGTGTGGTTCTCGAGAAAATTGGTTCCTATCTGCATTGTGCATCTGTGGATTCCGCCCGGCATTTAATTACCCGGCACTTCCTTATTCAACCAGTGTCGCCAGCATCTTACGGGGATAATTGTTTTTAATTTCGCCTGTAAACCTTATTTTTCACTTCATTAAAGCTGCCCGTTTTACCTTAATCCATGGTATACTATTTTAATACGCATCATCATATCATATCATATTATTATCGAAGAAACCTTATTATTTAGTATTTATCGATATACAAAATAAAACCAATCGAATAGCTATCACTATCATTTATCGTCTGATCCTTTATCAGCCTAAACGGTTAAGCATATATTTATTAAGCATGTATTTATCGATATACAAAATAAAATCAATCGAATAGCTATCACTATCATTTATCGTTAAGCATATATTTATTAAGCATGTATTTATCGATATACAAAATAAAATCAATCGAATAGCTATCACTATCATTTATCGTCTGATACTTTATCAGCTTAAACCGTTAAGCATATACTCTATAAATACCACATGAATGTGTTCTTGCATTAATGAATGCCTGTGTTTATTCGTGTTTATTATTTGACTGAGATACGTGACTTATGGGCCACCAGCGACGAAACGAAATAAGTTAAGATTGTATGTGCCCGAATGGCAAATATTTCTGGCCATTTATCGGTGCAATGAAAAAACAGCGACCGGTGAAACAACTTGAACAACTAAAAAAGCAATTGAAATGGATCTGCCGGGAAACAATTGGTGGGTTGTATTAGAAATAGTAGAACACTGTATACATGCATATATATATGGGGGAGCAGTAGCCGTTACGCGCCAACAATTTCGTTAAACAAATAAACATAAAAACAAACGAATGAAAATTTGTCAATGTAAAATGAAACCAAAGTCGAATTCGAACCGGTTAACTGAGGGTTTAGAATTCCATTCAAGATAAAAAACCAGTAGTATCCAGTAAATAGCATATAGATCGAGTTAAGACAAGATCCTAAAAAAAGAGTATTTCTATTTATTTAAGAAAAGAATCAAATATTACAAACTTGTAATACTACCTTTATGAAAATGGAATTCGTGCAAAACTGCGAAAGTCGAAAAGTAATTGGGAAAATTGCAAGTCTCACCGCTTGCATCACAAACTTGGATGCACAAATCGGGGGGAATCGGTTATGAAATTATTATGCAAAACAGAAACCGTAACCGATACAACACGAAATATCAATTAAAGGTTTTAAGCATGCGTGCTAGTAAAGATAAGTAATATATAGAAAAACCCTTGGGAAAACAATTACATTTTCTCATTATATTACATATTTTTAAGTGACAGTCGAATGCATTTTACTTTATATTTCCCTCAAGCACGACTTTAGATGCAAAATGATAAATCTTGTTTGGTTATTGTTGTTTCTGTGTGTGTTTTTTTTGCAATGTTTTTTGTTTCCTCGAGGTCTTTGTTTGTTTCGAGTACTCCCGTACAGTGAGACAAATACATCCGCATTGGACAATAACGAAAAGCAAACATGATGCCAAATAATTGAATTTAATTAACATGGGAAAAGACCAAAGACAAAAGTGAAGATGATTTTCATGTGGGTGAGGAAATCTGGGGTCGGGTCAGAAATAAATAAATAAATAACTCTGGACAATGTTTGCAGAATCTTGCCGCATTGATTGCCCTTAAATGTTAAAAGTTAATTGAGTATACGAGTATCTTTGTGTATGCGTCAGATTTATGAAAACGTTTCCTCTTTTTGGATCCTAGAACAGATTGATGATAGAATGTTAACCTTTTGGTTGTGAAGAAATTAGAGTTTGTAGGAGAAATAGTATAATAGTAATATATAAGATAGTAATATATAGTTCAATAAAAATAAAAAAAATGGAAAGATAAAGTTATAGATCCAATATTTTGGGAAACCCAGATATTCTATTAAAATAAAAGAGTTTATATATGATTAATTTGATTTTTCTAGATTTTTATGTCAATCCGTTCTGGGAGGAATTCGCTACTGACCGTTTTCTATAGGTCCTATTATATTAGTTTAGATTTCTCATTAGAAGATTATTGGATATTACTTTTCCCCCCGGTAAAAACTTCTTAATGGTATAGCAACCCGCTATTGTGTTTATAGATCCAATATAGATCAAATATTTTGGGAATATTTCCATTGAAATAAAAGATGTTATATAGAATTACTCTTTAAAAGATTATTGGATATTACTTTACCCCCCGGTAAAAACTTCTTAATGGTATGTGTTTATAGATCCAATATTTTGGGAATATTTCCATTTGAATAAAAGAAGTTATATAGAATTACTCGTTAAAAGATTATTGGTAAAAACTTCTTAATGGTATGTGGGTATCTACTGAGCCACCCGCTATTGTGCTCATAGATCCCATAGTTTGCAAATATTTCCATTGAAATAAAAGATGTTATATAGAATTACTCTTTAAAAGATGATTGGGTATTACTTATCCCCCCGTTAAAAACTTCTTAATGGTATGTGGGTATCCACTAACCCACCCGCTATTGTGTTTTGGCCAAGTTCCGTGCCTCTTTCGCTTACCTTTAGAGTAAATGCTGCCAGAAATGCTAAACTCCAGAGCCAGCAATGTTGTGGAACGGCTTTTTGCCTTTTGAGTCGGATTCTAGTAGTGGCTTTACTTAGCTGGTACAACATTTTGGGGCCGTCGTTTTGCTGTTTTCGCGGCTGTTCTCTGCTCCTGGCTCTCTTTTGTTGTCTGGCTTAATTTATTTTGGTTTTTTTTTTTTCTCAACTTTTGCGATTTGTTGTGCGATTTTTGGATTGTGTTTTTCGCTAGTCTCTTTTGATTTCGGGCATTTTCAGCGCGAGTTTAGTCTTTACTTTAATTAAATGCATTGTTTTCACAATTTTGGTCGTCAGCGCGATTGAATTTGATATTTTCTTCTGGATCCAATTGGTTGAATTTTGTTGTTGTTGTTTTTTTTTTAATTGATTAAAACATTTTATTTGTGATCTGCAAGAGAGTATAAATTGTAAATAAATGTAGAGGAGCGATCACGAGAAGGAGACAGATAGTTAAGTGTTGCTTTCTCGCTCTCTACCTGCTCTGCTCACTCTTCTTCTTCTCCGCCACTTTGCGCCTGCGCCAAAAGCTTTTTTCAGATTTTTTATATTTTTCTGCGTCTTGTTTCTATATCTCGTTACAGTGAAACTTGCCTATAGATATTTTTATTGTTCCAATTAAATTAGGTAATAAATTAGCATATAAATCGTTTAAATTCCATTCATGACATTTTCATTTTCTTTTTTTGTGAGACACAAATTCCTTGAATAAATTATACTAAAAAAGCCGTTTTATAAAATCCGTACTGTTTGATTATTCAATGCATAAATATTATTTAAATCGCAGATAAGCGCTAATTAATTGCACAGTCCTGTGCAGTTGCAAAAATTGCTGATCAACAATTTAGCCTCCGCTGACGTCATTGAAGTATTTAAAATATCGCAGCCAGCAAAAAGAAACAAATAAATATGAAAAATAAATAAAACTAAAGGACTGAAAACCAGTTCTGCGAAATCGAAATGGTACACGGAACAAAATCGGGGCTATTGGGCTGGTCTATTTAAAATGTTTACGGATACTTGTTATCCTAAGTTAAAGTATCCCTTTTTCTGAAAATTATTCTTGACCCTTCTTTCTGGAATAACCAATTGTTTTTAATTATGTGCATTATTATTCTTCACATTTAGCCAAATTTCGTTCTGTGTATGTTTTGTTATTGTTGCTATTTGTTGTTGTTTCTGGCGCTTGGCAACATTGCCATGCAAAAAAGACCTTCAACTTTGTTGCAAAGAGAGGAGAAGAGAGTGATTTGAATTGATTGATCTTTTTGTCTTCTGCTCGAGAGAGAGAGCGAGAGAGCTTTATGATCACAAAAACAAAACAAAACAAGTTTTTATTAACGTATTTCTCCACTTCTTATTTATTGTTGAATGTAGGACAAGTTTCTTTAATGCGGCTGGAAATTTTTTCGCAATTTATATTGATTATTTAAGAGGTTGTTTGGAAACAAATAACAAAATACCCCAAAAACAAGGGCCCAAAGAGAACAGGAAGTGGAGAAATTTGCCGCACAACAACAAAAATTCAAATGAGGCTGTGAGTGGAAGAGAGAAAGCAACGGCATGCCAAAAAATAAATAACAACAACAAAGACAAAAGTTGCGTAGGTGTTGCTCTCCCCCTCCCCCTCCTCGTCTGCCCCATCCCCCTCTCGCGAACCACCTATGTATCTTTTTGTTATTGTTGCACACACGCACGCACACACAAACAAAAACTCTCAATTTCTGCTTTTACTTTGAGCTTTATTTCAGCATTTCTTACGGTTTCCACTGCGCCTCTCGGCTCTTCTCATTCAAAAAGCCACCAAAACAAAATCATTTAAATATATTCACCGAAATTTTCGTGTATTTTAATAATATTATGTGTTGTCGTTGGTTTAAAAAAAATAACAAAAAACGAACACAGACACGCACACGCGACGGAGACACAGACGCAGAAAAAGCGGAACGGACAACCGACAACCGAATTTGTCGACAAAATAGCGTTTTTCGAACGTGCGGGCGCACCGTTTTACCGTCTTCTCGTCTTTGCCGTCTTTGCTTTGCCGTCTGAATTCGAATTGGAAAATTGAAACTAGGGATGTAAGAAATATATCAAAATATCCATACATCGATGTTTTTTGCAAACCATCGATATTCCACAACGATTGTATTTCGCTCCGATTGGCAATTGTCAGCTCACAAATGCTTCCATAGGGGGCGCCCGTTTCCCTAAACCAGTTTCCCCCTTCCGCCAATTTGGCGCTCCTAAATGTTAGATTTCATGGTTCTTCTAACAGCAATGTTAAGAAAACGTTGTATCTTAACGTTGTAGCTTATTTACGCGGCTAAAATTTTGAAATTCATATCATATTGATATTTCTGTTAAAGAAAATATATCAGCGATACGATATTTTTAAAATATTTGACATCCCTAGTCTGAATTCGAATTGGAACCCCCGAACCAGCAACAAACCCGTCGGCCAGAAATGCACTTTTTAATACCATTTTTACTCGTGAAAAACATATCAAGATATCGATATTTTGGAGTATTAGGAGGGTGTATCGGCTAACTTAGCAAATACACTCTCCCAGTAGTCAGGTACACTAGGGTGGACTTATTTTGTATGAAATGTTTAAGCCCATGCTCTCACCCCTTCAAATATGGATTGCCATACCTTTCTGAACTCGTTAGATTGGCATTTTAACCTAGACATTTAATTTTTTTTTGCCATTTTTCGCAAAAAATCTTGTGTCTAAAAAAAATTATAAAAAAATTGAAAATTGACGAAAATTTTATTTTATCAACATCACACGGAAAGTGTCATGGATTTATTTGTTATTTTGTTATCTGATCAAAACAGTATGCATTTTTGGTGTAAGACAATTTTTAGCCAAGTTATAGAAAAAAAAAATCAAAAGAAAATGTCCTATTTTTTGTCAAAAGCCAAAATCCTAAATTTCAAAAAAAAAAAAAACGTTTTTTCGCTAAATCAACAGAAATATTGATCCAAATATGGATTGTCATACCTTTCTGAACTCGTTATTAAATTTCCAATCGATTGGCATTTAAATCTGGGCATTTTATTTTTTGACTATTTTTCGCAAAAAATCATGATGTAACCCCTTATAAAAAAATTTGAAAATTGGCGAAAATTTTATTTTTTCAAAATCACACGGAAGGTGATATCAATTTAATTATTAAGTTCATAGCCGTATGTATTTTTGGTGTAGGACCATTTTTGGCCAAGTTACAGCAAAAATACAAAAAGAAAAAATTCCTATTTTTTGTCAAAAACCAAAATCCCGAATTTCCAAACAAACACCAGTTTTTTCGCTGAAACAAAGGAAATATTGATCCAAATTTGGATTGTCATACCTTTCTGAACTCGTTATTAAATTACCAATCGATTGGAATTTAAACCTGGAAATTTTAATTTTTTTCCATTTTTCGTAAAAAATTGCGATGTAACCCCTTAAAAAAATGAGAAAAGTTACAAGTTACAGAAAAAATACAAAAAGAGAAAATTTCTATTTTTGTCAAAAACTGAAAACGAATTTCCAAAAAAAAAAACAATTCCAATCGATTGGAATTTAAACCTGGAGATTTTAATTTTTTTCCATTTTTCGTAAAAAATTGCGATGTAACCCCTTAAAAAAATGAGAAAAGTTACAAGTTACAGAAAAAATACAAAAAGAGAAAATTTCTATTTTTGTCAAAAACTGAAAACGAATTTCCAAAAAAAAAAACAGTTTTTTGCCGAAACAATCTAAATCATGATCCAAATATAGACTTTCATACCTTTCTGAACTCGTTGTTTAATTTCCAATCGATTGGCCATTTTATTTTTGGAAATTTTTTCGACTATGAAAATTGGCGAGAATTTTAAAGATTATTTCTCAAATTGACATGATTTAAAACGCAGAACTTTATTTTTGAAACTTACTATTAATTGTTTAGCATTTTAGAATTTCACCCAAAGCAAATGTAAATCATATTTATTTTTTACCCACAATAAAAACAATCATTTGTATAATTCATTATTTATTAACGTTTCATCTGCATGAACTGTTACTGATTATTATAATTAATTATTGTTAATTACGGGCTATTTTTTAATTGCTAGAGTTTAGCAAGTTCTAAAAAAGACATTACACATTATTATTCTTACGTAGATTATACCGCTTGACATTTGACATTACACTTAAGGCTAAATTACTAAAAAAAAACATTAATTTGTTTTGTTTCTTTTTGGGCAAATAACAACGCAAGGTAAACAAACAAAAATTAAATGAAGGGATATACCAAAAGTGTTTAAAGAGCACAACTCGTATGAACAAACACTGAACGATTCGCTGGGAAATTAGCATTAGACTTTTAATTAAATTACACACTAGACAAACCGAGTAATAATTAAAAATACAAACAAAAAATTGAGCTAAACGAAAAGTTAATATAATATATATGCATAAGATTATAGCTAGCAGAATTTCGCTATGAAACAAAAAATTAACGAAACGTTAGCCCCCCTCCTTTCTCCCCTATTTCGCCCACCACCGTCCGCCCCAAACCACCCACCGCCCCATAATTACCACTAGAACGAACCACTTCCCCGAAAAAAATCATATATTCCCTCCGATACGCCGGTGATAAGACCGCAACGCCAAGGACGATGGCAAAGGCTTTGATAACAATTGTGAGTATTGAACTAAGTACAGTCAAACTTCGCTAGGACGAACTGGATCGCCTCTTCTCAATTTAAAATAAATATTTTGTTTAGAAAAATTAATATCATTTAAATATTCACTGTAGTAAGCAAATATTTTACATCACTTGGTTCTAAATAATGTGTTTAAATTATTTAAAATGATAAAATTATTTTGTTAAAGCTAAAAAATATATATACATGTAGATATAGAAGTTGCAAAAATTTTTCAATCGTTTTCTGAACACAATTGGTTATTATTCGTTTACCATAAAATTCGTAAAAAAGTAAATTTTGAAAAACTATAGTTTTTAAAAGAGGACTAAATTTTGCGTATATATTTGGCTAAATATTTTTAAAATAAGTTTTCCCTAGTTTTTAAATTACTAAAAAATTCTCCCTTATTTTTTTTTAATTGGTGTTGCAATTTTTGGAATTTATGTTGGTTTAATTTAGATGCGTTTTTAAGTTTGTTTAAAATGGTTTTCCTAAAATAACACTTTAAATAGATTCGTTATTAAAAAAAAAAAAATGTGACTTTAGTTTAACTAAATTTTCGAGCATTTTTAGCCTTCTTTTTTTGGAAATAAATATATCATAAATATTAGGAAATTAAAGAAAGAAGAAATTTAAGATTTTAAGTTCGATTTAGAGAAGTTTGACTGTTTGTGGTGAGTGAGATGGCAAAAAGCAAAAATCGAGCGTTTAATTTCCATCGATTGCAAAATCCGTTTAACTATTAATGAGTCGTTTTTAGCGTGTTCTAGACTTAGGGCGAAATAAATATATGATTGTTTGTTTTTTGTTTTTTTTTTGTACTCTTTTAACACTGGTGTGCGGGGCTGGGCGGAGGTTGGACAACTGGGAAATGGGGAAATGGGGTTTAAATTTCAACTAAAACCAAAGCCGAGAGCACGGATCTAGTTTTCATACACACCCATGCACACAGACGCACTCGTGCTCACACATACGAAATATTTACAAGTTAAACGTAATTACATAACGAAGATTATTGATTATGGAACGCATTTAGCAGCACACAACCCACCGATCGGCGTTGAATATAGCCTATAGTTCGATATCACTTGTAAAATCAGCCAATGCACCCAAAATGTATCTTTCCCTTTCTTTTCTGTAACGATTATCGTGATCAGATTGTTATAACTGCCATAATCTCAAAATAAATGCGCCCTCGATTCGCTTTTTGTTCACATAACCATAGTTATGATTAAAACTATAATGAAACCATGTTGGGATATGTTAATATATATGGAAACCCAATAGTTTTGGTTGGTTATGATAAGGAAAGCATTCAGAACAAGTTGAAAAGTAGGTAGTTGAAACCAGAGTTAGCGGGAAAATCCCAGAGTTATATTACGAAACCAAATATCATAAATAAAATGTTTATAAAAAAGTTCTGGGAACTTTCCTCTTCTAAAAAAAGAGTCTTTTTAAAACCATTGATTGGAATTTCTACCCTTTTTTGGCTAATCTTTAGGTAGATGAAACCAGAATTAGCGGGAAAATCCCAGAATTATATTACGAAACCAAAATATCATAAATAAAATGTTTAAAAAAAAGTTCCGGGAACTTTTCTCTTCTAAAAAGAGTCTTTAAAAACCTTTCTTCGAATATCTTATCTTTTTTTTGCTAATCTTTAGTATCTGATACATTTTGGGCTTTCACTTGGCTTGGATTTCACTACCGATGCGAGGTGCGCTGCTAGTGGCGTCCATTTCCACACCCAATTAGAAGGCAAACCAGGATCCATCAGCCCGTCATCGCAGCGTGCTGGTCAGGGTTCGATGTAGGACACTGGGACGCGCATGGAGCGGCTGTGGCGGCGGCGGAGGAGGCGGCGTATTGCTGTGCGGATCGGGCGTATCGGGCGCTTCGCCGGCACTCAGGCTGCTGGCCGGTGACAGAGTGCAGGATGCGGTCTCCACCTCGCTGAGGCAGCTGCTCAACTGGCGTATCACGCCCTGCGAGGAGCTGTTGCGCTCCCTTTCCCGCTCCCTTTCCCTTTCCCGATCGCGCTGCCTCTGATGCTCCTGCTGAAACTTCCTGGCCGCCGTCACATTGACCACACTCACCGACTTGGAGATGGAGTTCTTCACCGAAGACGGAGCCGGCGGCACCAGGGCCAAAGCGGGCGTGGGCGATGGAGCCAGCTCCTCGAGGGTCAACGTATTCGCCGGCGAGCTGTAGCCATCGTCCATTAGGCTCTCCAGGGGCTGGCCCCCAACCGCCGAGTCACCGGAGTCCACGCTCTTCTGCAGGTTCTCTATCAGATAGAGCACGATCCGCTCCAGCTGCTGCGGCGCCTGGGAGGCGGGCAAATCGGGACTGCTGCTCTGCGCGGGCATCTCCGCCTTGATGATTGTCGAGAACTTCTCCTTCATCTCCTGCACCTTCTGGCGCCCGGCCTGCTCGTCGAGCAGCGTGTTGACGCACAGAAAGGAGTGCACCTTGTTGCTGCCCCGATCGATTTCCAGAAAGCCCTTGGTGTGCAGGTAGATGAAGCGCCCGTTGCGGGACAGCAGGCGGTAGCAGCTCTCGCCGTAGTCGCTGTTGCAGTCGTACATCTGCCGCAGGGCCACAATAACCCAGCGCACGTCGTCCAGGTGCATGAAGCAGAAGGGACTAAGGTTGCGCACCTGTGTTTTGGATCAGAGATTAGTAAGAGAGCTTGAAACGAAGGTGCTGCCCAAATACCCACCTCATCTTTCATATAGCCCGCCACCAGACCAATTCTCTGATCACAGTCGATGATGCTGCCGTCGATTAGATGCCTCGTGTGGTACTCCAGCTGATAGGGCTCCGGCTGCCTGTAGATGGTCAGGCCGAGCGCTCCCTCCGCCTCCTCGGGCGGCCGCTCCTCGCGCAGCACCCGGGCCATGGCCACTAGGACAATGTCGTTGCCACTGATGCCGTGCAGCGCCGCCTGGGCAATGGCATCGTGCTGGGGCGGCACTGTCGCCGCCTCGGCCGCCACCGCAGCGGCTGCGGCCAGCATATTGTTGTTCCTCGAGCGGCGTATCAGCTGCGAGACAATGGGATAGTTGGCGGCAGCTCCGCCGGTCAGCGAGGAGTCGCTGCGGCGAAAGCAGCCATCGATCTTCACCCGTTCGTAGTGGCGCGTGGCCTCCGCCCGCGTGGATGCCCTGGCCAGGCGGACGGTGAAGCAGCGACGATCGGCGCGCAGGCGTTCATCGATGGCCGCCAAGTGGGCAATGCTACGCGGACTGGGCGTGCGTCGGTTGTACGGTTGATCCTCATCCTCCTCGTCTGCATCCTCCTGCTGCCTCTGCTGCTGCTCCACCTCCAGACGCTGCTCCTCCGTCTCCATTTCCTCCTCATCCAGGTCACTGCCAGAGGCCGAGGCCGATGTGGAGGTGGAGTGCTGCTGGGGATGACCTTGCTGCTGCTGCTGCTGGTAGAACAGGGTCTCGATGTCCCGGGGTATCAGCTGCTGCCTCAGCAGGGCCTGATCCTCGGGATGGGTGATCTGCAGCAGATTCTGGCCATACAGGTCGGACTGACAGTGGCCCAGCAGCTGCTCGACGCTGGAGGAGACCAACACGATTTGGCCGCTGCAGGTTAGGGTGAGGAAACAGCTGTCCAGCAGCTGCATCAGGGTGTCCGTCAGGTGCAGACTGGGATTGGCTAGATCTGCGCCGTTCGGCGAGCCGGCGGAGCGGCCGGAACCCTTGAGGCTGCTAGGCTTCCGGCGGCGGCGGGAGGCCGACTTGCCGAAGACATACTGGAGCCTCAGCCCATGGGTGGCGAACCGGAGGACGGCGGTCTTGTCCAGGCGGCGCGAGGATTCCGCCGCATGCGGCACCATGGTGGCCAGCTCCTGGATGCTGGCATTGAGCTTGTCGCGTCGCTGTTTCTCGGCAAGATTGCGGGCCTCCCGGCCGTTGGCAGGATCCGCCGAGGATCCAGATCCGGAAGCTGAGCCCGTGGAGCCCGTGTTGCCCGCCTCTGCTGCTGCCATTTTGGATTTTCCTCGGTCGCTGTCCTTGTTGTTGTTGCTATGGATTTTCCCCTTTAATTGGCGCCTTGCGGTAAATGAAAATCGTCACTCTCCATAACAGTGTATCCGCTGCACTCCTCTCTAGTTTTGAAATATAAAAGGTTTGAGCTGTTAAAATATTTATTTACTTCTATTATATTTTCAGCTTTTTTTGTTTTACTTTATTTTATTTTGTTGTTTTTGCTGCTGCTTTTAAAGTTTTCAAGGTCTCGCTTATGCTGTGCCTGTTGTTTTTGTTTTTGCTCGCCTCTCCCCCCCTCTCTGTGTCGTTCTCTCTCGCTCGCTCTCGCACACACACACACACACGTCACTCTCACGCAACGTACATATGTTTTCTCTTTTCGCTTTCGTACTTTTCCACTAGCTTTTAGTCTTATTATTACTTTTATTTTGATTGTTTCCCTATTTATTTATGCGTTTCGCCTTGTAGGTTTTTTTTCGTTTTTTTTTTGATTGCGTTGCGAATCTGAATCTCCTGCTTGTTGTTGTTGCTGCTGCTGCTGCTGTTGGCGTTGTTGTTGTTCTAGTTGTTTGATGTATGCCCGCGATGAGGTAAGATTCGGGGGCGGGGGGCGTTCTGGCAATGCTTGCACTAGTTTTTGTTTATATTAAGTGATTAATTGTTTATTTTTAACATTTATTTTATAACAATAAACATTGGTTCGGTTGGCCAGGCTAAAAACTATCGATACATCGATGTAACGGCCCGTCGTGCTCAAATGGGCACGTTCTCACCGGGGCGCATTTCAGTTAAGTACTCGCATCTTCAGTGGTATCGATGTTTTTGGTGTACACCTGTGCGATATTGTGATTTATTTGGGAATTATAAATAATACTTCTTGTGTTGGCTTTTTATAAATGTTGTATTCTGAAATAACGCACATTATTGTAGTAAATAAGCAATGGCTATTATATAACATTTTAAAATATTAAAAACTATACCAGCCATTAAACAACGTAAATTTCACTATTGATTCGAAATTAACAATAATAGTTAAAATAACAAAAATAGTTAAATAATTTAGTACGATAAAATAATTTAATTAATATATAAAATATTAAAATAGATATATTTCAAAACTATCGATAGTAGCTAAGGATGTATCGATTCTGTCATCGCTGTCTTGATTGGCGCTCTTTCTTGTTTACGGCATTTCATTTTCTGCTGAAATTAGCAACTTTTCCGACTAAACCTAATAAACTACTGGAAAATGATGGACGCCTTTGATCCGCGCTCGATTATCAACGGGGGAATGCTGAAGCAGTTTTCCGGCCAAACCGTGAGCATCATGGTTCGCGTGGAGAGCGTGGCGGGCTCCACTTTGCTGGCCAATTCCACGGACAACCACAAGCTGAAGATCAATCTGCCGGGCGAACTGGGCGCCGCCGATGGAGCCTGGGTGGAGGTCATTGGAGTGCCACATGGTGCGGACACCATCAGGGCCAAGGAGGTGGGTGCACTTGCTCTGTGAAGCCGCCCAGTTGATTTCTAATCCCCCGTTCTCCAATTTTCCAGGTCATTGAATTCGGCGGCGAGAACATCGACTTCGATAAGGATGGCTACAATGGTTTGAGCCACCTGATCAACAATGTCAAGGCCTTCTATCGCAGCGGCTAGGAGTGCATAGTCCTCCAATTCCTATACTTAAAGATAAGAATTATATGTACCTTAATCTAAGTTTATCCATTTTTTTTGGAATGCACTTTAAAAACCGTCTACGATTCGGCAAATTTGTTTGAATTGTTTGGTCTTTGAATAAAGTATCATATCATCCCAGATTATATTTTGTATTTTTGAGGTGATTATTAATATTATTATTACTTCCCCAGGCTATCTTTCCCCTTTACAGAAAGATCTTTCCAAAAACATAATATTAGAATTGGAAAACTGAATAAATTCCTGCATAAATTTCTATAAATCACCAAGCTATTTCATATTTTTCAATATTTTTACAATCATTTTATACCAAAATATATATTGTGTATTTTTGAGATTATTAATATTATAATTACTTAATGGAAAGATCTTTTCCAAAAATATAATATGAGAATTGGAAAACTAAATAAATCCCTGCATAAATTTCGATAAATCACCAAGCTATTTCATATTTTTCAATATTTTTACAATCATTATAGATATTTCTTATCTGAAACATCTTCCCGTAGTTCCCTAAATCCCCTAAAATTCAAACACACAAACCATTTACACCCTTCCTGTGTAATAACGTTTACTTTCACAATTTGTTATTGTATATATGTTGGTATAAAAAGGCTAACTAGCGGATAAACCATTCAACAGTTGAACAATTAACATAGGGCCGCCCGGCTGACGAGATGAAGAGCAGTGGCATGGACTCCAAGTCCATTGTTATTGCAGCACCGCCGCATTGGCCACCACGCTGGGATTGTTGACCACCTCGCCCAGCGAATCGAGCACCTCCTTCCTGTAGTCGTCGAACTCGCCGTCGATCTCGTTGATCGACTGATCCTCAATCACGTAGAGAGTGCAGCCCGTCTCGCGGATCAGGCGCTCGTCGTGGGAAACAATGATCACGCCGCCCTCGTACTCGTTGATGGCCTCCGCCAGGGCGTCGATGCTCTCGATATCCAGATTGTTGGTCGGCTCATCGAGAATCAGGACGTCGGGGGCGCTCAGGCAGAGCTCGGCGAGGGCCACGCGAGCCTTCTGGCCGCCGGACAGATCCTTCATCTTGATGGTGTGGGCATGACTGACCAGGCCAAAGGAGCCCAGTGCCTTGCGCGCCTTCTCGTGCGGCAGGTTGAACAGACGCTGCAGATACTCGGCAGCCGATTCCTCGGCCGTCAGATGTTCGCCGGAGTGCTGATCGAAGCGGCCCACATGCAGGCGGTGATTCTTGCGCTGCTCCCCCTCCTGCGGCTCCAGTTCGCCGAGCAGCAGCTTCAGGAACGTGGACTTGCCCACACCGTTGGGCCCAACGATGGCCACTCGGCTGGTTAGATCGATGCCAAAGTCGGCCTTGATGAACAGAGGCTTTTGGCCCGCGAAAGCAAAGGTCACATTGTGGACACCCAGAATGGGCGGCTGGAGTTGCGATGGCTCCGGGAAGCGGAACTTGACTATGTACTCCTTGGGCCTGGCCAGCAGCTCCTGCGGTCCCTCGTCCTCGTCCTGTTTCTGCTGCTTGGACTTGTTCTTCTCCTGTTTGCGCGTAAGCGACTCCTTCTGCTTCTTCTCGGCCGCCTTCTTCGACTGGCCGTGGGCCTTCAGCTCGCGCAGGCGCTTCTCCTGCTTCTCGTACTCCTTGATCATCTCGCGACGCTTCTGCACATACATCTTCTTGAACATGGAGTAGTTGCCCTTGTAGTACTGCAGTTTCTTCTGATCCAAGTGAATGATCTCGTTGCAGACGTTGTCCAGGAAACTCTGGTCGTGGGACACGATCAGCAGAGTCTTCTTCCAGCCCTGCAGATAGTTGTCCAGCCAGATGACAGCGTTGAGGTCCAAGTGATTGGTCGGCTCGTCGAGCATGAGCAGCGTGGGCTCCAGATAGAGGGCTCGGGCCAGGGAGACGCGCATGCGCCAGCCACCGGAGAACTTGTTGGTGGGTCTGTCCTGCATTTCCTTGCTGAAACCCAGACCGGCCAGGATTCGCCGGGCCCTGGCCTCCGCCGAGTAGGCGCCGATGGCCTTTAGCTCCGTGAACGCATCGTTCAGCTCCTCCTGGACACTCAAATCCCCGGCGGCGAACTGTTTCTCCAGATCATCGGCCTTCTTCAGCATCTCCGTGCGCCGCACATCCGCCTCCAGGATGGTATCGATGGCCGTCTTGTCGGTGGCCACCACCTCCTGTTCGCAGAGCAGCACATCGATATTCGGCGGTATGGCGAAGGCACGGGTGGCAATATGCCGCAGCAGGGTGGTCTTGCCGTGTCCATTGGGACCCACCAGACCATAGCGGCGTCCATGGGCAATCAGCAGGTTGGCGTTCACAAACAGATCGTTGCCTAAATGGGGAATAGGCAACAAATTAGTGGTTGAATATGGAGGTAAAAGCCTGGCAATGACTCACCCTTGGCTGAGATGGTGAAATTTTCGATCTTGATGTCCACGGCATGTTCCAAGGCGGCCTGTTGGCCGGCGCTCTTCTGCACCTGCGACATGGTGAAGTTGTTGTCCAAATCCGAGTGCCCGGCGCCGCCCTTCTTGGTCATCAGCTCCATTTGGCGCTCGTACTCCAGCTGCTTCTTTTGCTTCTTCTTCTCCTTGTGGGTGAGCTTCTTCTCCTTGGCCTCCTTGCTGTCCTCGGACTTGGGATCCGCTTCGGCTTCGGCTTCCTCCTCGGGCTCTGGTTCAGGATCAGGCTGAGGTTCGGGTGCGGGTTTGGGTTCCACCACCGGTTCAGGTGTCTTTTCCTTGAGACTCACTGCAGCCACCTTCTCGCTGAGGACCTGCTCCACCTTCTGCTCCTCCACTTCCTTTTCGGGCTGCTCATCCTCATCCTCGGGCTCCTCTTCGTCCTCGCTGGCTGCGATCTTCTGTTTCTGCTGCTGCTTCTTCTTGGACTTTTTAGCCGCCGGCTTGTTGGGCAGTGGCTCATCCTCCTCCTCCTCCTCGAGGTCATCATCCTGCTCATCCTCATCCTCGCTCATGGCAAACTTGTTCTTCTGCTGCTGCTGCTTCTTCTTGGACTTCTTGGAGGCAGGCTTGGCGGCTACGACCACCTCTTCATCCTCATCCTCCGGCTCCTCCAGATCCAGATCGGCCTCCTCGTCGTCGGAGAAATCGTCGTTCTTCTTTTTGTTCTTCTTGTTCTTCTTGCTGGGCGGTGGCTTCTTGGCAGCTGGCTTGGCTGCCGGTGGCGGCGCCTCCTCGTCCTCCTCATCGTCCTTCGCTGGCTTCTCATCCTCGTCGCTCCAGTCGTCGTTCCGCCTGCCCTTCTTCCCCTTCTTCGCCTGCTTTTTGCCCGCCTGCTGCTGCTGCTGTTTGCTTTGGTTCGAGGAGGCTACGCTCTCCAGATCCTCGTTGTCGCGACCCTTGGGCGCCACATCCTCGTCGCTGGAGTCGCCGCCCCCTCCGCGCTTTCCCTTCTTGCCGCCCTTCTTGCTCGTCGGCGGCTTCTTCTCCTGCACTTTCTCCAGCTGCTCCTCGTCGTCGTCGAAGCGCTCCTTCTTCTTACCCTTGGCCTTGGACATTTCTGTGGAGAGGGGTCTCTTGTAGCTTATGGATCGCACATATGGGCCCTTAACTCACTTGATTTGATCACAGATTACTTTCGCCGCCTTCGGATTTCACGTGCAGAGCTGGCAATGTTGTATAGGTATGTAACATACGATACATATGGACAACCAGTTGTGTCGCTGGGGATGTGAAAAATATATCGATATTTTTTAATAAAAATATATATGTCGTGGTATTTTTTTCCCATATGTATTTTTTAAAAATATATTTTTGATATTTCGAAAATGGAAATAATCGATAGAAAGCGACAAGCTAATGGAGTACAGGATAATTACAAGGTTTATAGACTCTATCGGGGGTGTCACAGAAATCTCTTCCAACCAAATTTCCCTCCAAAAACCAACCGAATAGTAGGCGTTGAAGCAAATGTTCCGAAAAACAGAGCAAATTTACTCCGAAACTCCTAGAAAACTCTACAGATTCTGTGACACCTACGGTTTTGATGGGTTGGTTTCCAAACCAACCGTACCCAAATCAGTCGCCGGTTTCTGTGACACCCCAGTATAACTATTTTATAAATTTTAGTACCAAAATTATTTCTTTTGTGATTTTAAATAGACACTTTTCGTCACATGCGTTTATGTTTCGTGGCTTTTTTTTATACATGTAATAAATGTAAAGCATGAATAAAGGATACTTGTTTTTTGGCGGTTTAAAATCAATATTTTTCGGTTGATATATATTTTATCCATTTGATATTTTTTTAAAAGAAGGATATATCATCGATACGATATTTTTTATATATTTTCACAGCCCTATTGAAAGTACGCGATATTTTTGGGCCTATCGATAGCAGCACATGGACTGGAACTTATTTTATGCCAACTCCTGTTAACTGTTAATTTCGCTAAAACAAAAATATTTTAAGGGAAACTTATAGCCGAGCCATTTGTTTGATCAGAAAGGCCATGCATTAGAAAACTATCGATACAAATACCAAATATTTTGTTAAAAATTACTTGGAAAATATGAAAATAAAGTAAGGTTTAGGATTTTACCAGCCCAATACAGCAACATATTTTTAACAAAGACAACAATTTATTAGGTCTTCTTTAAAACATTAAATTTTAAAATTTGGGATTTCACCGCCAAGGGCTACCCTAATATCGAATAATCATCGCCGGGACTCCCCAACAATCGGTTTGGCCATATCGATTACTTATCGGTCTCGGTTCCACCTCTGGCCGTTGCTCTACTACGCTGCTTCACTTCACTTTTTCGAGGGAAATTGTATTGATAAGTTCTTATTTCTGGCGAAAAGTAATTTCGTGCTAAACAGGTAAGCTCGAAAATTTCCCCAACTTTTGGGGCTTGACGATTATAGGCCGGTTAAGTGCAACTTTGGTGCCGCGTAAATTGGCGTCGGTCACGCATACAGACACAGCGACACCCACACTTTTACAGCGCAAGTTCGCGATGCGCCGAAGAAGCTCTAAAGGCAAGGGGCGATAAAGACACCGACAAAACGGAAAAGGGCTTAATAATTGCAATTAAATTGGGGGAAATAGTGTAATTTGTGCGGTTTCCGATTGACAACTGAAGAGAAAAAATCGCAAATTTCGTTTGTGAGTGTGAGCTGTGTTTTTGTTGTTTTCATATTGGGTCGGCATCTAAGGGGAGGGCGGCGGTCAAAGAAGAAACCGAACAAAAACAAACCGCGGTATTTACGCACATACGTACATACATATGTACCTGCAAGCTCTTGTCAAAAATTTGTTGAGGCTGTCGCACACACACAAACCCAATATTTGCATGTCAGAAAGTACAGTGTTTATTGCCTGCGAAGTCCATAAATTTTAAGAATCTTGGTTTAATTTGCACATAACTAATCTGAATCGAAAAAAAAAATAAAAAAAAAGTGGAAACAGTAAACACCAGATGTAATTTTATAAGTGGATCCATTATAAAAAACTATGACTAAAAATTAAAAAAAAAAAGAAATCACAATTTTAAATTATCCAAATTAAGCTTAATTTTCGATTTTTAAGCCTAGTACTCAGAAATACACATTTTGATCATGACATTTGCCGCCTGTCATTTTTTCATTTCATATCTAATGTCAAAAAGTGTGTGTAAAACTTCAAAAGAATTGTAAATTCTCTGAACAGTTAAACCCGAAATTAATATTTGCATTTGTATAAATCCCCTCCAGAGCGAAATGAGCTCGCCCGACGAGATTCCCGGACCGTCAAAGCCGCGCGCCACGAAGCGCTCTCCACGGACCTCCAGCAGCGATTCAAAGTCGATGCCCTCGCCGCCCCAGACGGCCAGCAATGGGGCACCTGGTTCTGCATCCGGCAGATCTCCCAGCGGCGGACGCAGTCCCGCCGGCAACCGCAGCCCCGCCGGCAACCGCAGCCCCGCCGGCAACCGCAGTCCCGCCGGCAACCGTAGTCCCCTGGGTGCACGGAGCCCTGCCGGCGGTCGTAGTCCTTTAGGTGGTCAGAGTCCCGGCGTGGGTCCAACCAACATGCGCGATCGCCTGTTGGTGTCCAATGCCATAGCCATGGATGTTTCGGCCAGTGACCAGTCGACCACTAGCTCTTCATCGCCGAAGATGAATGGTCACAATCATGATGACTCCAACGATTCCGATCAGCTTAACGGAGGGTCCGCAAATGGTGAGTACCGCAGCCAAATCTCCAGTGAAACTAAGCTGATTCCTTCTTTTTTACCATTTAGGAAACTCTCGCAAGTCCAAGAAGAAGAAGAAGACCAGCAGTCGTCGGGAGCGCCGCTTATCCGCAGATTCGGCTCTAATGGGCTGGACAGGGGAATTCCCGAAGCTGACGACCCTCGACAGCGTTGATAGTAGCTCGGATTTGGACGCGCAGGTGAGTAGCGGGGATGGCGGAGCTGTGCGAGAAGGGAGCGGTCCTGCTGCTGTCTGTTCTGGCTTTTGGAATATCCCTCTGTATACTCGTGTTCGATTCACAAATGGGCTAGTAAGATCCTAAATCCTACTTTATTTCATATTTTTCAAGTAATTTTTTAACAAAATATTTGGTAATAAGATTATATCCTACTTTTTTCACATTTTCAAAGTACTTTTTTAACAAAATATTTGGTAATATGATTATATTTTGTTTTTAAACTGTTAAAAATATATTTTTCTATATTCTACTTTTTTCATATTTTCCAAATCATAATAAGATTATATTTTGTTTTTAAACTTTTAAAAATCTATTTTATATATCCTACTTTTTGTTCATATTTTCCAAGTCATTTTTTATATTTTGTTTTTAAACTTTTAAACATATTTTTCTATATCCTACTTTTTTCATATTTTTCAAGTAATTTTTTAACAAAATATTTGGTAAAAATCTATTTTATAAATCCTATTTTTTTTTCATATTTTCCAAGTAATTTTTTAAAAAAATATTTGGTAATATGATTATATTTTGTTTTTAAACTTTTTAAAATCTATTTTTCTATATTTTTAAAAGAAAACCAATTATTTGTTAAATTGTTGTTGTCCCTCAATATATTCAATATAATATTGTGTACTTAGTTGTTACCACTTTTCCGTATTGGTATTGTTTATTCCTAAAATTTGATCAACTGGTATACAGAGGGCTATCCCTGTTCCTATTTGTGTGTTCTGTAGAATGCAGACAGCATTTTGTTTGTTCTGTATTATTGTATGTTCCAACCCGTAACCGTACCTGTGCCCATCTCGAATCTCAACCGAACGAAACACAACCGATCGACGACATATAGTCGCCGAACACGCTGCGGGCAGTGGGCAGAAGAGGTCTGAGTGTGTATCCAAGGGTCGAAATGCAGGAGGAGACAGCAGCAGGGCCAACAGAGTCGTCTGAAATGGCTGAAATGACTGAGGAGCAGCAGCAGCAAGAGCAGCAGCAGCAGCAGCAGCCGCTAGCATCGCCTCCATCGCCGATGATTACGTCGCCGGTCGAGTCCTCGCTGTCCTCCAACTGTGACTTGAATATGACGATATCAACGCCACCGGGACGTGGACCAGAACCAGAATCAGAATCAGAACAGCAAGAACCAGAACCAGAACAGCCAACTGTAACTAGTACAAATCTAACCACAACAACAACACCAACAACACCGACAACTAGCAACAGCTACAACAATGCAAACGCAACTGGTACTGCAACAACATCAAGTTCAAATTCAAGTCCAAGAACAACAGCAACCAACAAGCAACAAACAGAATTAGACAATCAGGTGGAGACCCCAACAAAAAACTTATGCTTAGAGTCGGCAAAATCCCAAAACCACTAACCATTCACCTTCTCTCCCGCTTTCAGGAGAAGGAAATGGAAAAGGAGCAGCCAGCGAAGGCAGAGGATAAGCCGGATGACCAACAGGAGCAGCAGCAGCAGCAGCAGCAGCCGGCAGAGGATAAGGAGCAGGAGGAGCAAATTGAATCCCTGGTGGTGACCGAGGATGAGAACAGCTCAAGTGTCCCCCCGGTATTAGTTTCATCGCCGCCGCAACAGCCGTCGACTCCTCGTTCACGCAAACGCGCATTCAGTCCCTACAAGAAGGATGCTGCCCAGCTGGCCACTGAAGAGGATGCCAAGAAGACAACTCCGGACGAAGCTATGGATGTTTCGCCGGACAAAAGTGCCGAGAAAACTGAGGACACAACCCTAACCATGTCCAGTCGCTGTGCCAAGCGCGCCAAGTCCTTCAGTAGCGAGACTTTACAATCGGAGCTGGTGCGTCGCACTTCGCGCTTTAGCAGCCAGGAACCGCTGGCCGAGGAGCCAGCCAAGCTGGAGGAACTGCCACCCGCCAGCAGCACCAGCAGCGGCGGCATTAAGGAACCCGATGTCATACCAGAGGACGCTGCTGAAGCACCTCCCACACCCTCGGCACTGAAACTGAAGGCCACCGACGAGTTCTATCGCCTGCCCTTCGCCTACGGCTGGAAGCGTGAGCTCGTCCTGCCCAGCTCTGGGAATCCCAAGCGACGCACCGGTGACGTTTTCTTTATTGCGCCTAACGGACGCAAGTTGCGATCACGCGAAGATATTGTGCCCATGCTGAAGGGCGAGCTGACCATCGAGCACTTTTGCTTCCAGCGTCAGGCGCAGGAGGCGGGCCCGGAGTTCGAGTTGGTGCGTCGGGCCACGCCCTCCAGTGGGCAGCGCGGAAAGTCGCAGCAGGCGGTGGCCCAGCCGGCTTCCTCGCCGGTCACCGGGAAGCGTGTGAGCAAGCCCAAGGTGCCCAAGGGAGCCAGTCCACCGAGCGAGGGCTGGACCGCCACCATGGCGGTGAAGGGAAATTCTCGAGTGCTTGCCTCCAGCAACGGCAGCAGCTCGACCGGAGGAGCCACGATTGTGACCAGCAGCTCCACACGCAAACGAAGGTAGGTGACTGCCAGCCAAACGTTGCAGCTGCTTTTAATCTTTTCCATTCGCTTAATTAGCTTCATGTCCAGACAGTCGTCTCGTCTGACCGGCGAGAAGATCGTGGCCTGTATTTATTGCCAGGCTCCTTTGGAACCGACTGGCTCCAAGCAGGGCTCTCCCAAGACCAACATTTGTCAGGTGAGCTTCGGTCGAGGCTTTAGCCGTTTCCAAAACAAGTAACTCAACCTTATCCACTTGCAGAACTGCCCGAAGAACAAGCGCAAGAAAGAGAGGGAATCTGAGCCAGCAGAGCCTCAACCAGAAAATGAGGATCTGGATGACGAGCAGAATGATGATGATGATGACGAGACCGAGAGCGTCGGCAGCCTGTTGGAAATTGGCGAGGAGATTGAAGTGCCCGGTCAACAGCCGCCGGCCGAGCTGTTCAACAGCCTGGGAAACCGGCGCTCGCCCAAGGATCAGGAGGTGGTTGTGATTGGCGGACGCAAGGCTATAGCCATTAAAGCCGATCCGCCGCGTCGCCAAGTGAAAGTGTGAGTCGGTTCAGTTCCAAAACCAAAAAAAAAGCGAGTCCAAGAAATGCCCAGCTAATGGTTAATTTTCGTCATTTTCGACAGGGTTCCACGCCAGCCGGATTTAACTGGCTATGAGAAGATCTACAACAAGCGCAACCAGGTCAAGAATACGGATAACGATCTGGTGGAGAGCCTGGGCAATGCCCACAACGGATGCCAGATCTTAATGGCCATTATGAAGACCATGAACCTGAAGGTGAAACACACTTGAATCCTATACATGAGCTATAACTTAACTTGAATCCTCTCCAGGAACGTGCCAACATGTCACGGGTGTGCAAAACCTGGGCCATGGTCAGCCGGGAGATGAGCGTGTGGCGCTCGGTGAGCCTGCGCGACACCCATGTCGGCAGCTGGGTATTCTGTATGCGCGAACTGGCCCGCCACCGCACTCGCGAGCTGGACATGATGGGCGTGATCATGGCCAAGTCGCAGCTTCGCTACACCGGCGATCTGCGTGTCCTGAAAGCGCTGCGCGTTCTACGTACCGATGCTGTGGATGCAGAGTTCCTGCAGCTGGTCTTCCGCAATCTGCCCCAGCTGCTGGAGCTAAGAGCCACGTGCACGAGTGCCTCACTGAATCTGTCCCATGTGGAGCAGTCGACTGAGCTGCGCGTACTGCGTGTCCACATGACCGAGCCGAAATCAACCCTGGTATCGCTGGACTCTCTTGCCAAACTTACGCAACTAACCGAGTTGAGTCTACGTGGAGTGTCCAATCTGGGCACGCTGAACTTGCTGTTCTTGAAGGACATTCCTGGCCTGAATGTGCTGTCGTTGGGCTCATGCCAGGATCTGAATTGCAAGGAGTTTGGCCAGGAAGTGCTGCCCGCTCTGAAGTCTCTACGCTCCTTCCGCTTGGAGAACGATCACAAGGGCATGGCCATGTTCCCGGTGGACGAGATTATGCTTGGCCTGTCGCAGGCTGGCGGATTGCAACGCCTGGAGCTGGTGAACGTGGATGTGGACGGCGGATTCAGCGCCCTGCTTGCCAACTGCCCCAGTGTTACGGATCTGCTGCTGACCCCGAAGTGCATGCATAATACGGCCAATATGACCAATGCCGTGATGCAGGCCATCAGCGACAATGCCGAGCAGTTGCTCGTCTTCCGCCTCGGCTTGGTTACCCAGCTGTTGAGTGCCACTGGAGCGCTGTACAAGGGCAAGGGCAAGGACGTGATACCGGTGCAGCGTCCAGTGCCGGGAATTCCGGAGGGCGATCACCTTAATCACTGCTCCGGCGAGGATAACTGCCAGGAATCGGAGCACAGCCAGTGCGTGGCCTTTCTGCCCGTGGAGCGTTTGAAGGCGATCCTGCACCACATGATGCCGCAGGCCTGGCTCACGGTGGCCAAGGTGGCCATGTGCGAGACCACCAACATCAAGTTCCTGCCCCGTCCGGAGGAGAGCAGCGAGGAGAACTTTTAGCCCAGGATAGACTAGCCTAGGTGCCATAAGATTTAGCTCATAAGTAACCCCCCCTCGCTGTACCAGAGATGGCAAGACTGACACTTTGAAAAGCAACACACAAAACCACAAATTACACAAGGCGTGGAATCCAACAGGAACAAGGAACGCAGCCTTGCTTCTTAGAAGAAGCAACGGCCACTTGTATTCGTGTTGTATTCCCAGGAATCGAATTTTTTTTTTTTTGGTTTGAAAAATTCTTTCGTTAAACGGCGTTTAAAACGTCCCATTGTCACCTTCGCATCGGAAGTAGAATCACTGACATCCACACAACAGCAACGCTGTGTTTTTGTTTGCCCCTTGGGCATTTACACATACATACTGAATAAACATCTTATAATCAAACCAATTTGAAATTGGAGTTCAACCTGATTAAACGGGAGATCTCCTAGTGTGGGAAAACTTACTTGACTAAATGGATAGAACCAAGTGATTGGGAAATGTTGAATTTCAAATTCAACGATATTCTTAAATACATAAGCTAGAAATAGGTCAAATCTATATGTACATATATATATAGGTATATATATATACAGGTCCTGTTGGCCTTCAATATGAAGCTCAGACCGAACTATTGATTAAGTTGTAGTCATAAAATTGACCCACATTAAAATAGCTATTAATGTCGCATATTATGTACATTTCGGCACTCATTTCAAAATAAAATCCACAAATCTTGATTTTCTCCATACAAAGACATTGTTTTTATTGCATTTAAATATAAAGATCTTAATAATAAATCTCAAAAAATATACAGTACACTTTGTTTAAAAGTATTTCTCATTATTCTTGATTAATCGTTGCTTTGTAAAAAAAAAAATTCACGAAATGTACATTGTACAATGTACAAATGCAGCTGAGTTTTGTTCTCCGTGGACATTTCGTTGCGTCATGTAGATCGAGAATAATTGTATAAATATGTATATATAAAAATACGTACACCATACGTACGGATGGGATGAAGCGCTGCCATGGCAAGGACTAAGATAATAAATTATGTATTACTTTATGCAGCTCGCGCACAGGCACTTGGTCGGCATTGGTAGGCAGGGGAGGGAATCCTATAGATAGCACTGTGCGTACTGCAGCCTTCGCTCAACATCGAAGTGCACTTTGGACATGGTCTAGGCTAGGGCTAGGGCTACGGCTAAGTTCTAGGGCTAGTTGTACTCCTGTTTCGGGAAGTAGTCGGGCACAAATACATGGATGATGATCCCAGTGGTCATCAGGGCGAAATAGACGATGACGGCCACCCACCAGAGGATGCGCTCCCAGCGCCGCACCTCCAGGTTGCGCAGCACCCCGATCCCCACCAGCAAGCCGGCGACGGCGCCGGACAAGTGCGCCACGTAGCCAATCTGGTCGTGCTGGTCGGTCAGGTGGCGGTAGACCGAGGTGCCCAGGTCGGTGAAGCAGAATACCAGGAAGGCCAGCAGCTGAACGATGGCGTACTCCATCTCCGAGTAATTCTGTTGGCGAAGAGTAATACACATCGATTAAAATCAGATATCTATAATTATGGGACTTGAAGTGTAAAATATTGCTTAAGAATTCGCTAAAAATTAATTTTTGTATTTAAAAATTTAAAACAAAATTATACATTTCTTATGAAAAGTTCTGTAGCTTAAGAATTCGCGTAATTAATTTTTTGAATTTATAAATGTAAAATAGATTTTTCCGCTTATACATTTCTCACAAAAAAATCTAAATGAAGCTTTAGATTCGAGAATACAATTAAATTATTTTAATTTTAATTAATTTAATTAATAAATAATTCTGTTGGCGATTAAAATTTTGTAAAATATTGCTTAAGAATTCACGAAAAATTAATTTTTACCTGAAGTGTAAAATAATACTTAAGAATTCGCTAAAAATGTATTTTTGTATTTAAAAATGAAAAACAAAATAAGACATTTCTTATGAAAAGTGATACATGTAGCTTAAGAATTCGCGTAATTAATTTTTTGAATTTATAAATTTAAAATTGAATTTTCCGCTTATACATTTCCCACGAAAAAATCGAAAAAAAGAATTCGAGAATACAATTAAAATATTTAACTAGTTACAAAACAATTAAATCGCAAGCTACACATTTATCCCCTTAAAAATCCTTTTCTTACCATAATAATCGTAGCAATGTGCGCGGTGATCAGTGCATAGACTCCACCCGATGCTCCTGCTAGGAAAATACGGGGACTTGTGAGCGAGGTGCCCATGGATCCGGCCAAAACACCAGCCAAATAGACCAGACCCACGCGCCACCAGTGATGCACCAGCTCCAGGGCGATGCCCAGAAAGATCTGGATAATCAGATTCATCATCAGATGCATGATGCCCACGTGGACGAACATGTAGCTCACAAAGCGCCATCCCTCGTAGCGCTTGTAAGGATTGTAGATGAACAGCGTGGCCGCCGGTCCGCTGGTGCTCTCGCCTATGCGATCCTGGTAGTTGGGGTCGTCCCTGAAAGGTGGATAAGTGAAATGTTAGAAATGAAATAATCATGTTCCTAAAACGGAACCAGCTTCTGGGATTTAAAAAAGTATTTTTTTTTTTAAATTATCTTTACTACAACGAGATATTTTTATAGATTTCTTGGAAATTTTAGATCTACATTTTCAAAGAATAAAAGAACGTGATTCTATAATTGATTTCCAAGAAACTTGAGAAGCTCACTGTCTGCCCCTCAGAAAGTGGTTCGAATTACAAACATTTTTACAATAAATAAGCAGCCAAAACTCACTGAAAGTGAATGACGTCCACCAGGAACATGATGATCTCGATGATCGAGAAGAGGACCATGGTGAGCGGCGGCGGGCAGATGGACATCTGCTTCTCGTAGGCACCGTCCGGTTCGTCGCCCTCCAAGGGCTTCGGTGGCGGCACCACGTAGCGACAGTAGCGGGTCAGCATGTTGCGCACCATCCACTTGTGGCGCAGCGACATCGCGTAGAACTCCTCGAAGTCCAGGTGCCCGTCGTTGTCCTGATCGCTGCGCTTCAGGATCTGCTCGGCAATATAGGCGGGTATGTCCCGGCAATAGCCATCCGAGATCAGCTCCTTCAGCTCGTGCGTGCTGATCAGTCCATCCCTGTCGGAGTCGTGCTGTGGAGGAGGAATATATAGGTTAGTAATCTGGTTATACAAAAAAAATTATTATCTTAAGAATTTCAATAAATTTTTTTTTTTAATATTTAATTTACATAAAAACTTTCTAACCATTGAAATGTTTTTTTGTTCTGTAAATTACAATTCCTACCTCAAACAAATCCCATCGCAATAGGCTCTTTATAAAAGTGTCAGGGTGACTTAAAAGAAAAGAGTTCGAACTCAGTTCCTAGCAATAATTCCGGCTGGGCGGACAGACCCGCACCGATACAAAAACATATAGCACCGTAAACCATTTAGTAATACCCAGTCATCCAATAGATTTGCACCACAGGATAGCCAGGATTTACTAAGCAGGAACAAGAAAACAAATTTTTGCTAGGAATTGGGAACCACAAACATCCAGGAACTGTGTTACAAGTAAATATTCCCACCAATCGTATGGTAAAAAATTCTAAAAACTGTTTAAAAAACACATCTCATTACATTTAAACAGTAAAACTTTGTGCTTTTTAAACTTAAATAAAAAAATTAAAATTAAAATTGTTGGTTTTTAAAGTAAGAAATCTAATCCCAAAAAAAATGTAATTGAGAATAAACCATGATATACAAATATCAAAAGTTATTAACCATAAAACACCTTTTTAGCGTTTTCTTAAGAATGGAATATAAAACTTTAACAGATTTCAGATTAAATTGAAGTTACACTTTGTTTACCTTAGTAATTATGCTAGAGAATGTCATTGAGAATCAGTATAATGGGATCAAATTTGTGTTCTTAATGAACACACCTTTCGTCATAAAAATTTTACATTACTACATAGATTATATTCGTTTTTTTTTGGGATTCAAGAAGTCTTTGATTTTTCACTCAAATCAAAATAATATAAATTATATTTTTTCTAGTTTTTTTTTTACATAAATATGTACATACAAATTTAAAAATTAACTTTAAAAAAATTTTTTTTTTTAATTTTCCATAGGATGTCGCAAGTGATGCAGATGACCCGCCACGTGACCACCTGGCTCGGCTGGACACCGGCATCTCCATGCGACGCCCTGCCGGCGGCGGCGGAGGAGGAGGGGTCCACCCAGGAGTCTTCCGGCTTTGTCACCGTCCTGATCCTCTACCTGGGCATGGCCGGCTTCTTTGCGGCCCTCAATCTCTTCCCGCGGGACAAGCGAGAACCTGCGTCGGCGGCAATGGAGCGACGGCAGGTCAGGTCAGGTGCTTCCCCGCCCTCAACTTGGCTGGTCAACCTCACTTCGCTGATCTGCGAAGTGGCTGCGCCCAGGCGTCCTTCCAACCTTTTGCAGCAGCAGCGATTGCGGATGCGTCTGCTCCGGCAGAAGGAACAGGAGCTCGTGATGGCGGCCGAGTGGCAGGAGCTGCCCACTTGGCAGGATGTCCTCGACGAAGACGACGATGAGGGGGAGGAGATGGAGCAGGAGCAGGAGGAGCAGCCGGTGGCTGCCATCTGTCTCATGCCAAAGCGCCAAAGGTCCACCTACTTCGATCTTCCCTCCGAATCCGAGTAGCCAGAATAACCAGCCGTAACCCATCCAAACTATTCAAAATCCTACTGTGAGATTCAGAAAAATTAAAAAGCCCATTATATAATGAAGTTTCTTGATTGATTTTCCTCCTTTTGGTTGCTTCATCGAGACAATTGCAACATGTTGGGGCCAAAAGGTGTCCATAAATGGCCAGGAATGAGAAACTAGAAATCCAAAAACGAGGCTAATCGAAAACAAATCGAAAGTCACTTGGAGTTGCACAATTGTCATTAAACAACAAGGTGTTATAAGAAATCTGATTTTTCCACGTAAATTCTTAAAACTTATATTTGTTTGGTATTTTTAAACTTGGCTTCTTATCGAAAGCCCCTATATGATGGTTGTTCTTTTCTTATCGCTCTTCGTCGACTTCTAAGCCATAAAAGGCATTTGTCATAGATAAGCTCTGCACTGACCTTTCAATTATGGTCAAGAAACTTCTTAGCCGATTACTTAGAAGGTAAGTTTAAAAAAATTACGAATTTTAGACAACATTTATATATTTCTATATATTTTTGTGATTCCTTTGGGGGCAACCCCTAAAATAAAACAGCTCCAATTCTACTTATTCGTTATACAAACAATATGGAGGATAAATAAATGACTTCGATATCATGTTCATAAGAAATTAATCTAACAATCTGAGTACCTACTATACGATATTTTCCTAGAAACCATCGCAATCTGTATACATTTATCCAGTCTAAATAAATGGTTTTCGCGAAAGTAATCGGAATACCTAAGGAAACCAGACCATCGGTAGTTATTTTCACAGTTTTTACTTAGTTAGGTAAATAAACACAAAGCCGCCGACAATCAACGCGACTAATCATAGAAACTGGGAAAACAAAGGAGAAGGAGAGCAAACAGAACCAAGCGAAATGTCAATGTTCGCACTTAAAAATTAGCTCCACGAAAAGAGAAAAATAAGCACACATACATATGTATGTACTATACTATAGACAATTAGATAGGTAGCCTTCCATCCCCAGACATGGGCTAATGTATTACACGTTGAAATGTTCTTAAAAAAGCTACAAAAAGTTGGACACTCGAGCGATAAGCGGGCAGTGGCTATGGGGTCTCGAGGGGATTGGTCTTAGTCATAGTCGGTAGAAATGAATTTTATCTAGGAACTCCATTGGAACACCATAAGAGGGAACATTTCTAAAATGATCCAAGTACAGAACACATAATGTACCTACAGCTTTCCCAAAAATTAAACCTATCAACTAATATGGTCATCAGGCTGGTATTTTCGCATATCAGAAAGGCTCTTATCTGTGACATATCCCTCTTCTCTAACTCGTACTTTCGTAGTTTGTAGCATTCTATCTCACCAAACTTGTTCATTATCTTATATTGTAAATAACCCTAGAAAAATTTCTAGCTACGAAGTTTATGTATTACTTTTTTTTTTGGGATTTTTAAATAAAAGTCATTTTAAAAAGTTCAAGTTAAGTTCAGTTTAAGTTAACTCAAAAAGTAAACTACCGTTTGGCTGTTATTTCTTAGTTATGTATTTTATTTTGGTTATATCATGGCTAGATTATTGAATAAAAGCTTGAGAAACCCCAAGAAACTGAAGCCAGATAAGATTGCCGGTGAGTTGGAGAGGAATGTGTCTGGAATGTCGATTTCCAGGGGGTTGGATGGGATCGAATGGGATCGGATCGGATTGGTTGGGAATCAGAGCGGGCAGCTCATCGTGTTATGCTAATTAAAATGCCTAAATTAAGCCAGAGAACTGGTGAAATCTTAGGATTCCCCCTGTTGCCGGGGGCCATTGAACGTTTATACGCGTTATAAAGGTATAAAGAGTTGGGGTGAATCAAGAATCGCAGTTCCAGAAATCAGAAACAGAAATCCACAAATGGGAATTGATAATGGAACCCCAAACAACAACAACAAATGCAAACAGGTGGGTGCTGGGTGTCAACGGGGGGCGGTGGGCCAGTTGGGGGTTAAGTGACTAACGCCAGCAAAGAATAAGGCAACAAAAACAACAACAACAACGAAGACAGAACTCAAAGCGAGCAAACAATAATTTATAACCGGTTTTTTGTTCTTCTTTTCTTTTTTTTTTTTATTCGCCGCCCCTCTGTCACGATAAGAAAACTCACTCCCCTTCAAGTCCCGTATTTCCCACAGGTTTTTCAATGTTAAGAAAACAAAATGCAGCAAAAAATAAAATAAAGTTATTTTGGAAGGTGCTAAATTGAGTGACAAGCGGGTTCTTGATGGGTTAATCCACCGAAAAAGTGTTTTAAAATATGTCAGAGTTTGTTAAGGAAAACTAAGTTGCTTATCTGCTAAGGAAACTTTAAAGTAATTGATAATTTGGAACAGGAAACTTGATAAAAAAAAGAGCATTTTAAATTATGCATTGCTTGTTCCAGAAAAAGGTTTCAAATTTGTCATGAGAAAATTCTCATAAAAACAAATATCACGTTTTTGAATTTAATGATATACTTAGGCACCTTCATACATATTGGCTATATTTAGTATTTTTGCATGACTAAGTATAAAGCGTTTTCATTTTTGCCTGAAGGAAAATTAGCTGTATGTACTAAAATAAATTTAAAACAAGATTTTTACAAACAATTTTTGTTTTTAAAATTATCCGTATGGCAAAGTGTCATTTATCAAGTTATTTTTCGTTTGTCTCTTTTTTCGCTCCGTGCTCATTGATGGGTTAAAGGTGGGGTTTCCAGGGGAGTGCGAAGAGCGCCGCACTAGCGGATCGATGCTCAGATGATTCATCAAACTCAACTTTCACCAAGGGCGAGAAGAAGACGGCTATAAGGCAATGGCTAACAACAAGCAACTCCATTCACATGCACATGTGCGAGCGTATTAAAGTGTGTAAGTGAATGTAAGTGCCGGCTGATATTTTTTAATTGCGCTTCCCCCTCTGTTTTTCCCTAATTTCCCATGAAAATTAACGCAAGTCTCAGTGTTGCAGCAATTTCACAAGGTTCTTGGATTAAACATCCTGTTGATATTGGTAGGTTAACCTTAAGATTAGTAATAACCCTACCATTATAACTATTATAACTTGAATATTAAGTTCTAGTTAAGTTAAGGTTCTAGTTCTTAGCATGTATTCTATGTAAGATTCAATATTTAACCCTACTGATAATGCTAGTTCCCTGGGATTAACCATCGATTACCATTTTTGATGAAATTTTTAAGGTCTTTGTGATCTGCATTGAATACAATTTGAATTTCCCACTCACCTTGTCGAATATCTCGTGCATTTTGCGACGATCCTCGGGCTCCTGGGCGCTGGTCTGGTTGAGGGGTATTTCCTCCATATCGATGGTGTCCTGTCGCAGCGTCTGTGGACGGGAGGGGGGCGAGCGGCGCTCGGGCGGAATCGTGGGATAAAGGCCATTCTCCACGTCCCGCTGCTGCTGCATTTGCAGTTGTTGGGCGGGCGTTTGGCTCTGCTGGCGATTCACCGTCTTCACGGGCATTTTTCTTTTCTTCTTGTTTGGGTTTTTTGTTTATTCACCTCAAGAACTCGACTTTCGGATATGCGGTTAAACGGTTTGAATGTCAATCGCCGTTTAAGCCCACTGTGCGAAACCGTTACCGTTAGCCAAAAAATGCAATTACAATTCTCATTGCCCGCGGTTTGATTTGCGATAAGATTAAGAGCGGGCCATAAAAAGCGGAGCACCTGGAAACCGCGAGCGAACCACCAAAAACACAAAAAAAAACGACTCTCAAAACCAAACTGCGCGATTGTAGGACCAGGCGGCAAAATCCCCACTAATAACAACATCCAGTGCCGATGATTGGCAGTGCTTTTCCAGTGCGCCGCGTCGGTCACACCGGAAACTATCGATTTTATATTAAGGGTATTCACCAGTCCAGGCAGGTGTCGCATATGGCAGCGAATTTCTAAAAAAAAAAACAAAACAGTTTTTTGGCCGAAACAATCTTAATCTTGATCCAAATATGGATTATCATACCTTTCTGAACTCGGTATAAAGTTTCCAATCGATTGGCATTTAAACCTGGACATTTTATTTTTTTAACAATTTTTTGTAAAAAGTCATGAGTAACCCCTTATAAAAAAATACAAATTGGCAAAAATTTTATTTGTTCAAAATCTCACGGAAAGAGTCATGGATTTACTTATTATTTTGTTACCTGTTCAAAACAGTATGTATTTTTGGTGTAGGACCATTTTTAGCCAAGTTACAGCAAAAAAACCAAAAAAATCCTATTTTTGTCAAAAACCAAAATCACGACGTTCCAAAAAAAGTTGTTTTTCTGGCTGAAACAATGAAAATATTGATCCAAATATGGATTATCATACCTTTCTGAACTCGTTATTACATTTCCAATCGATTGGCATTTAAACCTGGACATTTTATTTTTAGGCCATTTTTCGCAAAACTTCATGATGTAATGAAAATTGGCGAAAATTTTATTTTTTTCAAAATCACACGGGAAGTGTCATGGATTTATTTATTACTTAGATCCTGTAATCTAGAAGTTAAGCGAATCATGCGATGAATAAACGATGACAAAATCAAACAATTTTTAACCTATTTCAGTTATATATTTATATACACTTTCAAAATACATTAGAAGAGGTGTTTATTAAGAAATTTAAATTTAAATTTAACTGCCTTTGGCGGAAATGCGCTGCGCCAGCCGATACACCCACCTGACTTAGCGAATACACACTCCTCGCCAGAGCGACACCTTTCCGCAAAAAAAAAATTCACTGTCGCCACCTGGCGGAGACTCGAAAGAGACACTAGATGGCGCTAATATATAATTAGGATATTCCTACACCTGTCGCCACCTGGCGGAGACTCGAAAGAGACACTAGGTGGCGCTAATATATAATTACACCAAAAATACGTCTTGCTTTGAACACATTACTATACAATAATTAAAATCACACGGAGATTTTGAAAAAATTAAATTTTTGCCAATTTTCATTTTTTTATAACATGATTTTTTGCGAAAAATTGCCAAAAAATAAAATAACGAGTTCAGAAAGGTATGATAATCCATATTTGGATTGTTTCGGCAAAAAACAGTTTTGTTTTTTTTTGGAAATTCGCTGTTTTGGTTTTTCGACAAAAATATACATTTTTATATTATTATTTATTATTTATTTATGTATCTTCCTAGCGCTAAAGTTAACAGTTTAACTTAAAAATAAAGCACTAGTCACTAGTTGTACTACTTGGCCAAAAATGGTCCTACACCAAAAATACATACTGTTCTGAACAGGTAACAAAATAATAAATTAATCCATGACGCTTTCCGTGTGATTTAAAAAAAATAAAATTTTCGCCAATTTTCATGTTTTTATAAGGGGTTACAGCATGAGTTTTTGCGAAAAATGGCCTAAAAATAAAATGTCCAGGTTTAAATGCCCATCGATTGGAAATTTAATAACGAGTTCAGAAAGGTATGACAATGCAAATTTGGATAAATACTTCCATTGTTTCGGCCTGTGGAAAATTGGGATTTGGGTTTTTAGCAAAAATATGAATTTTTTTGGTTTTTTTGGTTTTATTTGTTAATAAACACCTCTTCTAATGTATTTTGAAAGTGTATATAAATATATAAGTGAAATAGGTTAAAAATTGTTTGATTTTGTCATCGTTTATTCATCGCATGATTCGCTTAACTTCTAGATTACAGGTATAGTATACAGCTTGATTCGGGTTAGGATCTACAGCCTAGTCCTAGTTCTACTGACGGGTTCAGGTTCAGATTAGCTTTAGTCACAGCTCTCACTGCTCGCGTGCCGCTTTTACCTCCAAGAACGCTTCGATTTCGATTTCGATCACTTACTCGCTAATAAATGCATTTCGCCTCCGGTACGTTTTCACTCCTCTTCAGGAACTCCTCCTCTCGATCTCCTTTTTTCCTAATCTAAAATTTGTAGTTGGTAATTTTGCTTCGCTTTCGATGCTGCTTGGAAGTAAAAGCGCTAAAAGACGATTCATAGCTTCATGTACATAGAGAAAAAAAAAACGAAACTAAAAATATGAAAAAAATTAAGAAACTATAAGCAACATTGAACCAGTTGGAATTATGTACAATTCGAATTCCTGACATAAATAAATAAATATACAATTAAATGCAACTTAAAAGAGAAACGGCCCTCGACTTAACCTACTATATCATATATATATTCATATATATCGGTATATGCACGCATATAGCTAAATGCACAATAAACGAAACAAATTCGAGCACATTGGCAACAACCCACAAAACACTTGGCAACTAAATCCTACTAATACACGGTACGGGGAGGGGATGGGGATGGGGATGGGGACAACAGGTTGTAGGTTGGTCCGGGTTCGAGGCCTTAGTCGATGGCCACCGACCACGGGTGCTCCACGCGACCGTACTGGATGTCGGTGAGCGTCTCGCGGATCAGCTCGTGGACGGGCTTCTCCTGCTCCATGGTGGGTATGTACAGGTCCTGGCCCAGGTAGTTGATCCTGTTCACCGGACTGACCACGCACGCCGTTCCCGCTCCAAAGAGCTCCAGCAGCTGTTCGATAGAAGAGGGAGCAAAATGAGCCATTGCGGTGGATAATCACTCACTTAAGATCACTTACCCTTCCCTGGTTGAGCAGCTCGCCGACCATGGGCATGGTGATGTTCGCCTCGCTCACCTTGAACTTGCCCCACTGGCGGGTCATGCGCAGGATGGAGTCGCGGGTGATGCCGGGCAGGATCAGGCCACTCAGCGGCGGGGTAACCAGTTCTTGTTCTGTAAATGGAAATGAGAAGACCATTAGGATATGTTGGCAACACGCACTGAAAAATATCCTATACACACAACAAAAAAAACTTGGTAAAATTAACCAAAATTGTCAATTCCAACAATTAAATAGTTACTTTCACAACAACAAATACACACAATTAGCAAAGACACACACCCAAAGCAAAAACTTTTTTATAGTTACGTAACTATCCGTATAGGTCAATTTTACCAATCAAATTTTGTTGTGTGTATGATTTTCTATATTCTGATGTTATATGTTTTACAACAGGGTTACTCAGAAAGTCACAAAGCCTGCGGTCACACGCCCATCTGGCATTAGACACACGCCGATTGTTCTTTGTGTCGCTGTTCCGATCGCTTTGGACTCCCTTATACAAACGAAGACAACACCTACCGCCTTGTTCGTTCACGTAGAACATGAAGATGTTCATGGTGCCCACTTCGGTGAGCTGGTGATCCTCGCCGTAGAGCCACAGCACCTGCTGCAGCCCCTTGGCCGCCGCCTCCTTCTGCACATTGATGGTGGGCGCATAGTTGGAGCCCATCTTCCGGTTGCCCACGCCGCCCGGCCAGGCACGCACGTGGCTGGGATCGGCCAGCAGGGAGACGGCGCCGGAGGAGCCCGTCTTGAAGTAACTGCCCACCGGACTGAGGATCGTGTAGAGCAGGGCCGAGTCCGAGGAGGCCACTCCCAGCGTGGGCTGCAAGTGGGATGAAGATTAGCCACGCTATCCAAGGATTAGCCAGATCAAATATACTCACATCAATGCCGATCAGTGTGGGGCGGATGTACAGGCTGGCGGTGTCCGTGTGCGGAACCCACTCGGAGTCGATGGACAGCAGGCGGGACAGGCACTGGACGAACTCCTTGCCCTCGAAGGTGGGCAGGCCGGATCGCTGGGCGGCCAGGTTCATGCGGTTCATGTTCATGTCCGGCCGGAAGATGCGGATCTTGCCGTCGACGCCGCGATACGCCTTCATGCCCTCAAAGAGCTGTAAAAAACGGAATCAAACGAAGCCGGGGGCTTGATAAGACAACATGGCACCATTGGCAACAGCCTGATTTTGATTCGAATGCTGATTCGGATTCGGATTCGACTTCTATACTATATACACTGAATGCACTCGGATGACGTCAGAGGGACGGGCCACACGTGCGACTTGTTTACAGAGATTACGGACTGGGGACGACGGGATTACAAAGAGCTCACAAGTCACGTAAATATTCGCGAATTCGAGAACAAATCGTTTCTTCTGGTTGTTCAACTGAATAAGTAATAATTGAGGTATTTCAAGATAGAACCAACCAGCTAAGTTCTTGAAAATATTTTAAAATGTGGCCTATTAAAAAAAAATACAAAGAAAAAAAAGGAAGAAATAAATTATTGTATTCATTAAATAAGAATTTAAAGTTGCAAGTTGCTACTATTTTATTTTTGGATTTATAGAATGTAAAAACTTTATAAAATTTGTTTATTTTTAATATTTTGACTCCTGTCACATAATATGTTTAAGTAAATCCAGTTAAGATTCTCTGAATTAAAAAAAATATTAAAATATTTAAGCTGAATTGAAAAATACCTCCTATTTTACAACTTAAATTCTCTTCCATGCGGTTTAATTTAATTTGGCGCCCAACGTGGGGGAAAATCCCCAGCTTTCCATTCTTGTCACAAAGAATGTCATACTATTCGTGAGTAAATCCAATTAAGATTCTCTGAATTAAAAAACCTATTGAAATATTTAAGCTGAATTGGAAAATACCTCCTATCTTACAACTTCAAACCTCTTCCATGCGTTTTAATTTAATTTGGCGCCCAACGTGGGGCAGATCCCCAGATTCCCTTTGGAAGTTAGGACCTAGGGACTCCTCTTACCTCAACGGCGTAGTGCAGGACCTTGGCGGCCGGGTGCATGACCAGGTTCTCCAGCGGCGTGATCTCCGGTCGCTGCCAACCGCCCAGACTCTTGTGGTAGTAGATCTTGAGCATGTGGTCGGTGAAGAGGCGGCCGAAGCCCAGTTCCTCATCGTTGTCGGGCTTGGGCTGCAGCTGCTCCGGCGCGGCCAGGCGAACGGCCAGCTGGGAGGCGCGGAACTGGTGGCCCACATTCGGGTCATGCTTGATGGGCTCCGGCGCACTGGTGTACTGGGCATCCACCGAGGCGGTGATCTGGAAGTCCGCCGACGACTTCTGCTGCTGCTGCAGTTGGGCCGCCTGGGCCGCCTTCAGCGATTGGTTGCTGCACAGCCGGATCGATTGGGCGATGAAGCGGATCAGACGGTGCTGGTTGCGGAAAATATCCTGTAAATAGGCAGCAAGTTCAAAATCACTTTTATAATAAAGGGGGAAAATAGGTTTTCAAAATCATCTATCAGATTGATAAGAAAACACCAAATACAAAAAAATATTCCAAGATATTCAGGCTTATTAAATCTCTATTTAAATACTTGACTTGGAGATAATTTAATAAAACCTTAAAATAGTATTCAAATAATATTTCGGTATTTTTAAAAATTTTACTCAAGTACAAAATAAATTGTAAGGAATATTTTTGTATATTTTTATCATACTTTTGGAAAGCTAAAGAAATCTATACCTTAGGTATTATCAAAATTAATAAATCTTTAATAAATAACTTCATAAAATGATTTATTTATTATTTATATTTTATTTGCCAATAAACGAACACATGATTTCCACACTGCCCATCCCTGATAGTATGCTAATTTGGGTCTAGACCCAAAACCGAAATCGTTGAACTGCCGAAAATGATTTGCACATTAATTAATTTGTCCATTTGCAAGGCAGACGATCTGGCTTACGGTGCTTGGACTGATGTAACCCCCGGTCCACTGAATTCCAGGTCAGACGAGAAGTCAGCAGCTTAGATTAAATCTACAATTTAGTTGGATTTAAATATATAATATTTCAGCTGATGAAATCGGCCAAACTATCGACTAAGCCAAAAGCTGACGGCCAAAAGAAAAACGCCAAGTTGACACCGGCGATCGTCATTGCATCAGCCGAAACCGAAACCAAAACCAAAACCGACGGAAAAAAGCTGACTTAAGACTCTTTGAAAAACTCGTTCGAAAATTGGACTACAAAAGACCCGAATATGTCGTCTACAAGTCTGCCTGTCCATATGGCTTATCGCCGAGTTCCGAGTGAAGGGGATTGGGGATTGGGAACGGGAAGCGCGATAACAACGGGCCATAAATGTCCAAAAAGAGGCATTAATGGGTTCTATTTATACACAAGTGGTCTGGAGATCTGGGAGCGTGTCAGGTTGTTCGAAAATAGTCTGGAGATAGTCCATCTATAAAAATAAAGTATATGTCTGCACAGAAAAAAATTGACAAAAGATCAGATTGATATGTGCTGGTCAATTTTATATTTTTTAAAGATCAAGTTATTCATATCATTTTGATATGAATAAAGATTATGTTTACCTTATTTTACTTTATTTGTTCAAAAAATACTAAATTTGGTATTTCATGTGATATGATATAATATCAAGTTGATATGTTTAAATCATAAATTTGACATAAATCATATCGGCTTATTATTGATATGAAATAAGGTGGAATTGATCCTATTTCCTATCGAATTTTTTTTCTGTGTGGAGATAGTCCATCTACTGGATGGCAAAGCATTCGAAACTTTTCGTGTTCACAATATTTTATTATAATTCAAATGGATTCCTATTTATAGATAAGGCAGCCACCACTTGGAACTACATAATATCGCATAAAAGAACCAGTTATTTTCCTAAATAATATTTCAAGTTAAGAAATATTTTTGCAGAAATCAAAGGTTCTAAATATAAAATCTGTTGCTAGCTTGTTAAAATTTTGATTTCTCGGCGGCGCTACTGATAGCGTTTTCTGGTTTCTTGATTACAAACCTTAGCGTTAATTGCCATTTTGGTCGTCATCTTGTTGATCTATGAGGTTGGAACTTTCTTTCCCGTTTTGTTTTTTGTATATTTTGTATTTATTGGGAATTTGAATCGCTCTTTCAGCGTCTCTTGCACTTGCACTTTTGCCGCACTTGCGCGTACCGATAAATATTTTGTATTTCTTGGTTCTTATTTTTATTCAACGAGAAAGGAACTGCACTTTGCACAGTAAAAAAATTATAAAGCATTCAGTTGTATTTTATTTCGATATTCGATTTACTTTCTTTTCTGTTGGCCCTTTGCTTGTGTTTTTATTTTATTTTTTAGCTCGATCTTGACGGCACGAAGTCTCTGCAAGAAATGAGCTGCCGCCGCCGATATAGTAATATATATAGCCGATCCGCGGGCTCTGCATATGTGAGTGTGTACGAATCGTATGATTACCGTTCGAGCGCCATTTTAAGAGCATTGCGCAGGAATGGCCGCTAAGAGAGCGGAAGAGAGGCAGACCGACGGACAGGGAGAGAGAGAGACTGAGTACACTGCGATAAGAATTATATATTTCTAGCTATACATTTATATACCTTAGGAATTATATATTAAGATTGGAAAAACAGATTGTAAGGAATTTCTTATTATTTCATTAATTTTTAAAAATAATATAAAAAATAATGACTAACAAAATTGATTACGTGACCTTCTGGCTACAATCCATCGCCTAATTAAATACTCGAAATAATATATACATATGTATAACTTATAGCCGTACATTAAAATTTAAAAATCTAGTACACAAATAATATAAAATATGTTTTCATGAATTTTTAAATTTACCTTTATACTACGAAGCGCAATAATTTATTAATTAGTTTCGTAACTCAGCAATTAAAAAAGAAAACTGAAATCATTGTTTTTAATTCATTAAAGTCATTTAAGTTTATTGACGTACCCAAATCTATTTACAAATTAACATTTTTTACTTGCAAGTTACATAATATTTAAATAAAATATTTATTCGTTAATTATGAGAGGTTAAAGGGTTGTTATAAAAACAATTGACCTAATCAAAATTGTATTTTGAATATTTTGTAAAAGTGCATTTTTAGCAGTGTAGCAAACACATAAGATGCCGAAAATCGAATGTTTTTTTCGCTCCCTTAGCGAATGTCTTGCTGAGACCGAGACTTTTCGGGTTTTTTACGATCGATCGATCGGCTCAACATCTTGTTGGCTTTTGGGGGCGGATATGTTGGAGAAGGGGGCGGGCGGGGGAGGGGCCTGAACCCCATGTACCCCCCATGGGCTGCGTACTTATTTGGGCGCAGCGATCGGCGATTTTTGCCGACAGCGTGTTTTCGTTTCTCGTTTTCTAGCTGCCTGCTTTTTTGGTTTTTGTTCGCTTTATTTTTGCCTCGACAATTTCGGGCAATTATTTTCGGTTGAATTTTTTGCTTTTTTGACATATTTGCTTCGAGTTGAGTTTTGGATTTTTCGATGGCTTCTCTTCTGGTTCTAGTTCTTTGTTTGCGCCGCCCGATCGTGTGTACTTTTCCATTAAAAGTGAGTACACAACGAACTAGTTACTGGGGTACCATACTATAAGTATCTTTAGATAAACATATATAGTTTATGTTCTATCTGAAGAATATTATTTGCTCAAATCTGGGAATATCTTGGGATTTTTAATCTAATTTTGTGGATTTCTTTTCGGGCTTAGCAAAGTTTTAAGCTTAAATTTAATAGAAAATCAAAAAAAAAAATTTTTAAAAGCTTTAATGACAGATAGCATTTTTTAAAAGAGTTATTGAAATTATTAGTACCAACTATACATTTTTTGCACTATAAAATATAACAGTCCCATATTATTTACATATGTAAAATTTCCATTAAGACTATTATAATAATATATTTATTTTTTCGGATTAACCAAAATTAAAATTAAAAATTCCTAAAACGATTTAAGAGTTTCTTGAAAGAGCCCCGTCTTAAAGAAGAGTTCCTAACATATTTTGGCCTGGAAAATTTGTTTGATTTTTTTATGACGCACACATGGTATCAATATCAGGCACTTCCTCCTCCACTTCCTGCTACCTGCCCAACTTCTTGTACTTTTTTGTTTCGCCGCGCAAAAGATTGTGTGGGAAATGTGAAAAACATGACGTGCACGTTTTTTATTTTCCTGTTTTCCTGCTCGTAGTTTCCCAGCTGATAACGTTCCTCGGATTTGGATTTGTTGTGTGTGTCTAACAGATTGTGCAAAACAGATTTGAGAAAGACACAAACAGTAAATAGAGGTGAAATCCCTCTGTAATCCTGGCTGATGCAATATCTAAATTAGCTACATCACGATCATCAGTCGCTGTTCGCTGATAAGAGAAAATCGTGTTTTCCTTGGGGGGATTTTTCACGCCATGTGGCTGTAACTTAAGAGAGGAGCGATCTGGTGGAAGAGCCATATACATTCGCTTATTACACGGCTCTCTTGAAATAATTGTAATGCTAGATGCTTCTCCCTCTCCCTCTCCCTCGCTCTCAACTGGTTGATAAACAAATAAATTAGTGGCTTTCAATGTCAATGTACGATCAAGAGCGAGATAGTTGTCGATGGTGGATGGTCGTTCCATCTCACTCGGTCACCCGGTGACCAGTTTTTCATTTTTTTTGGGCTCCCTGGTCACTGGGTCATCCGGATATTCATCTTTTTTCTGCCGCCGACCTTGTTGTACCTCTTTATAAGGACCTGGTTCGGTTTTTGTTTCTGTCAGGGCTAAAATGTACATTGCGGAAAATATTTAATACTATCTTTGTCAAAAATAATATTTTTCAAAATATCAAGAAAGAATCCTAGAAATTCCCAAGAAAAACAGTATTTGTTAAAAGATCGAATAATGAAAAATTTATATTCTTTAAATAGTGAATTGTGATATTTTTTATGCTTTAATTTAAAACAAAATAAATATTTTTTAAAAATATATAGAAAGCTGAGGGCGAAGAAAAATTCTCCAAACTTTGAATAGAAAGTCAGAATGAATAAAAACATGAAGCCATATTTATGATAAGATTTTCTTTAAAAGATTTAAACATACAAAAGTATTGCTTGAAATGGAATGATAATTACATTTTTAAGAGTGGCTAACAACAACAACAGCAGCAGAATCTGGTAAAAAGAAAAACAAGTTGATAAAAATATCGATTTCCAGCGAAAAAGCACGTAACAAACAAGACACCTTGCGTTCACTGAGAGAAAAAGAGTAGTTTTCGGTTTTTGGGTGGGGTCTTGTGGAAATCACTGCCCAACGGCATATTACATTATAATTATCTGACCTGTAAAATGAGAGCAAAAGTCATTGAACCGCCTCTTTTACATTGTTTTTGTGCACGATCAAGGACGCTTTAAAAGTCGAATTATGTGTGGGTTTTTGTATCTGTGAGATGTAGGGGTGTGTCCCGTATCTCGCTCTCCATGTTTGTGTGTGTGTTTTGGAGGCCCGTTCGCTGAAACGGGCCCACTTTTCGAACAGTCACAGATACAGATACAAACACAGATGCACAGATACAAACAGTTGCGTGCAAAATAATAGTATTTGCAAGCCTTTGAAGACCTATAGTTTCAAGGTAATTTTAAACTATTTATTAATATGTTATGAAAATTAAAAAAATTCAAAAAAATTATATAATACACTACTGAAAACTTACTGAGAAATTTGTTAAAAAGTAATAACTTAGACAAGTATTCTAAACTAAATGTATTATTTATAAAAGTAAATAATAGATTTTACTATATTTTAGGAATTTCCTTTTTATTTACCTATTTTATGAATAAATATAAATATCTATAACTATTAATTTGCAGTTGACTGTGTTTATCGTTATTGATCGCGTACCAAGCGGCGTATGCGCAATATTGTCGCCTTAACCCGTTGTTCACCTTTATTTTTCCCGGGCTTTGGTCGACTTGTTTTCGCCGTTGGCGTTACAATCATTCTGTTATTGTTATTGTTTTGATGCCTTTCTGCGAGAATTTGTTTTCGCCACCTTGACGGCTGACAACCGCGTCATCCGAAACCCCTTTTGTTTTCTTGTTGTGGTCATTTCTTCGTAAGATATTTCGTAAATATTTTCGGCATGTGGCGCATCGCAGTATTTATCCCTCTGAACACCCCATAAACCCCATATACCATACAGTTGGAAAAAAAAATTACGCACTTGGTGACGTCAAATCAGAGTTCTCCGTTCTCGAACCCCCAGTCGCTTTAATCGCGCCCAACTGTGTCGAGGTAATTGCAATTGGAATTAAAACGAAATCGATCACGCGTCACAAAACGTTTTGCAGGGAACTCAATTCGATTCACAAATTCAAAACAGAAAGCACCCGTTCGACCAAAGGGTTCCCAGGGTTCACAGACAACGACGCAGTTCCAATCGATCGCCCGATACTCAAGCCTTGATATTAAGGTCTTCACTTTTCATCACTGCCTTTCACATTCAATAATACTATGATCATAAGACAGAGTCAAAATATTTCCCATCTTTATGATTTTATAATCACAGATTTCAGTTTCAATTTCACTTCTATTCGTAACATTCAAGATTTTAAATTATAATAAAATTGTAAAAACTTTAATAATGTATTATTATTACCCGTTACCCCTGTATGAACGCTGAGATCTCGGAAACTACAAAAGCTAGAAAGTTGGGATTACCAACACATATTTTTGGGGTTCAAGTTTGTTTAAAAAAGGTGCCACGCCCCCTCTAACGCCCACAAAAGCTTATAAACAAATTTAAAAATGTTAATATTTTGGAAAAGTACGAATGCAGTTTTATTGTGTTTATCAATACCTATCGAAATGTAGAAGAAATTTTTTAAATCGGACCATTCGTTAAAAAGTTATGTGTGATCAAAGTTTTATATCTCCATCTCCTTCGCACTCCCTTAGCTGAGTAACGGGTATCTGATAGTCGGGGCACCCGACTATAGCGTTCTCTTGTTTTTTTATTCAGAATATTTAGCTAAAATATGGTACATTTTTAAGTAAGTAGGGATTATATACCATTCTACAAGCTCTAATTCTTTGTTTTTTTGTACAAGTTTCAGTGTATTATTGTAAGTTTCTCTATCAGGATGATCGTATCTCTAGGGGGGCTTATCGATCCATTGACGTCAGGGCCCGCGGCACACGCCCCCCGAAAAAAATAACTCTCGCGTGTTCTGTTCTATTCCATAAGTTATCAGTTATCACCTGCCACTCCCTCGCACGATCACAAGATACTCGTTTCCGGAGCTTTCGCTGTCATAAGAATAAGAATCCAAAAACAAAAAAAACGATATAGATACGGATACGGGAGCAGATACAGGAGCACATGATCGTGATCGGTTAGTCGGGTTGATGAATGCCGTTTTATCGCCAAAGAGATAATACCTGACTACCGACTACGGACCCATCCCCCAAATAATCATCATTCAGCGGCAAAACAACTGTGATAAGGGTTTAGTCATCCGCTCTGATTACGGATCCGCAAGTCATCTTCGGATATTATGAATACGGATGTCAGGCGGCGGTAATTGGTCTGATTTATTTGCATTTCTCAGCGAATTCATTCCGACATTTATTAGGCAGTTATTTATTTTTATAACGAGTGTGTTTAATTTGGATATTCTTAATTCGATTTTTTGGGCTTGTTAAGTGAGATCAAATAGTACCAAAAAGTGCTTAGATAGTTTGTATTCCAGTTAGCAGAAGCTTTTTTCTTGTTATAAAATAAAATTATTCGTTTAAAAAGCAAAAAATGTTAGATTTATTAATATTATTTATTAATTATATGTATTCATATAAATTATTTAGCTATCAAAAAGTTAATCTATAAAATACTACAAATTAAATTATTAAAATTCCCTATTTCAATTAAAAATTCAATTAAAAATCCAAAAATCCAGACCACTGATCTGGATAAAAATTCCCTAATAATTTTCGCTCTCAGCTTTTGGTCAACACATTTCAGTATATGTATTTTTATGGGGTCCAAGAAGCGTGGGCGCTGACAAGTGATTTATTTGCTTACGCGAGCTTTCTTTATTTTCTTTCTTGTCCGCAACTCTGAACATATTTTTTACTGCTCAAGGTCCCAGGCCCCTTTAGAATTTTCACTGCCGATCTTTGGCATTCAAAAATAGCGCAGTGCAAACAATTTGAAGAAGCAGAAAAAACGGAATCAGAATTTCTGCTGTTTACCAGCTGCCCCGACTATCTCTCTAATTGATTTCATTTCTTTTGCGCTAACGCATACCCCTCTGAAAATATTGCTAACGCTTTTTCAAGGTTGGGGCCGGGCAGAAATATATATTATCAAATCGGAAGATAAAAAAAAAACAAAACCGCCACAATCATAACGTTTTACGATCTTTTTAACGATCGCTCTTTATGTCCCAACTCGTGACTAAGTCGCGTGCTAAAGACAGGCCCCCATTTTGTTAAAGTCCGAAAAGGAGTAAGATCCGTTCGAACGACTGATATCGCATGATATTGGATGATTTTTATTGGCGAGTCAGCGGCACGTGTGGCTCTCCAAGTCGAAAATAAAGGGAACACCAAGAATGTAGCAGATACATACTTCTATATAGGTATAGGTATATTTGTTTTCATGCTCAAATATACGAGTCGGTTTGTAGGTGTGCCTCCTGTTATAAGGTTTTTACTTTTTGGCCGGCTTTTTTTTGCCGCCATTCGACACTTCTAGGGTATTTAAAGGGAATATTTGGTAGCACAGTCGATAAGAAAGTAGTAATAAGGCTCTATAAAAGTAATATCTTGTAATATTAAAAAATGTAATCATTATATGAATCGAAAGCACTGTAATATCCTGGATATAGAGCTTGAAAATTTTTTCGATATTTTTTTGATATTTTCCAAGTACCAATTCGATTATATTGATGTTTTGAAATTAAATATCGAGAAAGAACAAGCTGTCAATATTTTTTCCAGCTCTATACAGATGTTATAAATCGTTTGAGAAAATAACAAGAAAAATATTTTTTATTTTTGATGTAAAAGTGAGGATTTTTGTTTCTCCAGACTTTCTTTGGCTGAGAACCAACTAGTTGATCCACCTTTTTCGACGGAGTAACAAATTTACTTGCGCGTGGCTGCCCGGCACTCGAATTATACCACAAAAACAACTGGGGAAAATGTGTAAAAAAAAACCCGAGGCGACAGAAATACGAAAATCATGGCAGCGCAAAAAAATTGCCTAGCTGGCAGAGAAGTCAGTCGATTAATCCGTCAAACCGACAGATCGTCGAACACTATAGTGTCCAATTTGAATGATATATGCTATACACACATCGAGATCTCCAGAGGCGAGTGTATGGGTAGTGCTATGGGTAGTGGCACCTGTTCGTTCGCCAGTTGCGTAAAACATACATAAGCCCCTATAGGCTATATATTCACGCTCTTTGCCCGACGCGACTCTTTGGCTCTTTTACAAAACTTTTCGCTGTCTGTCTGCGCGTGTGTTGCTCTCCACTTGTGGCTCTTTTATTTTTTTGCTTATATAACCAGCATTCCAAATAGCCAGGCACTGGAGAAATTAATATCATTTTTAGATTTCGGGCTTTCAAAATATTTGTGGTTTCAAAATGTTGCCAAAAGAGAAAGCTATGCTTTTTATAGCCTACTTCCAGGCGCTTTTCGAAGTGGTTTTAAATCTCTTATTCAAATCTTTGCATTTGGAAGGAAAATATCTAATATTAAAACTACATATCACATATAAAAACAATTTCCATGAATTAAAAACCATTTGAAATTTAAATCATTTTTAGATTTCGGAGTTTAAAAATATTTGTGGTTTCAAAATGTTACCAAAAGAGAAGGCTACGCTTTTTATAGCCTACTTTCAGCCGCTTTTCGAAGTGGTTTTAAATCTCTTATTCAAATCTTTGCATTTGGAGGGAAAATATTTAATATTAGAACTACATATTATATTAAAATTTGAAACTATTTGTAAATATCAATATTTCTCTCTGTGTACCCACTTTCTGCATCTGTATATTCGTATTTTTTATCATTACTGCGAGAATAACAAGTGGACGAGCCCTGAAATTCGACCAATCCGCGAGCTCTGAGTGGATTATCTCACGCATTCATGCATGACAGATGACGCAGTGCGTCAGCCGATATAGATATGATCCAAAAAGACAAGCGGACAAGTGACATGTGAAGCCAAAGAAGTCTTTCGAAATGCGGTTAATCCAACCAGTTTTAATTCCCACTTACTAGGATGATTTCCTTAAATTACACATCACGTATACGCCCAGTGGGCTAAAATTTAACAATATTTCAAAATTTATTATAAAAGTTTTTTTTTAAATATTATTATTTCTGCGGGCATAAAACTTAAAAGAAATATATTTCTTAATGTCAAAATTTTAATAATTTCTTTAAATTCAATTTTTTGTTCTGACTTTTGCGGGCAAACTCTCATTATAAAATCGAATTAAATATTCCAAACGGTATCGATTCTTAGTTTTTGCTCAAAGCTGCCCCAAACAAACGAGATTAGGTTGCTAGGTAGCAAGTCGAAATCGAGAATTAATCTTCAGAGCCAAAAAACTGGTTCGAAAAGGTCCCAACTGGTCTTGTTTTCCGATTCGCAAGACCAGACACGAATACATATATGCGAGAAATTAAGCAAAGGCAAAATTCAAATAAATTTCAACCGAAATACATTCAAATCGATGCGAGGCGCAGACAAGAAACTCGCAATTTATTCAGCGTTTTTTTTTTATTTTCGCCTAAGGAACCCGATTTTGTTGCCATCCACATGGCATTGAATTGAGTCTCTTTTACGCCCAGTTCTTTTTTATTTGGCAACTTTCATTATCAATGTCAAGCACGATTCTAATTAAACGCTCTTGAAATAGAAAGCGAAGTCAACGAGATAAGGCAGCTGCTCATTTTGATAATGGATATGATCTATATGGTATAATATGGTCGCTGGAGACTCGATGACGTGTGGCCAAAATATTTCAAGACTTGATAAGATTATTTTATAATGTTACAGAAACAAATAAAGTCATAATATTCTTATATTTCTTCTAAAGCAGCAACACACCTCTAATTAATTTTCTATAAAATCTTTGAAAGTCAAATCAGCAAAATGGGAACTTCATGAGTTCAGTTTTAGAATAGAATAGAACCCTCACGTGTCCATCTATATTTATAGCTATACATTTTCTAATGATGCGCTCTATTATTTGTGCGAATTCTTTTTGAGGCGGCTGCCAAGCAGAGCTTATCAGGTGGCAGCAACTGGGAAGGTAGGCTTGGCATCGCCTCCAATCTCATCGCATGTTTGCCAGCCCGACTGTTGCTAGAGGGAATCTTATCAACGCCGCCGACGAACTGGATGTGCGTCATCGGCACGGGCTTCCTTCTCGTCAGTTCCCTCCGGATCATAGTGCTCCTTGGTCCTCAGTTGTTGCCAGCTCAGTAAATACAATTTCAAAACCTCATGAATAACATTAATACACACTCTTCTCTTGGTCTCTGTACACGGGCCCGTCTGTATTTACAAGGTTTTCGGTTTGATAATAAATAGTTACAAGGAAGGGAGGAGAGCCAGCGGCTGGCGCAGGGTTAGGGAATCTTCTTGAGGTGCGAATGCGACTGTTTGTGCTTGACCTTCGAGGTCAGCACATCGTAGCCCAGACTGATGATGTTGTCGTAGAAGATGCGGTAGTGGGTGGGGATCCAGTAGAAGTTGACGAACTGCGCCACCGGCCACACGGTCCATTCGGCGGCGTACAGCTTCCAGGCCTTCTCCTTGATCTCCTCCCACACCTCGTGCCTGTCCTTCCGCTCCAGCAGGCCCAGGGTGACGAAGAAGACCGTAATGTAGATGGGCGAGCAGATCAGCTGGTCGAGCACGATCTTCTTGGCCACCACGCGCATGCTGCGGCCGGGCAGTCGCTTGTCCAGCATCTTGTACCAATAGTGACAGATCACGCCCACCGTCACGCCGCTGATGGCCATGTGGGCCGTCCGCGTGGACTCGAAGCGCTCGATCTCGCCGCAATAGATCTCCAGGTGCTGTTCCAGGATGTCGCCCACACAGCTGAGGGTCAGGGAGATGCCCACGTTGGTGAAGAGCAGGAAGCGGCTGCTGAAGGCGTTCGCATGCCATTCCCGCAGCTTTTGGAGCGCCCCAAGGCCAATGGTGGCGCCTCCGCCGCCGGCTCCTCCGGCTGTGCCGCTCCTCCGTGGCCAACTCGTCCGCAGGCTGCGCTGGCCGCGAAGGGCGCTCGAGAGGATTAGGCCACGGGCCGGGCAGCTGCGCAGCGATTGCATGCTGTCCGGCTAAGATTTCTCAATCTTCCAAGGGGTTGGGTTCTTCTCTTCGTTCTTTTTTTGGCGGTTTCTTCGATATCTACATGCCCTCCGCCTGCGGGCCGGCCATAATGTTAGCGGTGTCCAAAAATGGGATGCGGTTCTCGGGTTCTGGCGTGAGTTTAGAAAGATATACACATGTTTTTTTTCGAATTTTGTTATTTTGATTTGACTTTGGATTTGAAAGGCAATTCGGACACACGCAACAGCAACAACAACAATAACAACTATCACGTGTAGCGAACAGCTGGCCGGGCCAGGGCTGGCTCCATTGTGTTATCGATAGTTGAATAATCGTGGGCTGACAACTGGGATTAAATTAAATTAAAAGGGGGATTCCCTAAACTGATGAATTGCTGAATTGTTGAATTTTGGTCAGCTGTTAATCAGCTGTTCCATACAAAGTCAACTTTCAGAAATTTCAGCAATTCATCAGCCTCGGGGCTGCTGAAAATTTTGTTGAATTGCTGAAAAGCCAGAGTTGTCACCTTTTTTTAAAAGTTGTGGCAACTCTGTAACATTTTAGTATCACCAGTACGCATTATTTATTTTAAAATCAACTTAGAAAGCATATTTGTGGTTCTTTTTACCTTGGTAACACTTTTAGACAGTAACTAGCAATAATAAATCAAATTTTACATGCTTTAAGTTTCCTGAAATTTTTCAACAAATAACAGCTGTTTGAAAATTCAACAGGAACCATTTTCGGTCGTTCCCTTAATTGCTGAAATTTTTTGTTGAATTTTCAACAATTCAGCAATTCAACAGTTTAGGGAATCCCCCTAAAATATGTTTTTAAGGCCTTTAATATTGTTATAGAAAACCTAATAAATAAATAACTAAGCAATATATGTTAGATAAAGATAAACAAAAACAGATTTAAGACATTTTAGTAAACCAATGGTGTATGGGCGTAAAAAATTAAAGTAATAAAAATAGGAAAATACTAACATGGCAACTTGATGTACAAACCTACATAAATTAATTAAATGTAATGTAATTAATTATTTGCCATCCCTAGCTGCACTCGCTTTCGATAGCTGGCCATCGATATCGCAGAACACGGCGACAACCCTAGAAAGCATTCCGCAGTGTTTTGTTGTTTTTTTTGTGCAAGCGTCGCATTTGTTCAGTTCTAGACCCAAATCGGTGATATATATCCATCGCATATCCGATTGCAAGTGCGCAGGAGGCTCAGATTAATCCAGGCGATCCCCTGACAAGGATTCTCCCCCGCAGAAACAAACTGCAAACAGCTGAGTAAGTTACTGCGCTGTTGTTGTTGTTGTTGTCATTCCCCTGGGTTGTGCAAGTGGGACGCAATTAGTGGAGTCCAAAACAAAAGCGCAGCGCAGATATAGATAAGGGGTATTACAAGGCCAGGAAGTAATCGGAGCTAAACCCGTATTATTCCCCGCATTTTATAGGAACAAAGGAAGACCATCACGCACACACTCGCACGCACTCGACAGAGCGAGACGGGGCGAGACTAGAAGAGCGCCAGCGAGAGAGAGAGAGGGAGCAAAATGGGACGCATTTTTCTGGAGCACCTAGGCGGCCTGAAACTCTTCAATTGCGCCCAGTGCCACACAAACCTGACCAACCGCAGCCAACTGATCAGCACCCGATTCACGGGCGCAACAGGTGAGTCTGCTTCCCTTCCCCTTTTGGTTATGCAATGTTAATTCGATTTCATCGTAATCCCCACAGGACGCGCCTATCTGTTCAAGCGAGTGGTCAACCTGACCTTCAGCAACATCCAGGAACGGGTCATGCTCACCGGCCGCCACATGGTGCGCGACGTCATGTGCAAGAACTGCGGCGCCAAGCTGGGCTGGATGTACGAGTTCGCCACCGAGGAGTCCCAAAAGTGGGTAAAGCAGGGAATCTGCAAGTTCAGGCACTAGATTAGAATTGACCATAGTCAGCCAGCCACCTTAATTCTTTGTTGTTAGGTCAAAAAGCTTGGACTTCACTTGCCTATCAGGGATTCAAGAGGTTTAGTTTGGAGTATTAAAGTAGTTGTTTCAAATGATCTGTTATAAATGATCTCCAATAGGAAGTCCATAAGAAAATTAACATTTTTCTGGCACCAGTAGATTGTTAAGATTGCTAAGCAAAGTTAAAAACTTAAATTGACTTAAAGGTTGGTGAGGATTTTATGTTTATATGCGAATATCAAGAGGCTAAGAACTACTTAATGGGGCGACTGATGGACTGATTAAACGATATCTCTTACTTATTACCCATCCCATGCCCACAGGTACAAGGAGGGCCGCGTGATCCTGGAGTACGCCCTCATCACCGAGGCGGAGGGCTTTCCCTCGGAGGCAGCCACTACGAGTCATTGAGCCAGTTGAACAGCCAGCCGGAAAAGGAAAAGGAGAACGAGAACGAGAACCACGCATTGGCGAACCGTGTGTAGCCCTAAGTATTGAGTAGACGGCCACAGGCGATGGCCTCTGCGCATTAGACCTAGTTTAGAGATCGCCGTAGTCAGCCCCGGGGTTCGGAGCCCTACGCCCACGGCTCTGTCTTAACGTGACTTAAACGTAGTTATAGGCACATCTAGCATAGTAAGCAGCTACCATTTAAATGTCATGAGGCTGAAGTGCTGAAAAGGAGATAAGGTCCCTGTTATTCAGTTCGAACCGAAGGCGAACTGTGAACACTTGGGTCTTTCTCAAAAGAAGATCTCTAGACCGTAATCAATCAGCAATCAATCAATCAATCAGCAATAAAGTACCACAATAATCGAATAGTAGACAATAATCGTCGGGCTAACGTCAACTCGTTTCTTTACTCAGCTATTTTGACAAATGCAGGAAAAATGCATCATCTCAGTTGTCTAAACTAGTTAAGATTGTTAATAACATCTAAAACACCTACAGTTTGCCAGTCTTTTGGGCCATGGCCAGGGCGTTCTCGTTGGCGATGACCTGGAACTCCTGGAAGCGCTGCGAGACCCGCTGGTTCATCTTCAGGTACTTCTCCATGCAGTTCAGCGAGCACTTTTCCTGTGACGAATCGAAAGAATGGGGGGGCTATTGAGATCCCTGGCGGGCGATTCCACATGGCAACTCACCTCGGAGTCCCTGACATCCCGCGATGTAAAGTCGCGCACGCAGTCTGTGAAGCACATCTCGGACAGCTTGTTGTAGGACATCAGGAAGTCGGAGAACTGGATGATGGATTAGAACACAGATATTAAACGAAAACCACATTGCATCACTTAAAAGCGCCGGTTGTTCGGTTGCCCTTCCACTCACCGTCTTCATTTGGTCCTTGTCCAGCTGATCCAGCGCTATGTTTTCGGGGCTCTTGGCCATCTTGTGCGGCTATATTTGATTCAAGTTTCTCCAAAATCAAGGAAAGTGGGCAATAATAATGTGCCTATATTAAATAATAGAATAGAGGTGGCCAAACATCGATAGCCTGTCAGGTGGGTGGCACGGCTAACCTGAGCGAATACACACACCCCACACTTTAGAGTGACCGTACAGCCATGACCACAACTGGGGCTTTCCAACACTAGCCAGAACGCCATCTTTTTTTCCCCACAAACATTTTTTCTTGTCCTGTTTTTTGGGTGTGTTTGCTGCGCATTAAAACCCGAGGAAGCCCAAATAAAAGCAGAAGAAAAGGATAAGGAGGATCATCCACTTGGACAGCTGAGACAGCACTTACACACACAGAGCAGCCAACAGAATGCCACGCTACCGGGAATGGGACCTCGCCTGCAAGGTGTACGTGGGCAACCTGGGCTCCTCGGCCTCCAAGTACGAGATTGAGAACGCCTTCAGCAAATACGGACCCTTGCGCAACGTCTGGGTGGCCCGCAATCCGCCCGGCTTCGCCTTCGTCGAGTTCGAGGATCGTCGCGATGCGGAGGACGCGACCCGCGGCCTCGACGGCACCCGCTGCTGCGGCACCCGCATCCGCGTCGAGATGTCCTCCGGCCGTTCACGCGAGGGGCGTGGCGGGGGCGGCGGCGGCGGCGGCGGTGGAGGTGGCGGCTCTGGGGGCGGTGGACGCGGCGGAGGAAGTGGCGCCCGCGCTGGAGGCGGTACAAGAGCTGGCGACGGCGGCGGTCGCTATAGGTGAGTACATCATGAACCCAAAAGTTCCCCCCCACTCCTTGCGATTATGAAACATCATAATTTCTGCCAATATGTGCAAGAAACTATGCAGAAAAACCCATATATGCATAGCATATCATATATATATTCGATGATCTGTGTCGTGCGTGTGCGTGTGTTTTTGTGTGTATGTATGCATGTGAAAAATCGATTCGCGTATACATACGAAAGCGGGGCGCCAGCCAAATTACACACTCATCCCATTCAGTGGGCCACCACTGTAAGCCACACACAACCACACACACAGTGGCGTCCGAAAGAAGAAAATCGAAAAAGAACAGTGGCGTCCTAGGCAAGAAGTCCTGGTTGTTTTTGCCATCCAATCGATTTTCTATCCCGATTTTTTTTCTTTATGGGAAATCTAGTTATTAGTACCCCATTTCATTGCTCATTATAATGCACCCGAGGTCCATAGTTTAAAGTTCAAAGAGTATAGCTTTTAACTAGAGAAAACGTTTTGTTTGTTGTTTTTTAGTAAAAAAAAAAAAAAAAAATTACAAAAAATATATATATTTATATATACAAAAAAAAAACATAGTAAAAACAAAGTAAATCGAACGCTTGGAGCCAATTTTAATGTGGTCTCACAATCATTTTGCAGGATAAAGTCTTCTTCTTCTACTACAACAAGCACAACAAGAACTACTACTACAACAACAACATCAATAATAATAATTAAAAGAACAACAAAAAAAAAGAAAAAGAAAAGAACAACAACAGCTACTACTACTAGAACTTCTACTACTCCTCTTCCTTCAACAAGAACAACAACAACAAAAAGAACAACAACAGCTACTACAAGAACAACAACAATAACAACAACTAGTACAACAGCAGATCCTGCTCCTCCTATTACACACATTTCACCACCAACTACAACAACAGCCACCACCACCACCACACCACCATGCAATAATAATTTGTTGTGCGGCCCTAGTCAGAGTCAGAAATTCAACAAATTCGATATATTCCGCTGACCACAGAACCGAGAACCGAGAACCGAACGACCGCAACACTACACCACCCCTCCACCACCTCGTTCAGCTCGACCCAGGCCGAAAGAACAGACTAAGAGAATCATCAGCAACGTCTCCAGCTCCGCAGCTATAAGAATAATGCACCCAAAGGCAGTCAGAGAACACCCACAGCCACCTAACTACATTTCACTGCAGGGCAAACGATCATTATTCCCATTGCACTTGCTAAATAGCTTAATGACAAAGGAATTTTCATGGGTCCTTTGCTTTTGCTCCCTAAATAATATGATATTCCATTCCTATGCCAAATTCCGCAATCTCTAGAACGGTTTGTGGTTGTTGTTGTTTTTCCTCTTTGTAAATTCAAAAGAAAAGTGATCGTTTGCCCCATTAGTGCAAAGAATTTCACATCATTTCTGGTCTGTTCGTTGACAACAGCATCTTCAGGCTACACAACCAAAAACCAACAACCGCACACACAACACACTCTGCCATTAACCACACTAATCACCAAGAACCACAGCGAACCGGGCATCGGCGGCAACAGAGCAACTCCATCAAGAATCTAACTCCAATATGTATCTATGCATACATATATATATATAGTTATATATATCTATATATACACACTCACCAGTCCAGCAACGCTTCAATAAGTCAACTTCCTACGCCTCCAAGTTGTGCGGTTGTCTTCAGCCTGCTTCCTTCGTCCCCAACAAACCAACCACCAACCAACCAAACAACCAACCACCCACCACCTCATCATCCGTCATCTTTAGTGCAGCTACAGCAGCATCAGCAACAAGCTACAGCTACAAAGACCAACTGCAACAACAACAGCTTCTACTACTACTGCTACTACTACTACTTCTACTACAACAACATCCAGGCAGCCAGTCAGCAAAAGTATCTCAGATCTTTCGCTGGCTCCACCACTCAGTAGTTGCACCTTTCCCTTGCAATCAAACAAGATTGAGGCTGCTTCACGCTAATTCCTTCAATCGCAGCAAGTATGAAACCTTTGGCAGCCACCAACAACACTCTCCCCTTCGAATCGATCCGAAACGAAACGAAACGAAGAACGTAACGTGTCTCTAACGAAATCCGTTTGTTATTTTTTCTATTTATGGTTTCTGCTAATGTTTTTTATCTTTCGTTCTTGTATCCCAATAACCATCTACTGAGATCATGTTGTTCGGGCCAACTGTCTGCTCCCTGTGTGTATATATTATATTGTGTAAATGTGCCTATATGCATTGATCCGATCAACTCGAACTCAAAGTCAGACCACCAGACCGATCAGTTCACCAACCAAAAAACAATCGAACCAAGCACCAGGCAGCATCAGCAGGGCAGGGTCTACTTCTTCTTCGAGCCTCTCGCCTCTCCACAACGCGGATGGTAGGAGCAGCAGCACCGCCACCACCACAACCACCACCACCAAAAATTAAACCACAACCAACACCTGATCCTCTTTTGCTGCTAACTGATGCTTCCCCACCAACTGCTTCTTCATACGACCTACGTTCTTCGGCTGCTGCAACAGTATATATTTATCCACCAACAACACACACAACCAACAATTATTAAAAACACAACACAGCCACCCTAGTCACAGTCAATCAGCTCAGAATCGTATCGTATCAACAGCCCAAACTACTATTCAACAACAATTCAACAACCAGTACCTACTACTACTACTACAATTCAACAACAACTACAACAACAACAACAACAGTCTTCTCTGCTCATCAACCAACTAAGCAACCTACCAACAAACCAATCAGCCAACCAATCCAACCAACCACCACCAATTACTTTATGTAAATGTCACACCAACGCTTTCGTAAAAAAAATGGGGCCAAAAAAAATATATATCAGCTATATCTCCACCACCTTCAAGCACCTTCAGCCACCAAAAAAAAAAAAAAAAAAGAATATGAATATGATACAGCCAGCTCTCCGCTCTCAGCTCCGCTCCGCTCAGCTCAAATTAAAGCTCCAATATCAGCTCTCCGATCCGTATCCGATCCACCAGATCCATCAGCCCAAGTTGTGTGTTGTTTGATCGAGACCACTCTATCAACTTTACGTATCTTAAGGAATTGTTATCTTACTACACGTCTAGTTAAGTGACTTATTAGTGCAAAATCTATTTAATTTGTATTTTCTCTCTCTCTCTTTCTCTCTCCTCTCTCTCTCTCTCTCTCTTTCTGTATCCTGTCTGTGTGTCGTTGCCCAATATGTTTCCCCCAACGCCACCCGTTTCTTTGCAGATCCCGCTCACCCCGCCGCTCAAGGACACGCAGCCGCAGCTTCTCGCGGGATCGTCGCAGCCGCTCCGACTCCAGGGACCGCCATTAGACGAGGAGTTCGAGTTTGAGAGGAGAGCAGCCCCAATCCGGACTACACACACACATATAAATATATATATATATAGATATTTAGCATAGCCACAGAGTTGGGGCCAAATGTGTCTGTTTTCACCCCACAAAAAGGTCCACAGATTCCTTAGTTTGACTCAAAACGATCGTCCCATATATCCCCTCCCTGTATACTTACAAATTACTATAAAAGAAAAAACGAAACAAAAACGAGCCACTCCACAAAAGACCACCACACACAACCCAGCCATCTCCGATCTGGACGGATCGCAAGTATAGCCACAGTACAACTACGGTACATATTGGTATTTAGGCCTTAAGACTTTGGTAGATTTTAATTCACAAAAGAAGAAGAGAAAGAAAGCGAAAAAGAAAAGATGGGAAAAGCAGCTACCAACAACTACAACACACAAAGAATGTCGCAGGTAATTGCTATTCTATATCCGCGGATCCATTACTTTTTCTCCGAATCTGTCGCAACACAAAATGTCATGAGAAAAATGAATGGATGAAAGACGTAAGCAGTTTCTATATACGATTGATTGACGGAAGTGCAAGTAATAAAGTCGTGAAATGAAAATCAATAAATTGAACATAACTTAAAACCAAACTACGTTGGTCTTGTTATTTTTCGATGGGATACTGGGGGATACATAAAATGATTATAGAAACTAAACTATTCGTATATTAATTCTAAACTATTGAGTTTTAAAATATCTTAATATCTTGCTTTAGAATTTAAACTACAAAATATAATCTTTAGAATATTTAATATAAAATGTATACTACAAAGTTCAGATTTTATATTATTTATTAATTGAATACCATAATTGAATTATGGACATACTATATTTTTAAAACGAGTTTTTACACCCAGAAAAAAATCCGTTCGAAACGTTCAAAAATCAACCCCAAACGTGGTCAAAAAGTGCGTAAGCCCGTTTGTTGTCAGTTCATGAACGCTCGTTCATAAAATTTGACCGAAACTTTTGAGTTCGATTCCGAACGAATGGGGTCATTTTAAGAACATTTTGGGGTTAATTTGAGAACGAAAAGTTCATAAAAAACAAAAAAAAACAGATTTCTGGACACGCACTTGCTGGTTATTTTGTGCGCCTGGTAGATTTGTATTTAATTTTTTTACTTTTAGTTGTTGATTTATTATTAATAAATGTTGTATTTTAGTTGTTGTTGTTGACATACATTTTTTTTTATTATTAGAAGTACATATAAACATTAGAAATAATATTTTATTAAAACTTACGATGCACGACGTCCTTTTGCGGACTCGAACCTGGGCTACTATGTGTCAAAGGCGGACCGCCTAACAGTTGGACCACGGAACCAATTTTTCTAGTACGGCCAAACGGGGCACTAGACTTACAAGTTTCTTGGTCCGAGCAAGAAATTGTTCATGAACAGCGTTCGCAATTTTAGAACCATTGTTCATAATCTGACCACAATCGTTCAATGCTCAACACTTTTCAGAGACGCGTTCATAATTTTACCAAAAAGTTCATGATTTGACCCCGCACCGTTCATTTTTCATGAACGAAAAATATAGAACGGATTGTTCTCAAATCATGAAAAATGTTCTTGATTTTTTCCGTTTTTTTTTTTTCTGGGTGTAGAGTTACCATGTTTTTTTTTCTGTGTAAGACTAAACGATCCTCCCATTGACCAAGATAAAAACATTCCAAGCCTTGTTTAACAATAATATTTATTTTCATATCTTTTTTTATTCTTTTCTATAACAATTAGTAATGACTGGATCGTGATCGATTTGGTTTACGGACATGCAGGGCTATATATGTATATGTAGATAAATATGCAAATAACTTTCGTCTAGAACAATATCAGAATTTTTTTAATTTTGCGCCGACCAACAAGTAATAAACAACTCTTGGTTCTAACAAAAATTATTGTCTCTTCTCCGCCAGGAGAATCAATTCAAAAAAGAATCAAGATTATATATAGTTCATGGGGTTAATTGCTAACTGGAAACGTGATCGTAGTGATAAAACCTGCGCGGGGGATACAAATTAGAGGGACTCGAAAGTTTCGTTTCACAAAATTTTATATATTTTTTATATATAAAGAGGAGTATAGAAGCATTCAGTTATGACACGGTAACAAAGTTAAAAAAAAAACAAGTAAGATATTTTATATTTTAATCCTAAGCTGGAGGATCGACACTTTTAACACAGGGATGTTGGGGGCGGGGGACGGGGGGCGTGGCGCAGGAGGAGGTGGACATCAGATGCCCGGTCGTCTACTTGTACCTCTTCATGAAGTCGGCGTGGAACACGCGGAACTTCTCCATCATCAGCTTCAGTTTGTCCGTCTGCGGGAGGATTGTGCTGCGGAAGTGCCAGGTGCCGGGCTTCTGGCCAAATCCGCTGCCAGGAACAATGCAAATGCCTGCAAAAGAGCCAAGGATTAGCCATATGAGGGGGAAATCCCTTTCAGCAAGGACTTACCGCTCGTCTCGAGCAGCTCAAATGCGTAGAAAACATCGGGGGCCATGCCCTTGGCCTTGGCGGCCTCGACGGCCTTGGGCGGGATCTCGATCTGGGGGAAGACGTACATGGCGCCCTGCACCGGGTTCACCTTGTAGCCCTCGAAGCTGTTGAGCGCCTTGTGGACGAGCTCGGCGCGCTCCTTCAGAGCGGCCAGGATGGCGTCGCGCTCCTGCTTGAACAGCTCGTAGGAGGGCTCGCCGGGCTGCGGCGGGTTGACCAGGGCACTCACGGCCACCTGGCCGGCGGTGGTGCTGCAGAGCGCCGCCGTTATCGACTTGGTCAGCATGGCCTTGACCTTGGGATCCAGATTGAGGACCTCCATGTAGCCGCCGCGAATGCCGCACTCGCCCAGGTAGCCCTTCGAGGTGGACAGGAAGCTGACCAGCTCCAGGCTGCGGTAGGGCTCGCCCATCTCGTAGGCCACCTTCTTGAAGGACCAGAACTTGGAGTTCTTGTCGTACACATTGTCCTGGTAGACCTCGTCGGCCAGCAGCAGCACCTTGTTGTCGTGGGCGAACTTGATGATCTCCTCGATGTTCTCGCGGGTCAGCACCTGGCCGGTGGGATTGCCCGGATTGATCACGACCAGGGCGCGCGGATTGCATGTCTTCTTGGCCTCGTCGTAGGAGCGCTGCAGCTCCTTCCTGCCCAGACTCCAGCCGGTCTCCTCCTCCAGGTAGTAATCCACCTTGGACATGCCGTATTCGGAGATGGTGGCCGAGTACAGTGGGTACTGGGGAATGGGCACCATCACGCCTGGCGGCTTGCCGTTCACCTCGGAGCTGAAAGGGGAGAAGAGGTGGGAAATTAGTTTTCATATTATTTTATAGAGCTAAAATATCTAGGGCTTTTAATTTATCTTAGGTAAAATTTAGTTCCAGTGGAGAATCAAATTCAAATTCCCATTTTATATACCACAAACAATTGATAAAGCTTGGGTTTAGCAGTTTCCTAGTTGGAAAATCTTATGTTCAAGCTGAAATTGGATTTGAACCATAAATGTGTACAACATATAATATGATATTATGTAGGTATGTAGATAACTTTTTGATAACTTGAGTTTGAATGTTCTTTAAAGGGAAATCATATTCTTATTTAAAATTATGGTTCTTATTGTTATCCTAATCATGTTATCCTAAATCATGATTGTTTATATATTAAACAATTTTTAAATAAATGCAATATATTATATGAATATTTTAATATCTTTTATCTTAATTTTTTAAATATAATATAAATATTTTAATATATTTTAGGTATTACATCAATATCCAGTTTAAGTTTTAGCAAAAACCCCTAAAATTTTAATGAGGTACAAAGGCATAAAAAATGTACATATCACGATAAGATGGTGAACACCCAGTAGTATTTCTACATAAGCCAAGTTAAGTTAATAATACCATTGAGCTATAAAGGGACTATAAAGCTACAATTTGCATGTTAAACCATGTCTCCAAAAAGCAAGGCCTTATCTTGGACAAAATAAAAAAAAAAGTGTTTTCCGGAATCGAGTTGAACCCTCAACCTACTTGATCATGGAGAGAATGCTCTTGATGCCGGGCGAGGCGCCGGCGGTGAGGTAGACGTTCTGCCAGTCGCTGGCGATGCCGCCGTCGCGCCTCTCAATGTAGTCGGCCACCTGGCGACGCACCACCTCCAGGCCGGCGGAGTCGGTGTAGGAGCCCACCGACTGACCCTGGCAGCCGTTCAGGATGGCACAGGCGCGCTTCTTCACGTCCTCGGGATAGTCGGGCGAATCGAGCAGGCGTGTCTCGAAGGTCAGCGCCATCAGCTGGTGAATAAATGATAATTAATATCTAATTTGCTGACCAAACTACGGTACCCAGCACTCACCTGTCGCAGGAAGGTCAGGGGCTGCTGGCCCATGGCATGGCAATCGCCGATGTTGGCCCGGATCACCTGGTCGAACGGCTTCTTGACACCCTGCAATCAAATTCAATCGAAAACGGATGGTGAATTACACATTGTTTGCTCGGTGGACAGTCAAATTGAATGATGATAGGCCCCAAATGAGCTTTTAATTTGCGGCTTTCACTATGCAAATTACCCTCAAGTGGTCTCAAATCGGAATTAGCGCACCCCATATAATTGGGGACGGACACTCGACCGCCTGGAATATTTACAATCAGGCCAAAAGTAATCGATGGAACTGCAATTTCCATTCAAATTTTATCACTGATGCGTCATTGGGCAAACAGTTTGCTGTTATTAGGGATAACCAGGGAACTAGCCCTAGAATCAATATACGGTAATCAGTGGTACTGGAAATTTAATTAATTTTGTATCACTTAAGAGTCGTAAAGGGTTAATCAAATATAAAATTACATTAAAGTACTTCAACTTTATCATTGTTATTATAATTGCATGCTCTTATTATCTAAACTATTATATAAAAGTCTGGAGAAAAAAGTATGGGAGTAGAAAAAATCACCCAGAACGGATTGATGTAAAAATCTAAAAAATTGTATTACATGTATATAATTAAAAAAAAATAAAATTAAAAGCTTTGAAAAACCCTTTTAATCCCCTCTAGAAGTTTAGTCAAATTGGTTGAAAAACCTAATGCTTTTCTAAATATAAAAAAAATATATCAAAAATCACCCAGAACGGATTAACATAAAAATCTAAAAAATAGTACTAAATAATAATAAAAAAAAAATTAAAATTTTTGAATAACCCCCTCTAGAAGTTTAGTCTAATGGGTTAAAAAGCCTAATGATTTTCTAGCCAAATAGTTCAGTAGTATAAAAATAAGCGTCTACGGTTCCAATCATGTTAATATGTAAAATATTGGTTTATTTGCTTTTTAAATGGTAAATGTTTGCCTAAAGTTCCTGGTAATTTTTATGGGACTATCCAGAAGTACTCCCATTCCGAATCGAGTTCATTATACCCCACTTTTCCGCACGAACAGAGGAAACTGTCAACAGAGTAACACACAATTTGCAGGGCACATGCAAGTTGCATTCATTAAAGGCCCCGTCGTCTCGGGTTCCATTTAACCACGCTCGAATGGGCAATTTACCACATAATGTCACGAATGAGGAGGGTGGATATTGTGTGCTTTTCTGGGGGCTAAATAATGCAAATTGCGCCATGTAAGTGAGCTACATCGCTGACGTCACTGGGCACTCGGTGTGTTTTTGCCTGACAATGTGATTATTATTGGAAAATTAGGGAATTCACGGATAACATTCTTCGCAAAGTTCTCACCGTGCAAACGTGTTCTCAACAGCCATCGCGCCACCTTATCGAATCTTGGTAATTATTTCTTTTTTAATTTCGAAAGTTACTGATAAAAGCGTTGCCGAGTCAAGGCAAATGGATTGCACCCGCAGTCTGTTTGTATTTTTTAAAGGGAAATATGTATAGAAATCGGCTTCTCAAAGTGAACAGTGCAGGTGGAAATATTAGGAGAAAAGAGGAGAATATTAATTCATAACTAAAATTATGCAGTGATCAATTTAGAACCCATTTAGAATTTAGAATTATAGCCAAGTTATTAGCACCATTTAGACTTGGCCACTAATTGATTGACCACCGCTGTTCGCGCTTCTAGAATTATTTACGGATCGGCTCTCCCATATTTTCTTGCCATACCTATACCCTTCAATCATTTCGCACTTGAAATCGTTGTAAACAAACTTTTTGTTGTGCTAAGTGGCAATATAATTGATAACTATATACCCGTTCAGTTAGGGTCGTATAATCATATAGGCCTTGTATAAAAGGCGTTGGCAACCCGGACTTTATCGCTGAACGAGCCGAAAGTATAATAATATGTTATAACGATCAACGTAGCGTATTTTAATGTCAAATGGAAGTGAAAACAGACGAAATATAAGTAGAGAGAGCCAATTTTAATCAGAATTGTTGATATTAGGACCAGTTATAATATGAATAATGCATGATATTATATGTTAAATACAATACAAAGAATTTACTAAGATATGAATTAATAAAACTGTTGAATTCATGTTCCATTACTATTTTACTAGGATAAAAGCAATATATTCAAGTGATAAGAATGTCTGCTGCTGTCAGATGATGGGTTTTCTTGAGTTTTCCCTGGAACATTGCCAAGAATCGAATCATGCATCTGTGCACAAGTGTAGGAATTTGATAAAACGCAGAAAGAACAACACAAGATTCGGATTCAGTCGTGCGGATAAGGAAATCAATCGCAGCGGGAAAACTGGGGGGAAATCAACTGGCTGTCAGCGGCATTAAAGCGCTGAAACACTGAATGTGAAAAGTCAGCGGGGCCAACAATGGATTTAAATATATGTATGCGGTTATATATTTTCGCATATACTGTACGTTGCAGGTCAGCAAAGTTCGAAGAGAAATCGCAATCGAAATCCAAGGAAAGCGTCGTGTGTACAACATATTCCCATGGCTCATGCGCATGTTCGGTCTTTGTTATGATTTTTCACTTTTACACTGATAAGGAAAAGGTCCACGGAATACACCCACCCATTCACCCACCCACAATTTCCGCACTTATGTAAGCCAAGTTGAAGGTCGTTCAGTGAACCCGAAATGCGTCACTTCAATTAAAGTCTAAGAAAACCAATTTGGAATAATTAGAAAAATTTCATTAGCAATTGAGTTATGTTCTCGTTATGGAAAACGGAATAGAAACCGGGTTCTTGAGATGAGAAAACGGGTAAGCGGCCTTTGGCGAGCTCCCGAGGGAAAAATCATTCACACTGGCGAACTGTACTTAAATTAATTAGTTTATTGACTTGTTTACCCTGCCCCAAAAAGTGTAGTTTCCTCAACTCAAAGTTCACTGCAAACATTTTCGGCGTTATAAAGAATATGCTCGGTTTTAGATAAGTTTCGATAATTTTACGGCGGTTTGATTACAATTGCCTCGGGCTATCTGAACTCTGCGATTACTTTCGATAGCTTTAACTGCGCTATATAGTTTTTTTTTGGGAAATAAGATATGTTTTGGGGCAACCTTAAATAATTTTCTTTATTTTTGGTTAAACAAAACAGAAATCTTAAAGCTTTTGAAGCTGTATTTTTCAAGTGGTTCAGTTTATTCGTTTGGGAAAAACAAGTTCCCTTTTAAAACCTACAATTTTTGTTGGCCCTAGTTTCTTCAAGTGTATATACTTGTATACTAAAAACAAACACTTGTTTCTCGATCAGCTTTGCTCTCTTATTTGGTAAACAATTTTCGCTCAAAAGCGAAGAATATTAAACATATGGCGATTAAAAACAATTTCGGTCCATAAATGCTTTGAAGTCTTTTTAATAACTTATGTACGTATATTAAAACCACTTTCAAAATTGAAAAAAAAATTTGATTTAATTGAAAGACTTTATAGGAATAAAAGAAAATATTTTACGCTTGTTTTTTTTTTGTAACATGTAATTTTTTGAAACTCTTTCTTCGATGGACTTTGTAACTTCTTTTTGTGTTTTTTCAACAGGTGTCCTTGAAAAGGGGCGGTTGCGAATACGAGGTGAATGATTCACCGAGGCGTTCCCGCCCATATAAGCGTGAATGAAATGAATAAAAGGGCGGCAAAGCGGGAAAACAAACACACGCACAGCTCAACTATACATATATACATACATATATAAAGATATAGCGTGCTTAGACATTAAAATGCGGGCTTTGAATTGCCATTAAATTGAGGGAATAAAACGCTGGATAATGGCGTCGCATTTAGCGCTTTGTTTGGTTCAATTCCACTAGTACTAGTACTCACCTTTTCCAGCTCTTTTTCGATTTCTCCGGCACGAATTACCAGAGGACCGCGAACCGCATACTCCATGGCGATAAAGTTTGGATTTATGTTATCCAATTGTAGCGCTTTCGACGACGACGGCATTTTGTGGCTGGTTGAGAACGAACTGAGAGAGAAAAAAAACAGGGAAATTCACTTTATAAACACTTTCGGGGGATATTTTGGATATTATTTGGAAATATGTTTTTAGATATCTTCTTTCACTCTCTTTTTTTTACGCCAAGCGAGCGAAGAAACTAACCGGCGGACGTCTAACGGTTGAATGAAATCGCCGCTTTTTCCGTGACGCTGCGACGTCGCTGCCGCTGCTGCCGTCGCAGTCGGCGTCGTCGATTTCGCCATTGTGGCATTGTTGTTGTTCTGCAGGAACGATTTCCAGCGGCGAATGACGTACTGCTGCTGCTGGCGCTGCTGCTGCTGCAAAGCGGCCGAAACGGTGGCAGCGGCGGGCTTAATTAGCATTCGACTCATTATCTCTGCAACGAAAGAAACTCCCGGTTAATTAATACTAAATGTGCTGCTTAAAAAGCCAGCGCATAAGTGGCAAAAAATTAGCGGCACAAGAAGAAGAAGAGTGGAATCGAGGGTGTGTGCGTGTATAAGAGTCGAGCTTTATAAGAGCGGCGAATTCGGCGGCACAGCTGTTATCACTACACCAAAAAAAAATTAAGCTTCATTTAAAAAAAACAATTCAAGAAAAGTAAGTAAATTAAATATAATTAAATATAACTTCTTAGGAAGTTGGATTGCCTTTCCTTAATTATAAATTAAATTTATACCGTTTAAGTTTTAAATATTTTCCTTCTGTGTAATACAGTTGATCTTATCAAAGTCAAGGCAAGTTATCAGTAACATTTTTAGGGCTTATCAATATGCCTCTGCAAAGTGGTTCGATAATTTATTGGGTTTCCGCTTATATAGAGATAAAAAGTAAATATTTACAAACTTTAAAAATTTTTTCTTTTGAATTTGCCGCTCTGTTGCGGCGAAGTGCATTTAGTTGGGACGCAAACCCAGCTGCTGCATTTGGGCGCGCATTTTAAAAATGCAATCAAAAATGTCAGTCATTAAGTTTCTATGACTATAAAGTTTAACCTCTTAAAAAAACGTTCATTAATCATTTTAGGAATATAATATAGAAATTAAAAATAGCAGTAATTAAAAGTAACCCAAATGTACCATCTTATCGCAGTGGAAGTTTTTTTCAGGGGCAGCCAACGGATTTTTGGCCATTTACTCTGGCATTATGTATATGATTTAATAGCTCTATTTCTCCATAAAATCCGGCGGCTATCATTCGTTGCCCCTATCAGTCGGCCGTACTTTTGACTTTGAGCTAAATCCCAAGCAGCGGAGCTTATCAGTGACGTCCCATCCCCAGCTTACGATTCCGATTCCTCATCTCTCAATTTAATATACATAATATATTCAACGTTTCTGATTTTTGCACTTTGAAGCGCTTATTGCGTAATGCAAAAAAAAAACGAAGAAAAAAAAAAGACAAAGAATCTTTTAGAAACATGACAATGACCAGAAATCGCATTACCTCCAAATACTATACTTTTTCGCACCGAAATCAAGCGTCAATCAGCCGCAGATTGTTTGCTTTCTTTTTAGCGACAGCGAATTTTAGAAATTAAAAACGTACTAAATACATGGGCCGAAAAAAATACATTCTATATATATGTATATCTTTGTATATCGGTGATATATAAAGCCGTTTTGTTTATTAAAGTCAAACCCAAACTCGTTGGGGAACGATTTTGTGATTCGACTTGAAGATTCTTTGAAAACCGGTTGTGTTTCAACTGGGATAGAAATGGGAAAACATAAAGGGGAATGAAGTCCAAATTTACGATCTAAAGACGTGGACAAACATTGGAACAGTGATCTCTGGATATGTTATACCAAAGACAATCGATTAATATGGAACAGGTTAGAGAGTCTTATTTTTAAATTTAATACAATAAATTTTTTTTATGATTTACTATATAAATCAGCGTATTAATCTTAACCTTTTAGAAAACTTGGTGGGTTATAAATATATTAGATTTTTAAATGAAATTACAACCGATTTTTCCGATTACTATAGAAGTTTAGGGTTAAGTTGATTTTTTCTTTTTATAAAGTTCAATTTTCAATTTAAAACTAATACTAACTTTTAACACTTTACACTTCCTTTTTTTTTTAGATACATATACATATGTATGTAAAATTTTGTGAATAAGATTTAAATTTGGCTTTTGTAAATTAAGATTTATGAATAATTATGTTTTTATCAAGGAAACACTTAAAAATATGTATTCTATATCATCATATAAAGCACAATAACATTTAAGAATAATTTTTATATCTTTGTGGGTACACAACTTTTTCGAGGCACTGTACCCGTTTTTGTTTGTGATTTGTTTTGACAACAAACTCGCTTATGCAACAAACTTAAAAAAATCAGAATATTATGTGGACCTGGTGCACTTTGCTCCGCGGGGTTCTCAGCGCCCCTTTTTGAACCCCTTTTTAACCCCCCTGCATTGTGGATTATCAGAAGTATTTGCCCACATCCCAACTGGATAAGATAGCGATGATAAGGAATCCAATTAGAACCTGGCCATCCGGATCAGCTGCTTTTTTTACCCCCTAGCAAACTCATAACTTATGACCATAATTATTGCCAAACGGCGGCAAATTATATTGTAACTCGATTGACACGTAGATGGGTGCAAAACCAACAACAAGAAACATAACAAAACGGGAAAATATAATGGAGGAGGGGGTGGGGGTGTTGCGATGTGCTAATTGGCTGGCTAAACAGCTGTTAACGCCGCACAAAATGAACACACAAAAAAAATAACACGGCACGCAATTCAATTAAAGAAACACGCAGAACGATAAACAAAATCAGGGTAATTTATTTGGGCGCACAAATCACTTTCACTGTCACTTCCTCGCTGCTCCCAATTAGAATTTCTCGGCCACGGTGTTTATATATATGTTTATATACCTACATATATATATTTATGTAGTTCAAGAGCGGAAAATCGATTTTTCGCTGCACTTTTTAATCGGCGTTCACCTTGATGGGCGTATCGCCGTAAGGGGGCGTGGCGATTATCTAACGGCGTTTGTTGTGATCCCAAAAACTTGCATAAACTTATTAATAAACCTATCATACACCATATTATATATGCACATGTATATACCTAGTGTGTGTGTGAGTGGTGTGCTGTGTGATGTGCGAGAGTTCCAATCAGAGTCGAATCAGAAAATCAAAGCTCCTTGGCCGCTAGACGCAATAAAACAACTGAAATGAAACTGAAACCGAACCGAAATCGAATCGAAGTGCTATTCAGTTGTTGTTTTCAGTTGTATTACCGACTAGATGTTTTTCTTATTGTTGCAGCGCGCGTGGAAAAATCACGATGATTAGGTTTTAAAAATATCACGTCTGCATCCCTCGTAGGAGGGGGCTTTCGATAGACGGCGATAGATCGATAGGCGCCTTCGAATTGCAACGCTGGAAAGCTCGCCAGATATTTCGAAAGTAACGGATACAAATAAATGAAATCGCTTTTGTTTTTCCATTTTATACCCATCAAAATATAAAATGAAGCTGAAAGTACAAATATATTTCTATACTTTGCTTAATACAAAACTTTTGTAAATTAAGTGATTTTAAAAATAATAATATACTTACTTCGATTTTTTAACATCTCTGTTTTAGTTATTTGTTGCTTCTAATCAGATCTTTAAAAAAATCATAAAAATTGTTAATTTTGCAAGGACTTTCGGATACCAAAGGATAAGAGTTAAAACTTTAAGAGATATAGATCCCATGGACTCCCGGATGTTCTTTGGATCTCTCTAATTTTATAGTTGCCCTAAACTGCGTAGTGTCGATCCTGTCCTGGTCTGTATATATTAAAAAGTGTTCACAAGTGACGACTATTTTTCAATAGCCTACTTAAGGTCTATAATATGTTTGTTGTATTGTATTACACAGTGCAACACGAAAAATGTAACCGCAGTTTGGTTTTCAAAACCTGAAAGTACTCATCAATACGAGTTAAACCACATACGGCGTTCTTCTGGCTTAGCTCGCGTTTGGATATTACAGCGATTTAAAGATTTGTTGTAAAAATTGATCTATAAATGCAATATGTCTTCAAGTTTCAGGTACGCGTCCTTAACATTATTTTAGATAAAGACATTGAAAGGTTCAACAATGGTTAAAACTGGTTAAAACTGTGAATATAAAACTGTAGACACAAAAACGTACATAAAACATAGCATTTGGTATTTAAATACAATAAATACAATCTGGTATTTTTCCCGACATTTTCAAGCCTATCTCACGATAGCTGCACTTTTTCTATAAACGTTGTTCAGCATTTTTATTCCTTAGGTTAATACCTATAATAGTCCTGAATACATACAGATAAAATTTGTTCGACTGTTGAGATATAGCCAATTTTTAATTGAAATTTTTAAATCGCTATAATATCCAAACACGAGCTAAGCCAGAAGAACGCCGTATGTGGATTAACTCGTATTGATGAGTACTTTCAGGTTTTGAAAACCAAAATGCAGTTACATTTCCAAACATTAAAAATGTTGCACAGTGTTATAAATGGTAATATTAATCATTTTCCATTGTTTTATTTCACTCGAAACTTAATGCTAGTCAAAAAAAGATCGTATAGTTCTAGGCTATGTACAGAGAGTATTTCGGATGGGGATTACGAAGAACCCTTGGCTACGTGCTGATGCCCATGATGGACTCGATGGAGAAGCTCAGCTTGGGCTTCTTTCCGGAGATGGAGGAGGCTGTTCCCGTGGTGTTCCGCATCATTGGTGGACTAAAGGTGGGCGTCGGCGGCATGGGATGATATATCTCCTGCTGGTGCTGGTGATCCTGGTGGACAGTGGCGGCGGCGGCGGCGGCAACGGTGGCAAAGTACAAAGCGTTGCCGCCCAGCGTCGCCTCCATGACGTGGTTCAGTTCCGGATCGGCGAACGCCCGTCGTTTGCGCATGCGCTCCATCAGCGGCGAACTGAACGTGGGAAATCGCTGCTTGTATTCTGAAAGATCAAGCATGAAATACAACCAAAATTAGTGAGGGAGTCAGGCAGTCAGAGGGCGTTATCACTACAAATTGCCGCGATTCGTTATGAGATCGATTACCCATTTGCTATTGGGTAATCCGAGACACGCGACGCTCGTCGAGCCAGACAGTCTGGCACCGTTTTGGGATCGCCACTTATTATTCGGAAACCAGATGGAAAAACCCAAAAGAAGTCAATTGCTGTTGCTGTTGCTGTTGCCACATTTATACTTGACTTTTCCCATCCCATCCCGATCCCAATACCGATCCCGAAGAGGTTTTTCCGCTTCGCTCGCGTCTCAGCTTACCAAAATGCGATGCGACTCCCTCAAGTGATTGGAAAATGTGCGTACACACACATTTCGAGGCATCCGATTTCAATTGCTTTTCGTTTTCGTCAGTCGTAGGAATAATTGCTATTGTTATTGTTGTTGAGCATCACTCATTTCCTGTCCACGACCACGACTACGTCCAAGTCCATGTCCATGGACAGAAGACAGAAGACAGACGATAAAAGACGAAAGACAGGAGAGGATCTCCAATTACGAACGGGCCAGACAGTCTGGCACCGTATGGAAAAGTATGTAGGGGGAGTGGGGAAGTGGTATCTATCATTTCAGCTGGGCTATCCTAGGTCGCCAAGTCCAGTAATTTCCAAATTGGAAGGTCTATTTTTGAGCGTTTTATTGGGTTGGACTAAACTGTTTTAAAAGAATTTGGTCTCGAAAACTCTTTACCACTTTAATATTTACTTGTATAAAATAATAAAAAAAAAATAAAACAAAATTGATCTTGAAAAGTCTTTACTATTTTAATATTTACTAGTAATAAAAAATAAAAAAAAATTTAAAAAAAATGTGGTCTTGAAAACTCTTTACTATTTTAATATTTACTTGTATAAAATAATACAAAAAAATGGAAAAAAGAAAACAAATTTCTAGATTTTCTAGGCACTTGATAAGATCAAACTAATAAGCAAAAATATTAATTTATATACTGGGTTATTTATGAATTTAAGTTTACCAAGTGAATTTATTTTTTTTGTTTGCTTAATGATTAATAGCATGATAAAAAATAAAAAAAATGTAAAAAAATAATAATAATAATAATTTTTAATTTAAATTTTAAGATTTAAACTGTGAGGACTTTAATAATAATGATTTTAAATTTTTGTTTTATAAATTTAAAACTGTTCTTATACTTTTCTGTTTTGAAAAGGCAGTTCATAAACTAAATATCTTTGATCTCAAAAATGATCTCAAAAAAGGTGACAATTTGAATATATTTTGATGAAAACTCTAATTTGTTCTTTTAAAGTGGTATTATAGGTATTTCTTTTCGGAAATCAATATCGAAAGGGTATCCTTGGTTTTCGGGGGTCTTGATCCTAACTTCCCAACTTAGTTTACTAACCTTCCATGGCAGCTGTGATGTGGAGCGTGGACTGCTGCAAGCTGCGTAATCTCTGCTTGTAGATCCTCTTTTGGGCCATCAGGGCCTGTCGGGTGGCGGATGATGAGGATGAGGAGGAGTTGGTCCCAGATGCCGGAGATTGTGGATGTGCCGGCGGTGGTGGCGGCGGTGAAGTGGAGGTGAGGGAATCCTCGCCCTCGCTGCCGGAGGTGGAGCCACTCGCCGGGGGCCTCGCGGCTGAGGCGGTGGCCTCCAGGGCCTCCATGGTCTGCTGGCGGCGCAGGGCCACCTGGGCGGCCATCACCCGCTGGCGATCGACGACCAGCTGGCAGTTGGGGCAGCAGCACTCGCGCCAGCGGCACAGTCGCTTGTGACCCTTGACACAGGAGATGACGCCGTGGTTGCGGCACCTGGCGCACTTGGGCGTCCGCAGGAGACGTCGCTCCCGCTGGCAGATCCTACTAGCACTCGTGTCCTTGCCCGTGTCCTTGCTCATCCTGACTCGCTGATCGACTGAAGGGCTGCGGACCGGGGCGCGAACATTTAAACACTGGCTACTTGTCGCCGCAGCGTCAGACAGTCTGGCAGCGTCAAGTGGTCTTCGCCCTTCGCCCTTCCTCCTTCCAACCAGCGGCTCCCTGGGGATCCGAGGTATACACACGTAGCATCTGATTGGTATCGGGGCCTCGCCTGCCATTGGCTGCTAATCGCTGGCTCTAAATTTAGACGATCCAATGGCCGCCCAGATGTCTCCCATCAGCAGCCGAAAGATTCATTCTGCCACGGGAAGTCCTCGCTAAGAGGGCTGCTCAAATATTTAGGGAGTTTCCCACACACTTAACATTTTTCAAGAATTTTCCAAGAAGTTTTTTTGAAATTGTCTTGTAAATCACCATTTAAAAGGTAAAACAACGTTTTAAATATAAGTGGCTTTTTATTAAATAAACATTAAAAAATAATATATAATTTAATATAATAAATATTAATATTAAATATTACAAACAGACTGAAGGCCTTCAGCTTCCAGTGGCTTTTTCTATTAAATGTATTATTGTATACTGGTTTAAATTAAAAAAAAAATAATAATAAAAAAAAATATTACAAATATTGCATTATTTGAATTGAATATTTATTTGATAGTTTATCCCACGTTTTTAAGACATATTTTTCCTCTTCCTTTTTTTTCATTTAAAATTTTTCCAAATATATAATTTTAATCAAAAATAATTACCATCATAATTCCTTGTTTTTTTTATTACCTGTTCGCCTTAAAGAGGTTCCACTGTACTCTTCCCATCCGCACGTCTTTGTTTGGACTCTGTATTTGGTGAAAGTGCATATTGATTTCTGGCCGTCTTCCTTTAATATCTTTATTCGTTTATTTGACTCAATTTTGGTTTACTTGTATAACAATTTGCAGCATTATCTTATATAGCACGTACATTTTATATATATAATATATTTATTTTCGTATAAATACAAATTCAACACGAGTTTAGCTTTATCGTTTCGTTAGCTAATATTTATGTAAAAAAGAAAAAAAATTCTCAGCGGTTTATATTCTAGTAAGTGTTTTTGGGTAAGGACTTTCCGTTCGATGCCTTTTAAATGCCATCTCTATATATGTTTCTGTATATATATATGTATATATATTTCCGGAACAGGGCGTTTCACAACTTTGAAATTGCGGAAAAATGATGGCCAACTTTAGGCGATTGTCAAATATTAACGAATTCAGCCAGCCTTTAATTGGGATATGTAATCGAAGTTACCGTCAAAGGTGTTGAATTGGAAAACTGGTTCCTAAAACCGAATGAATATATCATATCATCTCACTCGTTACTCGCTACTCGCTACTCGTTGCAATTGTGAAACGCACTGTCCCTGTGTGTATATAATATATGCATGACCATTTAGTAAGTGTGATTCAAAAAGTTTCGACTGAGTTCTATTAGAGGAGTACGTAGATTAAAGCTTCAGCTAGAAGTGTGCCAGGTTTTCGATTCGATTGGTTGGTCAAAATACAGGTGCGCGACTAGGAAAGGATATTCGATTCGAGTGCGTTCTATTAAAAACTACTAGGATCCAGCGGACAATCTGGTAATCTGTTAATCGTAATCGTAATGCGGTAATCGGTAAATCGGGGCCAACAGCGAACTTTCGATTAATGTTCGATAACTCGAATTATAATTACTTGATTTACGTGGAATCATAAATGCTTGCAAAGTTATTGTCCTTTACTGTTCAAAAAACGCTCTCTAAATGGAAATCTAGATGTGTCCGTATTGGTGTGTGTATATTTATCCCCTTTAAAAAGTTTTTGATCCTTGAACCAACTAAATCTAATTACAAAACACGCGGCTCTACAAAATTCGAACGAACGCAAATCACAAAAGTACAAACTTCGCATATCATACGATACCATATCATAATATATCGGCTATGGATTGTAACTAACTAACGTAGATACTTTGATTTTTCCTCTTGACACAGACGCACTCTGAATTCACTTCATTTGCTATTTTTATCACAATGCTTAAAGGGCTCACCGCTTCGCGAATTCCGAATTCCGAATTTCGAACTTCGAATGGCGACTTTTAATTTCGATTTCGATTGGGCTCAAATTCAACAACGATTGATTGCCAAACGACGATCTATCTATAGAGTTTTCTTATGCAACAGGCTCACTGGTCGCTAAACTATATCATACAGCTCGCGAAATAATTGAATTTCCCATCGAATCTGGGATACCTTTAGTTGGGAAATTTGAGATCCCAAGATGATCTTCAATCGTAAAATAATATTTTGAGAATTTATGGAATATGGAATTCTCAAAAATCGACATTCCGATTTCTTCAATTATTTCGCTCGCTGTATGCGACAAATTTCAACAAATGTTTGTGACTTTTCCGATCGAGTTCGCATCCATCTATCAATATAAATCTTTACATAACAATTAGTGCGCGACAATGGGGGTATATTGTATAACTAGTTAATAGGCTCGTTTGTCCTTTGGTGCGGGTTTTTAGATTACACGGATCTATAGTAATACTTCTGGTTGTGTTGGTTTTCGTGTTCGTAAGCAGTAGAAAAGTAAGAAATTCTCATGGCCAGAGTGTGGTAAATGCATTTTCCACTTCCCCATTCCATTTCTAAAGGTATCTCTTTCTCAAAAGGGTTCTTTTCGTTTTCTTTTTCCAACTAAAAGGCGGTAAATTGAGTGCCAGCAAAGCGGAAAATTGTGGAGATGCCGCCTGTGATCAGAAGGTCGGTTATCCAGTGATCCACTGATCTCTGGTGACCCCTAGACGATGCTGTTCCGCTTGGCGCTGGAGCGCTGCAGAGTGTTTTGCATGGCGGCCACCACCGCCTCGGCGCCGCCCGTGAAAATCGGCTGGTTGACCGCCCGCCGCAGGACATGCCACATGGCCACCGGCTTCCTCAGCGAGGAGAGCATCTGGTGCCAGTGGCGCAGGCCCTTGCCCACCGCACAGCTGCCGGCCACGATGTGGCCCAGCGGGGTCACCCCGCGCGCCGTCACCCCGAAGACGGTCACCCGCAGCTGGGCGGTGGTCAGGCTGGGCGGCGGCACGCTGAAGATCATCGACTCGTTGAAGATCGGGCTGCGGTCCTTGCGCTTCAGCGAGGTGCGCTTCTTCAGCACCTTGCGATCGTTGTCCATCAGGTAGACCTGTTGGCGGGGGGAAAGGATTGAATATGTGAATTAAGGGTTGAAAAATACATTTAGAAAGTTATATACTCTATTAATCCATCTAAAATCAGCTAGGAAACGTAATTGGTGACCCCGATTTGTCAATTCAAAAATGAATTTATCGTCTAACTCTATTCATCCCATCTGAGATCAGCTAGAAATCGCAATTGGTGACCCCGATTTTTCATTTCGAAAATAGGTTAATCAGCATTATTCTGTACTAAGTATCAGAAGTTGGCCAATATTAAATTTCTACCAACTAACTCTATGATCAGCTGAATATTGTAGTTGGTGACCCCGATTCCTTTCATAGAAGCTTAACTTTATTATTCAACTACCTTTAGCATATACTTATGTGATTAGTGATTGATATACTTCACCTAAGGTCAGAAATTGTTCAAGCATTTAGTCAATAAAACTAGTAAATGGTGACTAATTATTTTTACAGTCTTTTGAAATTTTTAAACAGCCCTATTACTCTAACAACCAACATTTTGGTTGACTATCCTATAATAATAATAATTTACATTTCTTGTATAATACTTTTATGGTTTATCGCCTTTAGTTTAATCTGTGATCACCTAAAACTTACAATTGGTGACCCCGAAATACGTTTCTTTATTCTAATTAGTATATTTCCCTAAGTTTTATGATTTATCGCCTTTAGTTTAATCTGTGATCACCTAAAAATTATAATTGGTGACCCCGAAATACGTTTCTTTATTCGAATTAGTATATCTCCCTAAGTTTTATGATTTATCGCCTTTAGTTTAATCTGTGATCACCTAAAAATTATAATTGGTGACCCCGAAATACGTTTCTTTATTCTAATTAGTATTTCCTCCCAAGTTTTATGATTTATCGCCTTTAGTTTAATCTGTGATCACCTAAAACTTACAATTGGTGACCCCGAAATACGTTTCTTTATTCTAATTAGTATATCTCCCTAAGTTTTATGATTTATCGCCTTTAGTTTAATCTGTGATCACCTGAATATTATAATTGGTGACCCCGAAATACGTTTCTTTATTCTAATTAGTATATCTCCCTAAGTTTTATGATTTATCGCCTTTAGTTTAATCTGTGATCACCTGAATATTATAATTGGTGACCCCGAAATACGTTTCTTTATTCTAATTAGTATATCTCCCTAAGTTTTATGATTTATCGCCTTTAGTTTAATCTGTGATCACCTAAAAATTATAATTGGTGACCCCGAAATACGTTTCTTTATTCTAATTAGTATATCTCCCTAAGTTTTATGATTTATCGCCTTTAGTTTAATCTGTGATCACCTAAAAATTATAATTGGTGACCCCGAAATACGTTTCTTTATTCTAATTAGTATTTCCTCCCAAGTTTTATGATTTATCGCCTTTAGTTTAATCTGTGATCACCTAAAACTTACAATTGGTGACCCCGAAATACGTTTCTTTATTCTAATTAGTATATCTCCCTAAGTTTTATGATTTATCGCCTTTAGTTTAATCTGTGATCACCTGAATATTATAATTGGTGACCCCGAAATACGTTTCTTTATTCTAATTAGTATATCTCCCTAAGTTTTATGATTTATCGCCTTTAGTTTAATCTGTGATCACCTAAAAATTATAATTGGTGACCCCGAAATACGTTTCTTTATTCTAATTAGTATTTCTCCCTAAGTTTTATGATTTATCGCCTTTAGTTTAATCTGTGATCACCTAAAAATTATAATTGGTGACCCCGAATTTGTTTTTTCTCAAATTAGTTCGAATAAGAACTAGGAGTGAACACTCACCTTTACGAAGACGCTGTGCACCGTTTCCGTGGACTCCGGCGCCGGTTGATCGCCGTCCAGCTTGAGGTTCCTGGCCTTGACCACCACGATGGTCAGCCGCTCCGCGGTGGGCAGGTAGCTCAGCGAGAACATCAGCTCGCCCCAGCGGGCGTTGCACTTGCGGGAGTCGGAGAGCGGTATCCAGGTGGTGATGGGCCGCGGCATCTCCCCGATCTCCATCTCCGCCTCCCCGATGAGCGTGTGGGCGGGGCCGTTGTGGTACAGATGGAACCACAGCGAGTGGCGGGCCTGTCGCTTCTGCAGCCAGAAGTTGAAGCTCTCGTTGTAGCTGGGCGTCAGAGCTGCCTTGACCACCTGGAAAGTTAACAGAGCCATAATATTCTATAGATCTTATTTCTGAAATAATAAACAACCTGGGTTTGCATGGCGCCGGGATGATCGGGCACCAAGTAGATGCGCACAAAGGTGTCCAGCGACTCCACGCTGAAGGGACACAGCAGTCCCTTGGCCTCCAGGACACTGACCGTGAGTTCCATGCCCTCGTTGCTAATGCTGTTTCTTTTGAAGAGAGATGAAAGATGGTTAAATGATCTATGGATCCCAGGGATTCCTGGCCACGAACTCACTTGTCGTAGTTGAGGCCAATGCACAAGTAACCGGTTATCTGAGTGTACGGCTGGTCCAGCTGATCCAGGAAGAGCGTCGAGTCCGAAGTGACCGAGTCGCAGGAGATGGCCCTCTCCAGATTGATGCCCTCCAACGAACCTGGTCCCGAACCAGAACCCGCACCCGCGTCCAGCGAGATCTGCGAGCTATTCCGCCTGCCCAGGCCCAAACTCAAGCTGGACTCCTGTCGCAGCAGCGAGCGTCCGAAGGACCAGGTGCCATTGCCATTCCCGTTCACATGACCATTTCCCGATGCGTTTGCCGATCCCGAGCCATTGCCATTGGCCATGGAACCATGGACGCCCAGCTTCCGGAACAGATAGTCCTCGGAGATGGTCTTCTGCAGGAGATGCGGACCCTTGACTCGCTGCGAGAGTCCGGTGAAGGGATTGGTGGTGTTGTGGAGCTTCAGCAGTCGGCTGGACAGGCTTTGGGTCTCCACGAAGGGGTTGCCATTGTGTTGGGGTTGCGATTGGGATTGGGTTTGGGGTGTGGGAGCTGGGGCTTCAGCTGGCAGAGGAGGGGTGGCTTTTATTTCACCACCCGAGATTGTGGCATTTTGCAGAGAGGCCATTGTGACACCCAGCGGATCCGTTTGACTGGGATGCAGCTGCTCCGTGGACTCGCACAGGAAGGGATTGGTGCTCGAGTTGCGACGCTTCAAGGCAGGCGCCTTCCTCTCTCCACTCTCCAGCGTCGGGGTCACCACTACGGCTTCTCCTGCTCCTGATCCTTCTCCTTCTAGTCCTCCTCCTCCTCCTCCTCCATTGATGCCCTGCGGCTGGGACACCTGTCGCTTGGCAATGGGCCTGGGTATCGCCGTGCCCGTCAAGTTCACCGCCACGGAAGTGGTGACCCTCGCCGGAGGAGGAGCCTCCAGGGGCTGCGGCAGGGCACCATTACCATTCGGACGAAGACAGGAGCGTCGCTCCTGATCAACGGGGTTCATCATTTCGCTCGTTGTATTTGTATTTGTGGTGACCTCGTTGACCTGGCTCAGGGAGAAGGTCACCGTTTTGTTCGGATGCGGGGCCGGCCGATTGGGCGGAGGCGGAATTCTGAGGGTCGTGTGGGGTAGGTGCCACATGGGCGTGGTGGCCTCCAGGACGCCCCCGCCGTTGATCAGGAGCAGGTGCGTCTGCTGTTGCTGGGAGCGATGGTAGTCCTCCCGGTCGATGGTGTCGAAGCGCTTGAAGCTGCCGCTGGTGCTCAGCAGGAACTCCGAACCCGATTGGATCTGCAGTTGGTAAAGGGAAAGTGTAAATCGGATATTTACTACATCGGGGTTTTCGTGGGCTATAATATTTACAAGAACGATGCCCATTACTTCTAATCAATACAATTAATTTCGGAATCTTCGCAAAACTCTTATAATTCTCAACCTGTTTTTTCGGTCATAAGGGTAACCTACACTGGCCATATAGCCGTTGGCATGGAAGAGCTTCTGCTTGTGGTTGGACAGTCCGATCTTCTCCTCCTTGCTGGATCGCATCCGCATCCAGTTGGCGGCCCGCGGACCAAGGCAGTGGCAGGCGAACAGGATGCCCAGGATCAGGACTGCCAGGAGCAGTAGGGCCAAGGAAATGGTGAAGCTCATCATATCCGGGCGAGTGCCATCCGCGTATCACTACCAATCCTGATTCCCTGTGGATAAGGAGTGGAAAAAAAAACAGTTCAGAGAGTTACATTATCTCCAAATTCAAAGATTTGAATGAAATCGGGGTCACCAATTGCAATGCACCACCAATCAAGCTGCATCTTCCAGTGTTTTCCCCGCACAAGTAAGGTAGATGACAATGACTCATTTCTAAACAGTTTATCTTCGCCCAAAAACGAAAATAAACCCCAAATGTTTTCATCGGAAACGAATGACAATAGGTGGGTGGGGGGTTGGCATTCTAGAGATTTGGAAAAGATGAAAACACTTTCATCTCGCATCGCTTTACACTGAGCAATTTGCCTCATCACTGCGATGTGGGCGTGTGCTTTTTGGGGGCGGGGACAGGTGCTCGCACTCGTTCTCAATCACAAACTTTGACAGTTTCTCAATTGAATTTGTAACCGAAGACGCAGCATTGCCACTTCAAAGGGGTTAGGTAAGGGGATGGGTAAGGGGATGGGTAAGGGGATGGGTAAGGGGATGGGTAAGGGGATGGGTAAGGGGATGGGTAGGGGGATGGGTAAGGGGATGGGTAAGGGGATGGAATCGGGTCCACCATGACATGACAATGGATCAGTCCGTTGACAGGCTGCCGAAAGTCTTTATCACCCACCTTATCATCGTCGGGCACTCAAAGAGCTTAGGTAACTCGGGACTTGGGACTTATGACGGATTACAGTCAACCCCAATTAAAGTGATCAAATAATTTGTAGGCAAATATTTTAAAAAATATTAACTTTTCTCAAAATTATGATTAATATATACCCATTTTAACATATTGTTTCATTTTATAGACATTTTTAAAATTATTTGATCATTTTTTGACTTTAAAATCATTTTTATTTATAACAAGAAAGGAAGCTAGCTTCGGCCAGCCGAAGCTTATATACCCTGCAGATAATTCCTATTAATTACTAATTTTCCGATCGTTCCTATGGCAGCTATATAATATAGTAGTTCGATATTGATAAAATTAAAATCGAAATTCGAAAACATTTAAAGAGACTCATATCCCAGAGTAGAAGAGAATACAATAAAAGTCAACGAAGCAATAATTTATTTCCTATTATATTCCCATTAATTTTTCGATCGTTCCTATGGCAGCTATATGATATAGTCGTCCGATTTTAAAAAAATTTTATTCGAAATTCAGAATTAGATAAAAAATGGCATTTCCAAAAGTAGGAGGTTCAAGGTTCAAAAACACCCAAGATACATTTTTTTAAAATTTTTTTCCCCGATTATTCCTTTGGGAGCTATATGATATAGTTGTCCGATCCGGCTCGTTCCGACTTATATACTACCTGCAATAGATATAAGACTTTTGGGAAAGTTTTAGCCCGATAGCTTTAAAACTGAGAGACTAGTTTGCGTAGAAACAGACGGACAGACGGACGGACAGACGGACATGGCTAGATCGACTCGTCTAGTGATGCTGATCAAGAATATATACACTTTATGGGGTCGGAAACGTCTCCTTCACTGAGTTGCAAACTTCTGACTGAAATCATAATACCCTCTGCAAGGGTATAAAAATAGTATATATTTAGCCCCTGAATAATATTTTATAACTAAGCTAAACTGAAAGTCAACTTAGTAAGGTTTCACTGTATCTGGCCAAGTCCATTAAGCGAAAGTGTTCGCTAAGCCTTACTATTTATTCCCCCACTTTCTGTCCACATTAATTTGCTCGGCAATGCTCGGTAGTAGCTAGTAGTGCATCGCATCCAGTTCATTGAGCTGGCCATTAAATCGGTTTAATTATATCCCCCGGCATATTTAAGTGCATTACATTTGAGTGCGAAATCAGTGGGTAGTCCATCGGTTACCCTTTAATGGGGGCTCTTAAAGTGGCAGGACACACCCTGCAAATTAAAATGTGTAATGAGCGCTTAATTGGGCGTTCACACTCTTAGCCTGCACTGTAAACAATTGCTTTTAAAATTTTCAATTTGCAAAATAAAAAATAAAAAACATTTATAATTTCTATCCAAACAAACTTAAACTAAATTGAATTAGGGTAAACATACAAAATATTTGTAATATTACATTCAGGTAGATTTTAAAACTAATCAATAATTTAGTAATGTTTTTTGAGAGTGTACGATGTAAAAATATATTAACATTAATTTGGGGGATAAGAATCAAACATATAAAATGTGTAAAAACTTAAGAAACGATGAATCTGTTCAGTTAAGATAATAAATGTCTTTAAAAATAGTAAAAAAAAGGGAAAATAATCGCTAAAATTCTAGGTATTTACAGGCATAATTGGCCATTAAAATGTGGCTAGTGTTGGGTCAAAATGGTACCTCATCGTCGTGGCCTAGAAGGACTTTTAGCCGGGCCAAGAGGCAGCAGCCAGCAGAGTGGCACTCTTCATTAACCCACTGCGAGGTCATTCCACTGGCTCCTTCGCTCTGTCTTTTGTCTTTTGTTGCTGCAGGTGCACACACGATATATCAGATATACATATACCGTACTCTACTATACCATATATATACATATATATATACTATGCTTTTGGGCCTGAAAGTGTCGCCCCGAATTAGCCAGAGATGATGACCTCTTTTTGGACGGCCCCACAAATGGGACAAACGGAACGGAGAAACGAACGCCAGTCACGTCAGCGAGGGACAACTGTAGTAGCCCTTAGCCCATTTCGCAAGCGAAAACGAAAACGAAAAAAAAAATAAGGAAGGAAAACCGAAAAACAAAGCCCAAGAGCTGAAATCAAAAAGTTTTCACTGTGAAATCGAGAGTGAAAAGCAGGCGAAAGTCAAAGTAATCAGAAATGTGGAAAAGCTGGAGATGGAGGCCCAAGATAAAAGGCCAAAAATCTAGAGCAACAAACACACACACACACACACGCGCAGCTCATTTGGATTTCCCTGGGTTTTCCCAGTTTTCATTTTGCAAACTGAAAAACACACACACAAAAAGAGCAACATCTTACCTTATTTATACAGGTGATTATGCATTTGGCCACTTTTTGGCAAACAATTATTTTGATCACTCGGATTTAACAATAAAAACAACAATAACAAGTAGCAGCGCTGCGGAAAGAGGAAGAGCAGGAAGCGGAAGTGCGGGAAATGGCGGAAAATTCGCTCATTTTCGTAGACCGTTCGGTGCCAAAACTCGCGGCCAACTGGGAAAAAGCTGGCCGAACACCGAACAGCAACAACTTTGGTCCACTTTTCACACTCGCTCTTTTTTCGAGTTAATTTTCCGAGCTTAAAGCTTCGCTTTTGAAGGCAAGCTTTGCTTCGTCCTGGTTTCCAGGCTTTCGTATCGGTTCAAAAGCTTTAACTGCGTCCTTTTTCCGGTTTAGGACAAGCTTTTGCCATAAAGGACGGTTATGGTTGTCTCGATGAAAAGCTTTATTTCGTCCTTTTTTCAGTTTTGGGACCCCTGCTTTTGCCATAAAGGACTATTATGGTTGTCTCGGTGAAAAGCTTTATTTCGTCCTTTTTCCGGTTTTAGGACAATCTTTTGCCATAAAGGACGATTATGGTTGTCTCGGTGGAAAGCTTTATTTCCTTTTTAGGACATGCTTTTGCCATAAGGGACCATTAGTGTTGCCCCGGTGAAAAGCTTAATTTCGTTCTTTTTTTTTTGTTTTAGGACAAGCTTTTGCCATAAAGGACGATTAGTGTTGCCTCGGTGAAAAGCTTTATTTCGTCCTACTTTCAGTTTTGGGACCTCAGCTTTTGCCACACATAATAATTATAACGCCATATTTATATTGCAAAGCAAAACTAAAGTTTTCAATTAACTACCACAGTTGATTCATAAATTCCGCCGAGAATATTTATATCTATGAGTACCATAATTATATTGCAAGGATACAATTCACCAAAGTTCTATAGCTTTAAAAGCTACAGCCGTAATTTTCCCATAAACGGGTGATGAGAAACCTTAAAAGTAAGCTTCGTATACGTATTAAATTAATATTAAGTTAAGCTGGATGAAAATTACTAAAAAGATGCCTCCATACTTAATTAATATTATTTATATTATAAGCAATAACAACATATTTTAAGAAAAAGTCTTTAAAAAATGAATCCAATTCAAGTAATTGCCTAAAACATAAATATAAAAAAGTAATAAAATGTTCTCTTAAAATTAAACACAAAAAGGGATTTTGGGATGTTAGAAAAACCGAAGAATAACGAAAAAAGATAGATTGAAAACTGTGTTTTTTCGATGAGCCGATAGTTTCCAGTTGGCTCGTGTCACGACCTTCCACGGGCGCATCTTCCACGCATTTCTGTGCTAAAACGGGGAAGCGTCGGCATGGAAGGCATATAACAGATGGCCCAACTGTTATACGGGCTTCGGGTGGCTTAGGTACCTGCTAACGCCCTGTTGCAGCATCCCCCTGCCGCGGTACCTGTACCTACGCCACTGTTAAGTCCGCAACAGTGCTGCTTCGGGTACTCTTCCCCTCAAGGAGAACCCCTTTTCGATGGGGAAACTTTGGCGGGATCCCAAGCTATAGAACACTTTGACCTTACTCAATGTTACTGCACTCTCCCTAATCCTGGAATTTTAACATTTGCCGAATCGCTTTAAGCGGATTAAGAAAAAGCGAGAAAAAAATAAAGTGAGATACAAGGGCTAGGAGAAAGGAGAAAGGGGCGAGGGGCGAGGGGACTGGTCTTAAAACCTGAATAATAGATAGATACACACACAAGGGTCGGCCTTTCGGCCGATAATGGCTTTAATTCGTGGTCAATCTAGCGTGACTCCCCAAAGGATGCTCGGCGCGAAATGTTTTTACATCTCTCTCGGAGCCCTCGTATCCCTCGGAGCCCCGGAGCGGCTAATAAATTTCACATTTTGCAACTTGCCGCATTTTGATTTTGCGGCCATTACGCAATTTTTGGCACACAGCTAGAATGGAGCGCCAATCCAATCCCCAATCCCCAATCCCAATCCCCGAATCCCAGAGCGCCGCTTGAATGCCAAGAGTGACGATTAAAAGTACACTTGGTTGGGATAATTTTCGCGTTCGCGGAATTATTTCACAATTTCACAATTCCCACTGACAGCCGCAATCAGCAGATTGTTGGTCAAATCGAATTGCTTTCAATCGACACTTTTGCGATGATATTTCCACCGGAAAGCGGCGAACTGGGGGTCAAATCTTGGTTGCCTGGTTTTTTGAAAAGACGAAAAAAAAACTAAAACTAAAAGACCGCATTCGAGGCTAAAATGAAACAATTAAAATGAGTGGTGAGCCCAGGAAAAAAAAAGGTCTAAATTGAAATGAAATGAAACAGAAAAAAAAACGAAATAAAAACAGAGGGCATTCCCGAGTTGAAGAGTCAAAGGCAAAGCAAATAAATTGTGCAAATTGTGGTAAATTGCAACTAACACAAACAGCAACTATGTTGCGAGTGCTTCTGTATAGTATGTATAATAATGCCAAATGCCGAAATGATTTCGAATGCAATTTCAATTGAATTTGCAAACAGGCTTTTCCTGCCTTTCCCCCCTTTCTGTTCTGATCGGGCATTACGAAAAAGTTTTAGGCCATACAAATAACGGCAAAAGTGCGCCCCCGCCCCCCAAAATCCCCCATCGAATGCCTATCAACGAGCCCGTCAATTCATGGCAAAATATTGCACAAATGTTAAGAGACAGGGACGAAAAAAGAAGGAAAGGGGATGAAGGGGGTGAAAACATGGAAAAGGGATTGGGATAAACGAGGGGGGGGGGGTTAGGCAGATGCAGATGCCTGCATGGAAACTCGTTGGCCAACAAAGTTTTCCACCCTTTTGGTTCTCCATCCACCCACTCGCCCTTCCAATCCCATTACTATTACCATCCCCCTTCCACTACCCTTTCCACTTCCACTACCCTTTCCACTTCCACTTCCAGTTCCCGTTCAATTGACAGTCCAATTAACCGGGAATTACCCGAAGTATGTGGGCCCCTGGAAGTAATCCCCATTCAACGTCCCGCGTCGAGTCCCATTTATTGCAACTCAACTGGGCCTCTTAGAAGTGTTGTAATTACATAAGCACTGCCACTTTTTTCCCCACTGCAGTTTGCCATTTGCCATTTTCCATCTACCATTTCCCATTTCCCATTCGCCACCTCCCACGCGGAATTGTTATAATTACAAATGAAAAGCTTTAAAAACGAGCACAACACTTTTTTCATCACCAACTCAGTAAGCATAATTAAAATGGCACAACACTTTTAAAATATATACATCAAATATATATAGATATATAGTGTATATAGTGGGGAGTTCATTTCGCCAACGGTTCAATGAACTCCAGCTGAGATTTTAACCAACTGCACAGACATTTTTTCCATCTCCCCTTTGTCTGCCATAATTATAAATAAATGTTTTTAAAGGAGCTCGGCGAGCGCAGGAATTTGTGCAGCTTGAATACACGAAAATTGAAATTGCTTCACTTTCCCGGGAACCAATAAACTTCATCTCCCATTTTCTGTGATTAAATATTTGTCTTTGATTTTTGTATACATTTCTCTATTTAATTATAAATAAATATTGCTGAGGGAATTAAGAATGCAATTTGCCGTCCAAAATAAACATTGTATCAAAAGTTATGGGAATGCTTAAACCGAAAACAAAAGTTCAACGACCTCTCCTGTCACTCACGGTCGTCTTTTTTTTGAAAAAGTGTCAACAGCAGGAGGAGCTTTTTATTGCTTCCGAATTTAATCAATATTAGGGAGTTGCAGCCATCAAAAAGTTGGCAATTTAATTTGCAAAGAGAAGGAAAGTAAGTAATTTAAGTTTGCTCGCCCCGAAACTTTCGCCCAAGTGATAAACTGTCAACGAAGTGGCCCAACAATTTATCAGGGAATCTGATTAAAAAACCAGTTGACGGCATTAGCGTGACGTAATATTAATTGAGGGAATCACTCCATTAGCCCGTCGGAATTTAATTCCTTTCTTGGGCAATAAACCTCCTTTGAAATTGAAAGGTGTCCCTCTTTCTTTTGTAATCCCATTGTGCTCCTTTGCTAAATACGAACTACGAAATGCGAAATACGAAGCCCCTTTCCCCTTTTTAATTTTCCCCAAAACGTAAGTAATGTAAGTTTTCACCGTCCCAAAAGCAGAGAGCCGAATGAATATTACACAAATTTGTGTAAATTCAATGACGAGCCCACACAGAGGCCCATATATTTTTTAAAGACCCCGAGAAGGCCGGCTCTGTGATAAGCTTTCAGGGCATGGGCGGGATTAGTTTCCATTCATGATAATTCCTTTTTTCGCCCTTTTTTTCGCCCCGCATATATATTTAGTATTTTTTGCACCCCTTTGCCGAGGCGAGCTTACCTTTAGCCGCCCGGCAGACAGGGGGTTAAGGGGCTAGGGGTTAAGGGTGAGGGGTGAGGGGCTTACGCCCCCCTTTGGTTACGCCCCTGTATGTACCCGCCCCCCGCCCGAGGCCTTCATTATAAGCGTAATCTAGTCATCGTGCCTTCAAACCCGTCCATTGATGCAGTGACTCTTTGTGTCTTTCATTGCCAGGCGGGCACACACACATGCAGGCGGAAAAAATGGGCACGGAATGCGGGTTAATCTGGTCTTATTTCAGATTTTTCAGATTTCCCATAAGGCCGGCTTAATATATTTTTAATTGGTGCTTCCCGGAATATTAACTTTGCTCAACTTAAGTTTTAAAATGTTCGGGAACAAGGTCAACACTGCGTATGAGTAATGTATTTTATGGTAATAGTACAAAATAAAAGAATTTCACTTTTTATACCCGTTACTCGTAGAGTAAAAGGGTATATTGTATTCGTGCAAAAGTATGTAACAGGTAGAAGGAAGCGTTTCCGACCCCATAAAGTATATATATTCTTGATCAGGATCACTAGCCGAGTCGATCTAGCCATGTCCGTCTGTCCGTCTGTCCGTCTGTCCGTCTGTCTGTCTGTATGAACGCTGTGATCTCGGAAACTACAAAAGCTAGAAAGTTGGGATTACCAACACATATTCTTGGGCTTCCTACGCAGCGCAAGTTTATTTCAGCTGACCACCACGCCCCCTCTAACGCCCACAATCACCCATAATCGCCCACAAACTATACTTAAATGTGCCTGGCGCCCACATTTTTAAAGATTTTGGATAAGTATAAATGCAATTCTATTGTGTTTAGTAATACCTATCGAAATGTAGAAGAAATTTTTTAAATCGGACCATTCGTTAAAAAGTTAGGTCTGATCAAAGTTTACACATATCTCCATCTCCCTCGCACTCCCTTTAGCCGAGTGACGGGTATTAGATAGTCGGGACACCAACCCGACTATAGCGTTCTCTCTTGTTACTTTTGAAAAATATTTGAAGGCTAACTAACGGTTTAATTGTAATAAAATATTTTGCTATAGGAAAAAAGAAAGCTATGGAATAGTAGGTACTAATTAAAACGTGTGATAAGAATGCTTTTTAAAAACCTAAATTTATATGACTACTTTATTTCGAGAACAAGGTCAACACTGCGTATGAGTGATGTATTTTTGGGTAATAGTTTAAAATAAAAGAATTTCACTTTTTACATTTGAAAAATATTTACTAGACTTAGATTATGAACAATTTGAAGGATAACTAATGGTTTAATTTTATCTTTCGGTTGCTTTAAATTGTAATAAAATATTTTGCTATAGGAAATAAGAAAGCTATGGAATAGTAGGTACAAATTAAAGCAAAAAATTAAAAAATGCTTTTTTAAAACTTAAATTTAAATGACTTGTTTACTTCATTAATTTAAAAAAAAAATAATTGCTTACTTAGAAATTAAAGGTTTTAATATAAAGTGTTATTTTAAACGTTAATCGACGTTATAAAACGCATATTTAATAACTGATACTAATTAAAGGTACTTTTAATTTTTATTTTTCATTCGAAAGAATTCCTATACAATAAATTGTTTTTACGTTTCTAAAATAAATGTATGCATAAATATGCAGTGAATAAAAAATATCCATCTTCCTGTGGGAATTCGTATTCCCTTTGGGTTAAACATATATTGTTGCATACTTTGAGTCACCTATTCTGACATTTAAAAGGGATTTTAAAAACACACACCAAATATTATTTCATCTATCCCTGTTTTTTAAGATGAAAATATTAATGATAACCCTTTTTTTCTCCGTGTACAGGTACACATGTAACCAAACTAGTTTGAGCGGATGAAAACGAGGGGCGATCAGGAGGAACTGGGGGGCAGGACAGCTGGACAGCTGGACAGGTGGACAGATGGGACAAATGGACATGGAAGAGATGGAGGAGATGGTGGACCAGGTGCATTTCCAAGTGCCAGATGACGTTGCCCCAACATCGGCATATCCGTTGCCCGGCTGGCTGAATGATATACCAGTTGCCCCTGGACAATGGACAAGGGACTACGGACCACCTGACTGCGGCTGGCCCCGGCCACGCCCCCTCTTTTGGGTGCCTCCCACACACCCACACGCATAGAATGATTTGTCAACAAAGGCCAAAAAACGAGAAGGGTAAGGGAAAAGGAAAAAAAGAAAAGGAAAGACCGCAAAGAAATCGCAAAAAGTGCGCCGGAAAGGTGGCAAGGAAGTGGGCATTGTAGGGTCCGTGGCCGGAATCGCATTGCTACTCCGGTCCGGAGACCATTTGTCCAGGACCCAGAGCCCAGAGAATCTAGCGACGGACATGTGTCCTCGATGGCCATCGATGTAGACGTCGATGTCAGCCAGATGGCCCCTGATTGTGGCCGCTTTTCATGATGACGACGGCGGACTCTTCCCCAGTATCCTGTATCCCCTGTATCCCAGCACCCCCAGCTGGCTTTTCCCAACCATTTTCATTTTCATTCCCATTCTGATTCCATTTCTAGGGGCAAGGGGAACCCCATCTCCATCCCCATCCCCATCCCCATTCAAACTGATCACTGCTGACGTTGGCGTGACTTTTGTGACTTTGGGTGTGACCCCAACGGAGATGCGATGATTGTTCAAAGGGGGTTTTAGCCATGAGATTTATTCGGCCGGAACTGAGAACTGAACTGAGAACCGGCAACTGGGGGATTTTATATGTTTGGCCTGCCTGACGAGCGGCAGAAAAAAAAAACAAAAAAAAGTAGGTGGCTTTTTTGCCGGAACTGAGATTTCATATTCAGCCAGATGGCAATTTACAGCGAACAAAGTTGATTTGTCACACGAGTATCCCGTGGTCTTTATTTACTTTCGGATAAATGCGGTTTTTATTAACTGGACATTAAGTTGCTCGAACTTTTCGCATTCGCAGTCGCAGTCAAAGAAAAAAAAGAATAAGAGTCCTTAAATGTTGACTGTTTAATACGACGTATCCAGTGTTTTGAGTTATTGTTTATTGTTGTACAAATTGTTTTATTAACTCGAAAGTCGAAAGAACACTTAAGAAATAAATAAATCTTTTGCCTACTTTTAGGCACATTTAAAAGTGATTTTAAATTTTAAAGCCTTAAAGCCAAGTCAAATGATTTCAGTTATTTTTCAGCAAATTTTCAAATATTATTAACACAAAAGTCCCTAAAATAATGGAAAATATTCTAGAAATATATAAACAAGAGTAAAATCTCAAATAAAGGTGACTAAAATATATTTAAAAAAAACCATTGCCTACTTTTGAGCAGCTTTAAAAGTGATTTTGTTATTACATCTCTCTAAAGCGTTTTCAGTTTAGCCTAAATAACAAGTCAAGTGAAATTAGTTATTTTTTTGCAAATATAAATATTATATAATATTATGAAATTTATTATTATTATATTATATTAACAAAAAAGTCCCTAAAATAATTGAAAATATTTTAGAAATATATAAACAAGAGTAAAATCTCATTTAAGGGTGGCTAAAATATATTTAAAAATCCATTGCCTACTTTTGGGCACCTTTAAAAATGATTTTGAGAACCCAGTGAAATGTTAGTTCTTTTCTAGAAAACACTTGCTTAAAGCCTTAGTGCTTTTGGCATTAGCTTTGTGCTCTCCAACAGCCTTGTTCCACTAAAATATCTTTTGGCACATTCGAAAAGTCAAAAATTGTCCTCAGCATTTAAGTTTTATTGTCGAAAAGGCCTGGCCAAATATTGATTTTCCGAATAGAGGATATAGAATACAGAACACAGAATAGAGAATAGAGTAGAATAGAGGGGCTCCCGAAATTCAGCCGCAGACAGGAAGAGGCGAAAATAATTATATGTACTTAGGACTGTTGTCTCAGGCTCCGCCGGTTAACTGGAAAGTGGAAAGTGTCAGGTGGAGCAGTTTTCACATAAAATGGGCGGCCATAAAGTACAGAATATAAACAATCGGTGGGGCCAAAGCAAAAGGAGGGAACGAACACCTACACAACCTACAGGCTACACATTTCATAAAAATCTCCTTTCTGATATAAAATTGCTGGGAAAACACACAGCTCATCGCCGAGCCAAGTATTGTGGTGGGAATTGTCCTGGAGAGGGTCCTTCAGCTCTTCAGCCAACATGGATGTGTCAGCATAAATAACAAGTGCCATACACCATACACTTTCTGCTTTTTGCCGGGTTTAACTGCAACATTAAGCTCAGCTGGAGCTGAAGCTGTGAGCTGTGAGCTGGAGCAGCGGAAAATGGGCCTTAAAATGTAAACAACAAGTTGACAGACAAATGACATAAACTACACTCGAAAGTCGTCTTGCACTAAATGTAACTTTAATTTGATGCCACTGCGAGGTTTTTAGGGGGCCCGTGGGAGGAGCACTCGACATGGATTTTATTCCATTGTGACTGCCATTAAATGTCGTTGTTGATGCCAGCGAAAAGCGAAAAAAGCGGAGAAACAAGGGAAACCGGAGCTAGTTTAATTTATGAAGTCATTAAGTCTTTACAGTAATTTATAGTGCTTACTTATGCGTCGGCTATTTGCGAAATAAAATATTTTATAATGCTCCAAATAAATGTATCTCCCACTTGAAGGCCGAAGGTAAAGGGTTGTATTGGTTCTTGGTTATATTTGTAACATGAATTTATTTTATAAATATTTAAAAGTCGCGGATTCGCATAAAATCAAAGATATGCCCCTAAAAGTATGCAATGAATATATGACAATCGTCTTTCTGCATTTCGCCAATTTTCTTTATTTCTTTACGAAAAATTGCTAAATAATAAAATGTCCAGGTGTAAATGCCAATTAATTGGAAATTGAATACCGATTTCAATATTTAGATTGATTCGGCCAAAATAAATGTTTTTTTTTTTTAATTCGCTGTTTCGGTTTTTTGACAAAAAATAGGAACTTTTTCTTTAGGTATTTTTGCTGTAACTTGGCCAAAAATGGTCCTACACCAAAAATACATACTCTTCACATTCCGCGTGATTTTGAAAAAAAATAAAATTTTTGCCAATTTACCTTTTTTTTATAAGGGGTAACATCACAATTTTTTACGAAAAATGGAAAAATTAAAATGTCCAGGTTTGAATGCCAATCGATTAGCATTCAAATATGAAAGTTTAAATGTCATACCTTTTTGAACTCGTAATTAGATTCCCTATCGATTGGCATTCAAATGTGGAACTTTTAACTGTTTTAAAATTTTTGTAAAAAATTGTGACCTTACCCCTTATAAAAAACGTAAAAAATCATAATCGTGTTTTTTTGCACAAAAATATCAGAATTTTTGGCGAAACATGAGAAAAAACGGTCAGAATATTAAATGTCATACCTTTTTGAACTCGTAATTAGATTCCCTATCGATTGGCATTCAAATGTGGAACTTTTAACTGTTTTAAAATTTTTGTAAAAAATTGTGATTACCCCTTATAAAAAACGTAAAAAATCATAATCGTGTTTTTTTGCACAAAAATATCAGAATTTTTGGCGAAACATGAGAAAAAACGGTCAGAATATTAAATGTCATACCTTTTTGAACTCGTAATTAGATTCCCTATCGATTGGCATTCAAATGTGGAACTTTTAACTGTTTTAAATTTTTTTTTAAAAATTGTGACCTTTCCTCTTATAAAAAAAGCAAAAAATCATAATCGTGTTTTTTTGCACAAAAATATCAGTAATTTTTGCGTAGCATGAGAAAAAACGGTCAAAATATTAAATGTAATACCTTTTTGAGCTCGTAATTAGATTCCCTTTCGATTGGCATTAAAATATATAAGTTTTAACTGTTTTAAATTTTTTGTAAAAAATTGTGACCCTACCCCTTATAAAAAACGCAAAAAATCATAATCGTGTTTTTTTGCACAAAAATATCAGTATTTTTGGCGTAACATGAGAAAAAACGGTCAGAATATTAAATGTCATACCTTTTTAAACTCGTAATTAGATTCCCTTTCGATTGGCATTCAAATGTGAAACTTTTAACTGTTTTAAAATTTTTGTAAAAAATTGTGACCTTATAAAAACGCAAAAAATCATAATCGTGTTTTTTTGCACAAAAATATCAGTATTTTTGGAGTAACATGAGAAAAAACGGTCAGAATATTAAATGTCATACCTTTTTAAACTCGTAATTAGATTCCCTTTCGATTGTAATTCAAATGTGAAACTTTTAACTGTTTTAAAATTTTTTTGAAAAATTGTGACCTTACCCCTTATAAAAAACGCAAAAAATCATAGTCGTGTTTTTTTGCACAAAAATATCAGTATTTTTGGCGTAACATGAGAAAAAACGGTCAGAATATTAAATGTCATACCTTTTTAAATTCGTAATTAGATTCCCTTTCGATTGGCATTCAAATGTGAAACTTTTAACTGTTTTAAAATTTTTGTAAAAAATTGTGACCTTACCCCTTATAAAAAACGCAAAAGATCATAATCGTGTTTTTTTGCACAAAAATATCAGTATTTTTGGCGTAACATGAGAAAAACGGTCAGAATATTAAATGTCATACCTTTTTAAACTCGTAATTAGATTCCCTTTCGATTGGCATTCATCTGTGAAACTTTTAACTGTTTTAAAATTTTTTTGAAAAATTGTGACCTTACCCCTTATAAAAAACGCAAAAAATCATAGTCGTGTTTTTTTGCACAAAAATATCAGTATTTTTGGCGTAACATGAGAAAAAACGGTCAGAATATTAAATGTCATACCTTTTTAAATTCGTAATTAGATTCCCTTTCGATTGGCATTCAAATGTGAAACTTTTAACTGTTTTAAAATTTTTGTAAAAAATTGTGACCTTATAAAAACGCAAAAAATCATAATAGTGTTTTTTTGCACAAAAATATCAGTATTTTTGACGTAACATGAGAAAAAACGGTCAGAATATTAAATGTCATACCTTTTTAAATTCGTAATTAGATTCCCTTTCGATTGGCATTCAAATGTGAAACTTTTAACTGTTTTAAAATTTTTGTAAAAAATTGTGACCTTACCCCTTATAAAAAACGCAAAAAATCATAATCGTGTTTTTTTTCACAAAAATATCAGTATTTTTGGCGTAGCATGAGAAAAAACGGTCAGAATATTAAATGTCATACCTTTTTAAACTCGTAATTAGATTCCCTTTCGATTGTAATTCAAATGTGAAACTTTTAACTGTTTTAAAATTTTTTTGAAAAATTGTGACCTTACCCCTTATAAAAAACGCAAAAAATCATAGTCGTGTTTTTTTGCACAAAAATATCAGTATTTTTGGCGTAACATGAGAAAAAACGGTCAGAATATTAAATGTCATACCTTTTTAAATTCGTAATTAGATTCCCTTTCGATTGGCATTCAAATGTGAAACTTTTAACTGTTTTAAAATTTTTGTAAAAAATTGTGACCTTACCCCTTATAAAAAACGCAAAAGATCATAATCGTGTTTTTTTGCACAAAAATATCAGTATTTTTGGCGTAACATGAGAAAAACGGTCAGAATATTAAATGTCATACCTTTTTAAACTCGTAATTAGATTCCCTTTCGATTGGCATTCAACTGTGAAACTTTTAACTGTTTTAAAATTTTTTTGAAAAATTGTGACCTTACCCCTTATAAAAAACGCAAAAAATCATAGTCGTGTTTTTTTGCACAAAAATATCAGTATTTTTGGCGTAACATGAGAAAAAACGGTCAGACTATTAAATGTCATACCTTTTTAAATTCGTAATTAGATTCCCTTTCGATTGGCATTCAAATGTGAAACTTTTAACTGTTTTAAAATTTTTTTGAAAAATTGTGACCTTACCCCTTATAAAAAACGCAAAAAATCATAATCGTGTTTTTTTGCACAAAAATATCAGTATTTTTGGCGTAACATGAGAAAAAACGGTCAGACTATTAAATGTCATACCTTTTTAAATTCGTAATTAGATTCCCTTTCGATTGGCATTCAAATGTGAAACTTTTAACTGTTTTAAAATTTTTGTAAAAAATTGTGACCTTATAAAAACGCAAAAAATCATAATAGTGTTTTTTTGCACAAAAATATCAGTATTTTTGACGTAACATGAGAAAAAACGGTCAGAATATTAAATGTCATACCGTTTTAAATTCGTAATTAGATTCCCTTTCGATTGGCATTCAAATGTGAAACTTTTAACTGTTTTAAAATTTTTGTAAAAAATTGTGACCTTACCCCTTATAAAAAACGCAAAAAATCATAATCGTGTTTTTTTTCACAAAAATATCAGTATTTTTGGCGTAGCATGAGAAAAAACGGTTAGAATATTAAATGTCATACCTTTTTAAACTCGTAATTAGATTCCCTTTCGATTGGCATTCAAATGTGGAACTTTTAACTGTTTTAAAATTTTTGTAAAAAATTGTGACCTTACCCCTTATAAAAAACGCAAAAGATCATAATCGTGTTTTTTTGCACAAAAATATCATTATTTTTGGCGTAACATGAGAAAAACGGTCAGAATATTAAATGTCATACCTTTTTAAACTCGTAATTAGATTCCCTTTCGATTGGCATTCAAATGTGAAACTTTTAACTGTTTTAAATTTTTTTTGAAAAATTGTGACCTTACCCCTTATAAAAAACGCAAAAAATCATAGTCGTGTTTTTTTGCACAAAAATATCAGTATTTTTGGCGTAACATGAGAAAAACGGTCAGAATATTAAATGTCATACCTTTTTAAACTCGTAATTAGATTCCCTTTCGATTGGCATTCAAATGTGGAACTTTTAACTGCTTTAAATTTTTTTTTGAAAACGCAAAAAATCATAGTCGTGTTTTTTTGCACAAAAATATCAGTATTTTTGGCGTAACATGAGAAAAAACGGTCAGAATATTAAATGTCATACCTTTTTAAACTCGTAATTAGATTCCCTTTCGATTGGCATTCAAATGTGAAACTTTTAACTGTTTTAAAATTTTTGTAAAAAATTGTGACCTTACCCCTTATAAAAAACGCAAAAAATCATAATCGTGTTTTTTTTCACAAAAATATCAGTATTTTTGGCGTAGCATGAGAAAAAACGGTCAGAATATTAAATGTCATACCTTTTTAAACTCGTAATTAGATTCCCTTTCGATTGGCATTCAAATGTGGAACTTTTAACTGTTTTAAAATTTTTGTAAAAAACTGTGACCTTACCCCTTATAAAAAACGCAAAAAATCATAATCGTGTTTTTTTCCACAAAAATATCAGTATTTTTGGCGTAACATGAGAAAAAACGGTCAGAATATTAAATGTCATACCTTTTTGAACTCGTAATTAGATTCCCTTTCGATTGGCATTCAAATGTAAAACTTTTAACTGTTTTAAAATTTTTTTAAAAAATTGTGACCTTACCCCTTATAAAAAACGCAAAAAATCATAATCGTGTTTTTTTGCCCAAAAATATCAGTATTTTTGCCGTAACATGAGAAAAAACGGTCAGAATATTAAATGTCATACCTTTTTAAACTCGTAATTAGATTCCCTTTCGATTGGCATTCAAATGTGGAACTTTTAACTGCTTTAAATTTTTTTTTGAAAAATTGTGACCTTACCCCTTATAAAAAACGCAAAAAATCATAGTCGTGTTTTTTTGCACAAAAATATCAGTATTTTTGGCGTAACATGAGAAAAAACGGTCAGAATATTAAATGTCATACCTTTTTAAACTCGTAATTAGATTCCCTTTCGATTGGCATTCAAATGTAAAACTTTTAACTGTTTTAAAATTTTTGTAAAAAATTGTGACCTTACCCCTTATAAAAAACGCAAAAAATCATAGTCGTGTTTTTTTGCACAAAAATATCAGTATTTTTGGCGTAACATGAGAAAAAACGGTCAGAATATTAAATGTCATACCTTTTTAAACTCGTAATTAGATTCCCTTTCGATTGGCATTCAAATGTGGAACTTTTAACTGTTTTAAAATTTTTGTAAAAAATTGTGACCTTACCCCTTATAAAAAACGCAAAAAATCACGATTATGATTTTTTGCACAAAAATATCAGTATTTTTGGCGTAACATGAGAAAAAAACGATCAGAATATTAAATGTCATACCTTTTTGAACTCGTAATTAGATTCCCTATCGATTGGCATTCAAATGTGGAACTTTAAACTGTTTTAAATTTTTTTTGAAAAATTGTGACCTTACCCCTTATAAAAAACGCAAAAAATCATAATCGTGTTTTTTTGCACAAAAATATCAGTATTTTTGGCGTAACATGAGAAAAAACGGTCAGAATATTAAATGTCATACCTTTTTGAACTCGTAATTAGATTCCCTATCGATTGGCATTCAAATGCGGAACTTTTAACTGTTTTAAATGTTTTTTGAAAAATTGTGACCTTACCCCTTATAAAAAATGTAAAAAATCATAATCGTGTTTTTTTTGCACCAAAATGTCAGTATTTTTGGCGTAAAATGAGAAAAAAGGGTCAGAATATTATATGTCGTATTTAAATTCCCTATCGATTGGCATTAAAATATATAAGTTTTATCTGTTTTAAATTTTTCAAAAAAGAAATTGAAAACAGTGAAAACTTCCACATTTGAATGCCAATCGATTGAAAATTGTATAACGGGTTCAGAAAGATCTGGCAATCCGTATTAATATATAACTCAGTGTTTACCCACAGCAACTAATAAATATTTGATTTAATAATGACTTTGAAAAAAACGGTGGGCCAATTCAATTTGTATAATTAAGTAATATGCAATGTTTAATGAACTCGCTTATTAACTTGGCTGGCAAACAAAAAAAGCAAACAGAACATTTGTGTTTGCCCTTCATTTTGGCAATTAGTCAGCTTGATTAGTAAAATTCAATGTAACTTTATTATCATTATAATTATTTCAGCGATTGGCAAATTGAATTTATGAACGTTATTAAATGCCACCCCATCCATCTACCCCCATTTATTATTTTTCCCTTTTTAATTAGAACTGCTAATCATTTGCATTCGCCGGGACATTGTTGTTTGCTAATAAAAAACACACAGCGATGACAGTTTTATTTGCAAATAGGGCGTGTTCTATTTGCAGACTGCCAACATTATTTTCCATTGCGACATGCGACATGTAAGTCCCTTCATTAGTTAACCAACTTTTATGCCCTCATAGTCGAGAGCTCTTCTGTTTATCTTTTCATGTAAGCCAATATTCCGGCCGAAACTTTTGCCGGCATCGCATAATAAACGAGCAAAAATGCGACATACGAATGCGGCACAACTCGATGTTGAAACACAGAAATACAGAAATACTGGAATACTGGGGCTCAAGTAAAGCGTACATGCTGCATCTTTAATGGGCCTTAGGAAAAATGAAATGAAATGAAATGAAATGGACTGACAGTAAGAGCAGCTGAATTTATTATGCCAAAGCCGGAATGACTTATGTAAGTGTCGGGGCAACAGTAGCATATTTAACCCCAGACCAACCGGGACTTAACCCTCGCCCCGAAAATCCATCGATGAGCAAAAGGCGTTGCATACTTATGTGGGCAGGGCGAAAGTTATTAAAATCAACAGCAATAAATTAGCATATTTTATGCTTTTGCCCCTTCTCCCCGTAAACTTTTGGCTCACTCGGAAATGCGGTGGCTGGGCCAAAAAACTAGAAACTAGCAACTAGAAAATACTGATACTCTCTGAAGCCGGGCAAATGGCCGAGAGACCGAGCAGGCGACAGAAATGCAGCAGGCACATAAATCAGGACAAAGCAAAGACAAGGCAAAGCGACCCCCCACTTGGAAAACCCCCCCTAAGCACCCACAAAAATATTAGGAAAATGGAGGGAAATGCAGAGAGTTTCTCTCTTGCCAATGGACAAACAAGTGAGGATTTTACATTTTGCTGGCCAAAAAAGAATTTATGCAAAACAATTGTCAACAATGAGGGACAGAGTTTTTCCAGGGGGGGGGGGGTTAGTTGGAAAAGCTGAAGGGGAGGGGGGTTGAAAATTCCAGGGTGGGGCCAAAAACGAGTGCATTGTTCTCGTTACCCAAAAGCAGCATTGACTTCAACAGAAACGCCAGAAAAATCAGCTGCAAATGCGTAACGCCTTCGCAGCCCAAAAATAAATTCACCTAAAGTCCCCGCCCACATTTTCGCCCCTGCGACTGCCACTGCGACCCTAAACCGCACTGCAATGTGACATTATCTGCTTTAATTGCATAATAAAGCACTTTTAATTAGGTTTTTACATAAGAGCCCCCGACCAGAGCAGCGGCCACGCCCTCTCGAACCCAACGCCCCCCCCCCACAAATCCCCTCAAAAAACCGCACAAGTCGTTAAATGCGAAAGGAGTGATGCAGGGGGCTGCAGGGGCTGCTGGGGGAGGGGGGTTCTGGGAATTCGACTATAGGATCTGTGAACATAAAACAGAATCTCATTTAAAAACTGCTTAAAGAAGAAGCGGTTTGGGTGTGGTCGCTGCACAGAGAAAATAAACCATCCAAATTAATCGATAGAAATTTATAAAAATAATTTTTTCATTTTTCTTTGGATCTAAATAGTACCAAGATGAGTCTGAAGAGTCACTAAAATCTTTAGGCACTGTGCAAAAATAAGTAAAATAATTTTATTTTAGAGATTTCAAAAGTTAAAATAAAATTTGTTATCGATACTATCGATATTGTAAAAATATCAAAAATTTCGATTATTTTCAAGCTTTATTGTAGAGCCCTTAAAACAATTCTTGACTTTACGTTTAACTTAAAGTTTTAATAGATTATTGAAACCCCCTTTTTTATGATCCTCATAAAATGCTCTGAATTTATTCCTTAAAACTACTCATATCTATTTTTAGTTTCTGCACATTTTTCTTTCACATTTTCTTTACAGTTTTATAACAATTTCCTGATTTGCCACTGTTCACTTGATTTGCAAATCTCCTGACAAAATTGCTTCGCCAACTTCAGTTTGATTTTCCTTTCGGAATTTTATGGCAGCCAGAAGATATATTTCTGTGACAAACCTGAATTTTTAATGGATTGCAATCAAACTGTGCTAGTCGTAATCTCAGATCTCAAAGTTCAATTAACGAAAGTGTACAAAGCCAATGGGTCTTCCGTTTCCTTCGGTTTGCAATTTTCAGTTTTCTGCTCTCAGTTTTCAGCTTTCATTACCCTTAAACCAATCAATCGATTTAAATGCCGACATTTTGCATGTTTATTTTTTGCCTTTTGTTTGAAAGAACATGCAAACATGTTGCCGGCAAATAAAAAATGCCAACAACAACCAAAGAACCAAACAACCCAACAACCAAACAACCAACAGTTCGTGTACATTTTTTGAAGTATTTAACACCTCTTGGCAAACACACAGAATCCAGTGCGCTTTTATTGACAATTAATTTCGAACCTTTCAGCTGCTTTTGGCATTACATTGGCATTCGCCATTGTTTATTTATTGCGATTCTATTTTTTTTTGTGCTTTGGTACCCAGCTGGAAAAATAATTTTTATATTTGTCAGCGAGCGAAATCGATTTGATGACAAATTTTCTGATTTCGGTTTTGGGTTTTGGTTTTGGCGATGCGATGCGATGCGATGCGATGCTAGATGACATTGTTTTTTTTTCGACTGTCTTGTGAAAAGATGCGGGCTGTGGAAAAAGGCGTGACACAAAAGTTTTGGCTGTGGCTGTCTATATTCCCATATCCTTTATCCTTTATATCCTTTTCTTTTTCGGTGCGCAAAAAACAACGAGGAGCGAGCGGGTGAAAAAGTGAAAAACTTAATCCAAGTCCAGTCGAGCTGCATGCACGCAATGTTAACTTTTGCCAAAAGGCGTGGTGACAAGGGAGGGGGTGGTTTTTGGGTCTTCGGCGGGTTAAGGGGTTCGGCTGGCTGGGCTGGGTTGGGTTGGCCTGGCCCAAAACGACCTTGCTGAGGCTGGAGCTCCGGTTCTGTCGCTGTTTGTGCTTCAATTATGCCAAAAATGCGCACTGACACGTAAAAATAATGCATACTTCAAGGCGCGCCACCAAAACCGCATACAATATGTATGTGGATGCAGTGGGACCTGCCTAAGTGCAACTCTCTGCCTGGGAGACCTCGTATGGCTTAATGCTTAGTTCTAGCTATTCCTAACATTTGTTATTATTTTTAAACAATATTGTAATAATAGGAATTGAAATCATTGTTTTAACCCTACTTTAAAATACAGTTTAAATCTATTGAAAATTCGCTTTAAAATAAAAGAAAAATTTCGATGCCTGCTTTTAGGCGGCCAATTAATTGCTTTGAAATTCGCCAATAGAAAACTTTGATTTGCAAATTAGAAAAGTTCGAGTTATGGAAGTTGGCCCGTAATACATATATAGCGCATATATTTATGTAGCACATGGGTGTGTGTGTGTGTGTGTGTGGGAAAGAAAGAGGGACCGGGTTGACAATGCCCGAGGAGACGGACGGACACGGGAAGAATCGAGAGAAGGCAAGGCAAGATGAGAAGAGAGGTGGGGAGAGCGGGAGAGCGGGAAAGGGAAAGGGAAAGGGGAGAAAGTGGTGAGGGGAGAGGGGGTCGCTGGAGTGAAATGAGGAAAACCAGCACCGGCAGCCATGGCAATGCATATAACATTTTAATTTCCTGCTTATTAGCTGGGCCACGCCCACAAAAGGCGGCCCACGCAAACTAACCCAGCTCACAACCACACTCACACAAAGCCCACATGCAGCCACACTAACACACTGGCCCCTAAGCACACACACATACGAGCTAACGAGCCCGCCCGCATACACACACACACACAGGCACACTCACACCCACACAGGCACTCACCCATACCCGCACAAATAATACAATACAAACAACGACTTGGAGTGCACTCTGCGAAGAGATTAAAAATAGATTTGAAGAAAGCGCTTAAATGGAGCAAATATAAGCCGAGAAAGCGCAGTGGAAAAACCTCGAAAGAGGAAGAGCCAGAGGAATGGAAACAGCAAAGAGACGAAAGCCGATAAGTGGCAGAACAAGAACCTTCAAAGATTTAAGGACAGTCCCTCAAACTATATACTAAACCGAGCTTAAAGTGCAGCGACATCTTGAAAATATTGCATATTCTTTGCAAATTCTAGAATGCATCTTTCGAAGCGGTTTTAGGATTTTTCGAAATGTCAGTTGGATGGAAATGGATATATAGTTTTCATTTCGAAAATTATTGTTAATAATTACTAAAAAGTAATGTAGATAAAAAAATTTAAGCTTAAAAATTCACCCCGATTCCAGTTTAAACCCAATTAAAGCCCAAGAAAAGGGAGTGGCCAATATGAGGCGGAAAAGCGGGCTGGAAAAAACATGGGCACTCGAAAATCGTTGAGAACAGACGGCACAAAACCGAAGAAGGAAAGAAATCCGATAAGTAGACGGGCAAGAAATGGCAAAGATTACAAGATATTTGCCCATAAGCAGATATCGTTTGCAGTTTTCTTTAAATATTACAAGTGGGCGAAAGGGAGGTAATAATAAAGGGCGCAGCTTTAAGGAAGAACCACTTGCATATTTCCATCATATTTTCAACTTAATTAAAGCATACGAAAAACCTTTAAGGAACATTTGAAAATATGCAAATAGATACTCTTATCTAAAATTTGCATTTCTCTCGTGTACATAATTTTGTACACCAAAGGGCATGGAGTTTATTCCAAAGTTTTTCACATTCTTTCTTTGCCTGCGGACCGTGTAGTTTTTTCGTATATTATAACATCACAAAGTGAATGCGAAGGGAGAAAAAATCTTCAGTTTATTTGCCTTGTATCCATTAGTGGTACACATGTATATTTAGCCATTGCTGCCTTAACCAAAATCAAATAGTTTCTTCTCGAAAAATGTTGTATAAATAAAAACAATGTGGGGTAAAAACATGCTTTTTAATTGGCTGTACAACATTGACCTGGCGTACGTGACGTATGAGTGATATTTATGTGTATTTGTGAATGACTTGCACAAATAGCTGAGAGAAATGGCCGAGAACAAGAGACGGTTAAATGGCGACCAGGAAGAGGATGGGGATAAAGATGGTGGGGAAAAGGAAGGGGTTAAGGAAGGGGTTGAGGAAGGGGTTAAGGAAGGGGAAAGGGAAGGGGAAAGGGAAGAAGATGAAGATGGAGATGGAAAAGGAAAAGGAGCCAACGAGGAGGACGAGAAAATCCACTAGCGAATCTACCCGGTGACCCAGGCGACTAACGGGACATGCGAAGATGCAGTGGCAAAGATACAAGTACAGGCTGACAGGGCTCCTCATGCACACAGATACTCAGCTGCAGGATACACTCACTCAGTCACACACACAACCGAGCTCACACGGGCACACAACACACACACACACACACCCAAAGCACATAAATGCAGGCATTAGTACACTGCGGAAAAGGCTTTTAACGTTTAACATTGGTAATAAAAATAATGAAAAAAAAATATATACAAATAATAAAAATAATACAAATAATAAAAATAATACAAATAATAAAAATAATACAAATAATAAAAATAATACAAATAATAAAAATAATAACAATAATAAATATAATAAAAATAATAACAATAATAAAAATAATAAAATTTAAACAAATAATAAAAATAATAAAATTAATAAAAATAAAGACATTACTATAAAATCTCTCATTTAACTGTTCATTTATATTTACAGTTTAAACTGAATTTCGTAGTCAATGATGAATTTAGTTATAGTTTAAACAAATGAAAAAAGTTACCAAAAGAAGTTACACTTAAATTAAGCTCATTTTATAAATTTGGCATTAATTGCCATTTATACATATTTATATTGCGAAAATATATTTATTATCCAAATATTAAAAATGAATATCGAGAATAAAATACAAGTATTTTTGGTGCTTGAATCAGAAATCTCAAACTGCCAGGCTATTTTTTAAATTTTTTTCAATAAATAAATGGTTAACGTTTCAAGACACCTACATTGTTTAAGCACCAAATGATATGATAGTATACTTTTAAATATAGGGAAAACGCAAAAATAAAGCACCCAGACCTCGAGCCAGCCAAACCAATTGTTTGAATATTTCAAATATTTAACCAAACTTTAGCTATTAGCATGGTCGATTTTTCTCGGTGTGTGCGTGTGTGTGATGCGTTTTGTTTGTCATGAGCGCGGTTGGCATCCAGCCTACGAGGCCCCACATCCGCTTCCCGCTCCCTGGCGCTCTTATCCTGGGAGGAGGACCTCCTGCTCCCGCTCCTGCCTCTGCTCCATCCCAAATGTCCCTCTGCATCGCTCGTTTTCCTGTCATACCCCACACATTTTTCATTACACACTCTGTCCCTTGCAGCAAACGAAATTTTTGGATGCGCCTCGCGCGTCTTGCCACGGCGGCTTGTACTTTGCCACACTCGACCACACACACACCCATATTCCGCACACACACATGTGGCCAAACAATATAAATCACCAGCACTCACACTCACACAAACACTCACACAAACGTGTGCGACAGTGGTGGAGTTTTGAGGGGCGCCGACCAGGAAGTAGGATGAAATATCGATTTAATATAAGCCGGCGAAATGTATATACATATTTGGAGAATTATACCAAAACGTGACTGAAACATATACAAAAACGAGCAGACGAGACGGTCAAAGCCAGCAAAACGCCCCGTTACGTAATCTGCCGCAATGAGCATTTTTTTCCCCATTGGCCGCACAAAATGTGCAATGCGATATGGCTATATGTACATATATATATAGATATATATATCCCACCTATATACAATTTTATGCACGTTTTTCACCCATTTTATAGGCAATACATTTAGTTTTTATTTTTAATCCGCAGCAATAAACTTTAGTTTTCATTTGAGAGTCGCAGGAAAAAAGGAATTGTACAGGTGCAGTTTGTATACACTTTATTCCATCTTATTTTCTAATGAAACAAACTGAAATATTTTAAAAGATCTTTATAAGATCTTTATAAGATCTCCGTTTTTATTTTTAAATTTTTTCCCAGTTCTTAAGAACAAAATGTCCACTGGAGACGTCTTTTTTCTGGGCTTCTTGTGTTTCCCCAACATGTTTACATTTAATTAATGCGTACACATGGCTCAAAAGCTGATTATCCTTAATTAGTGTTGTCTTTGGCCACACATTTTACCTGAGAGCATTTGGCGTAGGCTAGATTTCACTTGGCATACGTGGCGTATGAGTAATTTCGGCTCGGTGTCGCTAGTCTTTTTCGTTTCTAGGCCCCCGAAAAAAAATTAAACACATGTTGAAATTAATTGCGTTTCCACATTTAATGACATCATAACATATGCAGAGATTTAAATCGTAAATCTCCTAAAAATGGCAAGTTTTTTTATTTTATTTGGAAAATGAAAACTAGATCTAAAACTTTAAAGTACAATTTATACCAATTTGAAATGGAATATTCATAAATTATGATATTATATATATTATATTTGTAAAATTGTAATTACCTCTTAACTTTTGTAAAATAATTCTTATTTGAAGAACTTAAATATACACAGAAAAAAATTGACAAAAGATCAGATTGATATGTGCTGGTCAACTTTATATTTTTTAAAGATCAAGATATGAATAAAGATTCTGTTTACCTTATTTTAAATTATTTGTTCACAAAATACTAAATTTGGTATTTCATATGATATGACAAAATATCAAGTTGATATGTTTAAGTCATAAATTTGACATAAATCATATCGGCTTGTTATTGATATGAAATAAAGTAGAATTGATCCTATTTTATATCGATTTTTTTTCTGTGTATGTACCTATTCGAAAGGTATAAACATTTTGTACTCTTTTTAAATTGCATTAAATAATTAATATTAGCTAATTAATAAAATAAATAAAATATTATTAAAATGATATCTAATTTAATAGAATATACTGGGTATTTTTAGTTCGAGGCATTTGTATCCTGGTGATTTTATAACTTCCTTTCCGGCAGCCCCCTTTCGACCACGCCCCTGGACAAATGCATCGTGGCGAAGACTAACTGCCAGGTCACCAGGGTGTGGTGACCGCACTCCGGTTCCGAAACCGAATCCGAGTCCGAGTCCTCATCCGTGTTCCTCTCCGGGCTCCACAGTCCACAGGTTCGAAGGCAGGGGCATTGAAAATGTTGATAATTGAATTCACACGTGAATGATCGCAATCTTGAAGCCTTTACTCGGGCCTATTGGCCTGCTCCTATGCTCCCATGCTTCAGGACCTCTTTTTCAGCAGGCTTCGGTTCGGAATTCGGGTGGTGAAAGTGGGAGGGGGATGCTGGATTAATGGGTTGGCCGGACTGCAGGCGGCCCAGATTGAATCGCTGGCTTTTTGGCAAGGAGCAAAGCGAAATGCCAAAGCCAAGCCCAAAACCGAGACCAAAAGCCAAGTAATTATGATCGTAAATTGATTAGGCAGCGAGAGGCATACAAACGGGTTGCCCTGCCCGAAAGGGGGGGTTAAAGGGGGCCGAACGAAGGACGGACCGCACAAAGGGGGTTAATGGAATTAGTGTTACATAATCTCTGTTGTTCCACAGCCTGCACTTGCTGTTGCCACGAGGAAGAAGATGATGATGATGCTGATTTTGCCGCCGGGTTAACCCACAAACGGCAGCGGCAGCCCTTCTTCAAATCACCTAAAAACTTTTCGGATGGCCCAACTTTTTATATGCACTGCGCTCTCATAGTTCTGTTGCTTAGCACTCTCCGCATAAAAAAGATAACAACTTTTATTGATCTCAAGAGTCTTACCAAAAATAGAGGGACAGAGATTGAGATTCGGATGGAGACCACTAAAAACTTGAACACAAACAAATTCAAAAACTTAAATTTGTTTATGGCCAGAGGTAACGAAACAAGTATTTGCTACTTGAGTCGCGATTTTCCCTCTTTGTAAATGGTGCTCTATATTTGAATGTAAAAGAATGGGGGGCCCATTCTGGGTAATGAAATGAAACCTAAATAAATTATAAAAAAAATTACTAGTCCTGGATTTTAGTTTGTAAGACTTTAACCCATATATTTAAAAAAAAAAATAAAAAAAAATACGTTATAATAAAAATAAGGATATTATATTATTATATTATATTAACAGTATTTGTATTAAATTATTAGTATTAGTATCCGTTATATTTATATTATATTATAAAATGTATATTATTTATTATTATTATTTATTTATATTATAAAATGCTTTTATAATTTAAAAAAAAAACTGTTGCGGTGGCTATATTAGGCAAAATTACTTTGCATAACTCTTACAACTATTTAATTTTAATTTTCATAAGTTAGATTGTTGAAGGAGAATACAAGATAAAATGGTAAATTAAGTTAAAGGCTAGCTACATTTAAGGAAATTGAATGATTTTAATTTTTCTAAAGAGTCTTTTAATACTCTACTTTTATTTTTCATATTTTTCGAATCTGTCAAACCGAGATTTCGATTCAATGCCACAGAGAAAACCTTTTAGCGAATCGCGTCCTGTGCGAAACCCTCGAGACCCAAAGGGTTAAGGCGTCGGCACTTGCAAATGCAGTGTTTTTGCACTCAACTCGAGAGCACTCAATTAGAAACGTTAAGCTAACGACCGCGCCGATTCGATTCAATTCGATTCGATTCGATCGGATGGTATATATGAGAATGAGTATGAGTATGTGTATGCGTATGATATCGTTCATGAACCCGAGGGGGACAGAGCTATATGGCCGCACCCCTCTTTCTTCCTCTTCCTCCTCGATCTCAGCGACAATAACGAATAACGAATAACAAATAACGAATTCCATTCCAGCTCGTATCGAATTAATTTGCCTAAAATGTGGCACAAATCTCAATTGCAGCAGTGCACATCAATAAACAAAAACGCCAGAAAGGAGCAAAAACGACGAGCAAAGGAGCAAAGGAGCAAAGGACATGTGAGATTGATGACACAATCGAACAGGTAAGAGCGAGACAGTCGAATGCAAGCGCTGGCGGGTGCGAGCGAGAGGAAGAGAGAGAAGAGGATGGTTGAGGGTCGCTGACTGCCAAATGGAAAATGGATTTCAGTATTAATTTCGCTGACGACGAGGACTACGAGGACTACGAGGACTCCGAGGACGAAGCGAAGGCACGTTGGCAACATCAAAAGCGAGGCATATCCGTCTTGACATTCCGTCCGGGCTGCAGATGCAGATGCAGATGCTGTAGGATGCGGATGGCGGTTTCCGGGGGTGTTACAGCACTACGGGTCTAGGGATGGTCATGGGGATGACGGAATGTAGAGATGAAGAACCAGAGCAAAACTGCGGTTTGCCATCTCTGCAATGCGCCGGACCCCGCAGCCGGAATCTAACTTCAATGATGGGAAAAGTACAAGGTAAGGGCGAAAAAATATACGTGGGTAAGCCGAAAGTGATGTGAGCTGGAGGAGGTGGAGGGTACCGTATTTGGTTAACCCCAAATGAGATACCAGGTACACAGATGGGGCAAAATAGGTATTTATTCGAATCATTTTTATAAGTATTATTAAGTATTATTCTGTTCAGAAACTTTGTTATCTGCCCTAAAATGATACAGAAAATATCAAATATATCTCATCATTAAAATGTTTTAAATAAGAATTATATAAAATCGGTACACTGATAAAAAAAACGTAGTAAATCCAAAGATTTCATATTCAATCCAAATATTTTTCGCTTTTATTTTCATCCCTGGCGGTTTTTATTCAATTTAAATATGAAAATATTACATTTAACAATTTTATTTATTTTTTAAAAACGTTAAACTTTGATTTTAATATAAAAATATTTTATTAATGAAGTAAAATAACATTTTCTGCCTTGTTTAAAATATTTCCATTTGTTAAATTAATTATTTAATTAAATATTATGCTTTTTATTTAATTTAAATATTTAATAGGATTCTTTATTTCTTTTTACTATTATATTTGTTTATCATTGTAATGTCAAACAATTAACCATATCCTGTAGAACTAAAGAATTCGCGTTATTTTTAAGGTTTTGCATTTTACCAGGGTTTCGAAGATCTTTAACTACCTGGCCCAAAGGTAAGTTAAAAAACATTAGTATAGCAAAAGTACCTAGCAACCGTCCATCACTGATCCTAACCATGTCAGCCGTGCTCGCCGTGCTTTCCGCTCGCCCTGCCCTCCTGGTCCATTGGTTTTCGCTTTTATGGCGCGGGCACACCTATTTTCCAAAAGGATTTCCCAGCATTTGCGGCAAAATGAAGCAACAACAATGTTGCAAAAACAAAAAGGATGGCGAAAAAATAAACTAACGCCAAGTTGGCTCTTTGTTATTTGGGCGTTTGGCAAGTTTCTCGGTGCCTTTCCGTTTTTATACCCTTGCAGAGGGTATTAGAACTTGGATTAGGAGTTTCCGGCTCAGTGAACGAGATATTTGTGAACCTAAAAAGTCATTTCTGCATAAGCTGTCTGCCTCAACGCGGATTTGTCCGGGACTATAAAATCAATAGGGATGAATTTTGCCCAGCGACGTCGTATTTACATTGCGGCGTTGGAACTTTAGGATCCGGATATGTGGGTATGTCCCAGGGGGTATAATATGATAAACAGGTTTTCTGGTATTAATCAAGCGAACATAGTTTATGTATTGAAATCGCAATAGGTTAAGTACTTCAATAGAGGCAAGCCATTTAGAGAACCCATTGACCCACAAGGGTATTTCCAGATTCGTTTCTCTAAGCCGGCGCTAGTTCTTTTTTTGGCTCTCCTACTTGTCGTCGTGTCGTCGTCATACAAAATAAATGGAATATCTTCGCGTTCTGCTCCTTCAGGCACTTCCTCATCCTCCAGTGCCCTTTCCCTGCTTTTCCTGCGGTTCCATCCGTCATGCCTTGTACTCCTTACCCACTTTTTTCCCTTTTTCCTCTCTTTTCTGCTTTCTGTTTTCTGTTTTAGATGAAAAGTGGAAACGGTGGGCTGGGCTGGGGGGACTCTGTTGCAACTTATGCAAAATATTTGCACCGAAATGGGTTGGCTAAGAGCTCGGGCATACACATAAATAATTTATGAGCATGGGACAAATTGAAATTAGCATAATAAGGAGACAATACAGAAATCAGTGTTTTGTTTTTCCATCTACTCGAACTTTAATTGGATGCATTTCAGCCCTGGCGAGCCCGTTTGCGTTCCTGGTAGCGAGCCAGGGCGGCCTCGAAGACCTCGCCCACGGTCCGCTTGCGCCAGATGAGAGTGCGGTCCACGGGCGGCTTGGTCACTGTCGGCACGGGCAGCTCCTTCTCGTCCAGCTCGGCATCGGAGCCATCTTCTTTGGAGGGTGATTGCTCCGATGCCGCAGGTTCTTTGGCTTTGCTAGGCTCTGGCGTTTGCTGGGGCTTTTCCTTCTTTTTGCCCGGCGTCTGCTGCTGCTTTTCCTTTTCCTTCTCCTTCTCCTTCACCTTCTCCTCTTCCTCGTCGCTGGAGTCGTCTATGCTGAAGTCGGAGTCAGCATCTATGTTGTTGGCCAAATGGGCCTGCGCCGGCTTGCCTTCCGCCTGATCCTCTGATGTCTTGGGCTCTGGATCCTGGCCAGCCTTCGACTTGGCTTGCTCTTCCTCCTCGGAGGAGCGTCGCTGCCGATAGCTCCGGTGCTTGGCGGCCTCCGCCTTGATGGGTTTGTACGAGACCTCGTCGGTTGAGGGCGCCGTCTTGGGTGTCACCTCGTCCCCGAGGGCGGCGGTGGCGGCGGCGGGGCCACCCATCTTCTGTTCGTAGAGATGGCGATAGAAGCCGCCCAGATCCTTCTGCTTGGTGACATCGCCAATGGCCTCCAGATACTCGTCGCGCTGCTCCTGCTCCTGCATCTGGCGTATGGACTCGAGCTTCTTGCGATAGGCGGCCGTCACATAGGTGTCCTTGTCCTTGTACATCTCGCCCTCGGCCTCGCGATCCTTCTGCACCTGCCGCTCGATGCGCAGCTCCTTCTCCAGCTTCCGCCGCTCGGCGTGCTCCATCAGCCGGCCGATATACTTGGGCTTGCGGGGCTCCTGGCTCTTCGACTGCTTGGCCTCCTCGCGCTTGCTGTCCATGTCGTCGTACAGCTCGTCGTACTGGAAGATGGTGGGGTCCTCGGCCAGGGCCTTCTCCTGCTGCCGCCGGGCCACGCGGCGCTCCATTAGGCTGGGTCCACTAGCGATTCCGCTCGTCTTCGGCTTCAATTGTGGTGCATTTCGGTCGTCGTCGCTCTCGGAGGCGCTGCTCTCGTCGAAAATGGCGGGCTTTACGGCCGGCTTCGCAGGCGCCTTCTTCTGCTGTCCAGGGACAATGAGGCCATATCTGGGGGAAGGAATCGGGCCTTGAAACCACCTAAAATGCTTGTTAACAACAAATTACTCACTGTTTGGACATTTTTGTTTGTTTATAAATAATTAATGCGACCGTTTCGCGTGGCCAGGCAACACTGAAGTCAAGAGCAACCCTGAAAGAACAGTTGGTAAATTATCGATAGCGTGAACGTTCGATAGTTTAAATGGTTGAGGTTTGGGCCATGGATAAAAACAAAGAATTAATTTAAATTTTAATTGATTAATTACAGTAAAACTAATACATTTTAGTGAGCAAACAACCAAAAATTAGAAAGTTTGACTAATTCATTCTTATTTAATTTTTCTTTCAATGTTGAATGATAAATTACTGCTTTTCCAACACCAAAACTTCATTTTTATTGCCAATTCTTGAGATCCCTATCCCTATCAATCAAAATTTAAATTATTTAAAATTAATAAGTAATTTTTTAATTTTCATTTGTTACGAATTTAGCCAAGCTCGCAACCGGGCAACTATCGATTGCCGCTTCGATTTTAGCCACTTTGCAGCCAACGGGCACACTATCCTCCGTCTCTTTCCTTCCGTTTCCCTTTCTTTTCCCTTTTCACGTTTGCGTGAGTGCGTGTTCTCCGCGATTTTGTTCACCGAAATTGTACTAAACCTCTTTTATTTCCTCTATTTGCAGCGGTCGTGTAAATCAGTGTTTGCAAACCAATCCCAGGTAATTGCCGCTTCCTTTGGACCCGTTGCTGCCGCTAGAATGCGGCCAGATAAGATTTGCGGCGAGCGCCGGTCGAAACATGTGCAAATACCCAGCTCTTCTTTTTTTATTACAATTTTTTTACTGTGGGCCAAAGCGCCGAAACTGAGTTTTGTTACTTGGCGCTGCACCATGTAAACAATACATTTGGTGCCCAGCATCGAATACATATATGTATCTTTTTTTTGGTTATATATTTTTTTAATGTGCGAAAAATGAAGTGAAAAGTTGACCAAAAAGTGTGTTGCACAGTGTTGTTGATGTGCATGTGTGTGGGTGCGAGTGGCTTGGAATTGTGGCAAAAACTCGAGAATACGATTAAATTAAATGTACCACTAAAAACCGGCTAAATAATAGAAATTTTGGAGTACTTGAGTTGGAAATTTAACCAAAAATAGTTGTTGTTTACAGCCACTTGCACACACACACACAACCAAAGAAACACAGACGGTAGCATTTTGTCCCTGGTATTTTGCACGTGTTTCGCTTGCCGCTTCTTTCGTTTCTTCCACAACCCGTTATTCGTTGAACTAAGAAAGTAATGCTATAAGAAAACTATATCCATGATCTTCAAAAACTGATTGTCCGATTGTCCATATAAACTTTGAGATTTCGGGGATCTGTAATGCCTAGAAATTTTTAGAATATCATACTTTTGTTTAAAAATTATGCCACGCCTTCTTCCGCCCCCGAAAATCAAGAATCCCTACTTTCCAATATTGAATTAATGTTTGTACTTGAAATATCTCACAACATGCTAAAGAGACAAGTTTCCAACATTTTCTATTTCTTATAAATAGTCCCTACATTTGATTTCACAAACTACCTATGATAATACTATCCATCTTCAAGAAAGTTGCCATTTTTACCAGTCCACATGTGCTGGATCTTCTAGGCACCTAAAATAACCTTTCAAGCTCAGTTTTAATAGTCTTCTTGTGGTCCTTCCTTTAAAGTTTAAACCAATACCATATAGCGGATATTTTTTTTCTGTGAATCCTGAAAACCTGGCAACTGACTAATTGTTTTTGCAATCCCTTTGCAGCCATGGTGCGTATGAACGTATTGGCCGATGCCCTCAAGTGCATCAACAACGCCGAGAAGCGCGGCAAGCGACAGGTGCTCCTGCGTCCCTGCTCCAAGGTGATCATCAAGTTCCTGACCGTGATGATGAAGCACGGCTACATCGGCGAGTTCGAGATCGTCGACGATCACCGTTCCGGCAAGATCGTGGTCAACCTGACCGGCCGCCTCAACAAGTGCGGCGTCATCTCGCCCCGTTTCGATGTGCCCATCAACGACATCGAGAAGTGGACCAACAATCTGCTGCCCTCCCGCCAGTTCGGCTACGTCGTGCTCACCACCTCGGGCGGCATCATGGACCACGAGGAGGCCAGGAGAAAACATCTGGGAGGCAAGATCCTCGGCTTCTTCTTCTAGAGCCACGGAGTTTTGATATCGAAGAGTCTGTGTGTGCTGGGGAGTTGATATGTAGATTGACGTTTTATTTCACCGACATACCATGCATCCAACTACGTTTTGTATGAAACCAACCAAGGGCGAGAGCGCTGCAACATTCATTCAGACAACCAACGACCATGAATGTTCACAAAGAATTCGCGAAATAAAATGATTGATACATAATAATTTTAATAACGATTTTGTTTACGATCTATGAAATATGTTAGCCGTACAGTGATGAAACAATAGCGACAGTAAATCGATCCGTTAACATAAAACCGACTGTGTGTATAATATGACCTAGAGCGGAGATCCCAAGATCTAAATCTTTCCCAATATCATGGCCATGATATTTCCAAAGTCGGGAGAATTTGTGGCTAATAAGACAATTTGACCACGCCATGCTGTTGTTTTTGCGACCAATACGTGCTCGCCATTAGAACTCAAGAAATCCAAGAATACGAGTAACTTTATTTTAATTTCTTTCAGTATATTTCCCAAAATGTGTCATGTGATTTAAGACCTCTGTGCAGATCTTGATTTAATGGTCTTTAAATCTTAACTTAAATCACATGCATTAAATATTTGTAGTACCTAATAGGTCCTATAGGACTTACACACAAACGAGTTACCTTATACACATTTTATAGATACAGATATTCCTAAATTTCCAATTCGTATCCTAATTATTCTGTTTAACAGCGTTGGAATGATTACCTGATCCTAAAACAGGAATCTTTAAAGCTGTTCCTAAGCAAACCACAAAAGAGAAAAACGAGAAAACAACTTTGGTTATAATTTCCAATCCAATCTATGGTATATAGACAAATCTCAGGACCTAAAAATAACTTCTTAAGCCCAAGTCTGTAGCTTTAATAGTTTTCGATGGTTTTCTCTTTGTCCCAACCCGTATTTTAGGCTCAAGAAAGAATTAATAAGAAATATAAGCACTACGATTTTTGGAAAAACTCGCCAGTTTAGCGAGAAAACAGCTATAAATAGCTAACTTCTGAACTGCTAGTGCTATATCTCTAAATACCTTTTTTGTCATAACTTTTGAACGCAGTTTCGGATTTCCTTAAATTTGCATTCCGTTAACCCCAATCCTAGAATTATTGATATTCATTGTTATCAACATTTCAAAAGTGGATCAGTTTTGGCGGGCAGTGAATATCTCATGTTGCAGCCCTCGAACTAAGTGAAAATACGCTGTCCAACACTGTTTATTAAAAATCTATAGCATATTTTGCAGCTTAGACAAGACAAAGTAGACAGTTAAATTTGAATTGATTGCATTTGGAAATTCAATTATCCGAGCGTTACACCGACCCAATCAAGATTCCTGTCTGGGCTCCTGGGTCAATTGTTATGCCATTAACTGCAATTACATTTCATATTGATTACCGATCGATATCGGTGTTGCGTGTGGCTCAGAATAAGTATAATTGATGAGTCCATATGGATGTTATCTACTTCTCGAAGGGGCCCAACCTACAACCTGGCAATTGTTTTGGCCAACACACCCCTTACACAGCCCACTTCCTTATCGCAGAGGTAATTGAAAGGTCGAGCTTAACCCAATATGGCGGAGTTTGCCATTTCGAGCATGTCATTCCGCACGACCCATTCCCACTGATATCACTAATACCACAGAGAAGCCTCCCGATTACCACTTATCAGTCTATAAAATAATCAAATTACGCCACAGACAGCACTATAGCATAGTAATAAATGTGGTTGTCAAAAAATTAGAACCCGCTTTCTAACATTTTTTAGATGATATTACTTTGGAAATAATAAGTTATATTAGGAATTTTAAGGGGGGAGATACATATAGAACTGCAATTTTTTCCTGTTTTTCATGATTTTTTTAACTTATAAGGGATTGTGCTGGGAGTTCATAACTTGGCATGTTGATTATATTGTTTTTATATAATTTTAACCAATTTTTATTTTTTTCTTATCTTTCAAAATGGCGGTCGTGGGAATTTTCTTGTCAGGGTATATTGAAAAAAAGTAGGCCAGCTGCGGATCGTCCACAGGTCGCTGTGTAGATCCGATTTTTTTGAAACTAAGTTTATTTTGTTAAGAAATAATGTAGAAACTGTCTGAACCTAACTTACACAGAATATTATAAAAACTCTGGTTGTGGCACTCTTTCAAAGTCAAAAATCAAGTTTTTCCATATTTTTGTCGTTGTTTTTGCCTTACAAAAAATACTTTAACTTACAAATTGCTACATTAAGTAGGTTCAGACAGTGGGCAATTTTATTACAAGCATTTCCGTAAAAGCAGCATGATGATCGAAGCATTACTTTTTGAGATACACGATCCGCAGCTGAGGAAAAAATGGTTTCGAGAAAAACGCATTTAAAGTAGTCAAATATATCTACTGCACATGGAAGGTGGGTGCAGTAATCCTGGTATAAGTTCCAAAATATCTCGAATTTCTTCTTGAAACTTTCATGACACATTTTTAAAGACTTATTCTATCAATTTAAATAATAAAAAAAAAATTGAATTTTAATTTTTTCTATATGTATCTCCCCCCTTAAAAACAAACGAAAATATGTTATAAAAATAGTATGGTACTTAAAGATTTAATTCAAGATCTCATGAGAACTCTTTTATATGGTCAATATGTATTGATTAGTGACCAATTTTTTAATTATAACCGCTAGTTAGTGAAACTATTCAACAGGTGTTCAATAGTTAATGCAATTATTTTTCCTAACTATAATTTTGCCACATTTATTACTATTGTTTTCCCCTCAGCTGTATGTGTTTTTGTACTTGGGTTCCGGGTACTGACTTCTGGCGATTGGCATATTGGGAATATCAGAGTCATTTCCCACCCATTTGCAATTTGCTGCAGCATTCGGGTGAAATTTCATTACAGCAAGTACGTTTTTTGTTTGTTTTTTCTGTTTTGCCACCCAATAATTATCGATTCGGAATCACATCCATTGAAAGTCACCGACAATGACATTTGCAACGCCCTCAATAGGCCCGTTGGCATAGAAATCGGGCTCAGACCGAGTTTATTGTACGTTTCTGTGGCTTTTTGTACCGCTTTGGGTGCAATGATTCAGCAGAAGCAATCTCTTTTTGCAGCTGTCGTGTGGCTGATGAATATGAATAGAGCGTTTTCTGTACAACTTGGCAAACAAGCTCAGGTAAAAACGATTGCGAATCATCAAGTTTGTGGCAATGCGAAGTTGGAGTGCCCTTTCAGAAGAAATAACTATTTTTAGGAATTATTAAGGATTTCTTGCAGATAAAATATAAATAAAATATTATTATAATTACATTTTAGGAACAGTAATAAAATTGCATAAATTGTCCATACGCAGTGGTGTCCCAAAAATAACATGCAATCACACTAACCGCATTTATTTACTGAGTAAAACTCCCTACAAGACCCCCAAGTAACTTAACTATTTAAAAATATCAGTATCCCAAATTATTTTAGTTAGAAAAAAAAATCCCATTTTCCCTTTCAAACTAAAGGGATTTAAGAGCCCACATATTAACCGAATATATTTAGTGACTAAAACTCCCTAACTATCTAAAAATATTTGGGATTCAAGAGTTATGAACGGGAAAGCCCACCTAACTCCCTAACTATCTAAAAATATTACTAAAACAAGAGAGAACGCTATAGTCGGGTGCCCCGACTATTAGATACCCGTTACTCAGTTAAAGGGAGTGCGAGGGAGATGGAGGATATAGAACTTTGATCAGGCCTAACTTTTAAACGAATGGTCCGATTTAAAAAATTTCTTCTACATTTCGATAGGTATTGATAAACACAACAATACTGCATTTTTACTTTTCCGAAATATTTAAATTTTTAAAATCGTATGTAAGCAATTGTGGGCGTTAGAGGGGGCGTGGCACTTTCTTGAAACAAACTTGCGCTGCGTAGGAACTCCAAGAATCTTCATGCCAAATACCAATCCTCTAGCTTTTATAGTTTCCGAGATCTCAGCGTTTATACGGACGGACAGACAGACGGACAGACGGACATGGCTAGATCGACTCTGCTAGTAATCCTGATCAAGAAAATATATACTTTATGTGGTCGGAAACGCTTCCTTCTAGCTGTTACATACTTTTGCACGAATACAATATACCCTTTTACTCTACGAGTAACGGGTATAAATATTAGTATCCCATATTATTATACTTAGAACCACTGAAAAAATCCCATATTCCCTTTCAAACTACTGGAAACCAAGAGTTATGAACAGGAAAGCCCATTGTAGTGGCTATTATCTTAGCGTCCATTGTGTGTGAACTTGAGTATCCGTGGGCAACAGGCGCAATTAGCAGACTGATAATGATAATGGCGGACGCAACGTTACCTGGAATGAACCATCGAGTCGGCTATACCCGATCCACCGATACAGAACAAAAAAAAACAGAAAAAGGCAATAACTAACGACGTAACGTGCGCAGCGATCAGATCGCACCACTTGGCGTTGGGAAAGGGTTCTGTTTCGGTTTCCAGTAGGTTCCAAAGCTTTTTCACTGCCTCGCAGCTGGTCGACAGACCCCAGTTATATATATATATACATACATATGTTTGACTTGGAGAAACTCGTTTTGGTGGAAGAGATCCCAACCGCCGAAGACACGTCGTGTGATGAGCCGCAAACTACACGTAATAGTTGGACCATAGATCGGGAGGGGGGTTCAAAACCGGGAGACTGGGTAACCAATACATACATAGAGTCAAGACCCGCTTAATATGCAAGCCATCCACGTCGACTAGACGACTCTCGCTTGCACTTAACATTGAAATGGGCGGGATGAAGGTTTCCAAACGGGAATTGTGCACTCGGTTACTGTGTCACCAACAGCTGTGGCTGCACTCGGAGAAAATATCACCTATGTCAGTGGAAAAATAATATTATTATTGGATATTTCTAAGATTATCATGATTTTAAGGGTCTCTCCTACAGAAATGGAGTTGTTTTGATTGATTTTAAAACGTTTTTGCCAAGATCTTGTAGATGATTATATAACATACAAATCTGATGTAAACTTAAGGATTTTTTTTAATTTTCTGTGGGTTTAAATGGAATGGTTATAAAGTTACGATGAATCATGAAAAGCATCATTTCAGTTCCTGATTTATATTAATACTTTTTTGCTAAGATCTTGTAGATGATTATAAAGTATACAAATCTGATGTAAATTTAAAGAAATTGTTGAATTTTCTGTGAGTTTAAAGTTAGACATACATTTAGCCCTATCTTTGAAATGGTTATAAAGTAACGATGAATCGTTTTAATGATTCAGTTCAGTTCTTCTTGGTTTCTCTCTGTGCAGCCTGCATGACGTCGATGTCTCAGCGGGACATTCTTGGCACTCTGATTCAGTTTGTTTCCCATTTCGCAACTGCCAGTCGCAGACGCTGATAAGTCTTTCGACTTTTTGTGGAAATGTTTCCCCGGCCGATAAGCCCGGAGGTTTGAGGCGAAAGTCCGCCCGCCACCCCCTGATAAAGACCCACGTGCGCCGTTCGTATTTTCTTCGTTTATTGTGGTGAATTACAAAAAAAAGCACAAAAACATCACTTTCCGCTTAGCTTCTGCAGGTGTTTCTCGTTTCTTCGGGTTGGTGGTTGCAGGGAAAGGTGCCAGTTTCACAGTTTCTTCTTCTCTCTACGCTCTAGGGTTAATATGTAGGATATATAATATGTGTGTGTGCTGATGAGCAGACGAGGGGGTTGCGATTCGAATCCGCTCCCGCTCGCCAGGAGCAGCCCCCCGCCCGTCGGACAGCTAGCCTCTTTAGGAGGTGGTCTCGAAGTACTCCTTGGACTTGGCGGGATCGGCCACCATGGTCTTCTGGCCGGGCTTCCAGTTGGCGGGGCACACCTCGCCGTACTTGTCGGTGTACTGGAAGGCCTGGACGAGGCGCAGGGTCTCCTCCACGCTGCGACCCACGGGCAGATCGTTTACGGTGATCTGGCGCAAGTTCTGCTTGTCGTCGATGATGAAGAGCCCGCGGAAGGGGATGCCGGTCTCCTCGTCCAAAACTCCATAGTCGCGGGCCACCTTCATCGACTTGTCGGCCAGCAGGGGAATGTCCATGCTGCCCAGACCGCCCTGCTTCCTGGGCGTGTTGATCCAGGCCAGATGGGTGAACTGGCTGTCCGTGGAGCAGCCGATCACCTCGCAGTTGATCTTGCGGAACTCGGCGGCGCTCTCCGAGAAGGCAATGATCTCGGTGGGGCACACGAAGGTGAAGTCCAGCGGGTAGAAGAACAGCACCAGGTACTTGCCCTTGTAGTCGCTCAGCTTGATGTCCTTGAACACGCCGTTGACGACGGCGGTGCCGGAGAACTCGGGAGCGGTCTTCTGTAGCTGGGGCATCTGTGGAATGGTTGTTGGGATGGGTGGTTAGAAAACGGGTACCTCCAAAATAGAGAAAATCTCGGAATAAAAAGAAACACATTTGCAGTGCTTTCAGTGTATTTTGCAATGAAACTACCTAAAGATCCCCTATCTCAAGTATTTCAACTAACAAATCCCACAAATTTCAATTCTTACGATCTTTTGTGCATTATTTTTAAGCTGTAAGAATTTTATTAATTTCTTACTTTTTAAATGTTGAGTTTTGGAAAATTAAAATGTTTTAAATTCTTGACTCTGAACTTAAAATGTTACCATATTAACTACATTCATAGAAATAATTAAAGAAGAGTAATTTTGAGCTGTTAAAAACTTATTACTTTCTTACTTTTATAAATGTTGAGTTTTGGTAATAAATTTTTTAAATTCCTTACTCTGAAGTTAAAATTGTACTATATTAACAATATTCAAAAAAATAATTTAAAAGGAAAGAAGAACAATTTGTTAGTTCAACTGTAAATGAAATAAAAAAATTTTTTTGAAGCCAATCCTTGAACATTAATATAATATTCCAAAACCCTTACTATTTTTTATGATGATATTATGAAATACCTTAAAAAATGTAATTTTAAAAGGGGTGTATTTTTTTTCACTGAAAGCCCCTATAAACCCACGTTATAATGAGGCAATTACGAAAGTTTAAGTGTAATTGCCCTTCCAGATATTTCGCAATAAACTATGGGGAGATCGAAAAAGAGAAGAAAAGCTGAACTCTACAAAATGGCCGCCGGACGAAAGAAATGGAAGAAACCCGGAATAATAAATTAGCCGAATTTTGGCTGTTCCCATTTCGACGATTGAATTTATTGAACTTTCGGCACGTTCGCACCCAAGTTCGCCATGTAATGTGTAATGGATGCCAATTCGTGGCGAATTAATTGCAAATCACAAATATTTCTGAATTGGCAAATATTTTCCTCTCGTTTGGATTTCATTCTCCTCTGCCCTTTTTTTTTGTGTTTGCCGGCTAAGCATGTGTGCGTCTGTGTGAGTGTGCGACGGACGTGCCAATAAAAGAAAAAAATTAAATAAAAAAAAGAGGAAACTATGCTCCCGGTGCAAAACTTGTGAAATAATCTAGAATCTGCCGACCGAACATCATTATCTCTTTGCACATTCACATCCACAAACTATAATTTCCAATCTTACGATTCTCTCGCCCAATTTCTCCCTGACTTTGCCCAGAATCAGCGACCTGTTCATCGCAGCACTCACTTTAGTTTTTTTCTTAGTGAACTCGGTAATTGCTCGACTTCCGCGTGGGTTAATTCTCGCAGCAGCGGCTTTTGCACAACGTTTCGGCACAAGTTCGCGAAAAAAAATGGTTCGAACTTGGAGACTCGATTGTTTTTGAAAGCTTTTGCACGCGATAGGGATGCGAAAAGTATCTCAGACTATCAGAATAGCAATATTTTTTGAGTAAAAATAAATATTTACATCGTGATATTCCATCCCTAGCACCAATTTGTATCTACATGCATGAGTTCCCTATTCGGCCGCAATGGCGCTCTCAAATGTTAGTTTCTTCTTATCTTAACATCGCTGATAAATTGAGAGGGGTTTTTGTTTTTTGCCTTTTCTTAATTTGAAAAGCTTTTTAACGCGATAGGGATGTAAAAAGTAAATCAGAATTTCAAAATACCGATATCGATATTTTTTGAATAAAAATAAATATTTACATCGTGATGTTCTAGCACCAATTTTGTATCTAATTGCATGAGTTCCCTTTTCGGCCGCTATGGCGCCATACATAGCTTTTCTAATAGTCTAGTCACACTATGTGGGGTAACATATAATTTTACGCCAAAAAACTGATACTTTTGTGCAAAAAAACACGATTATGATTTTTTGCATTTTTTATAAGGGGTAGGGCCACAATTTTTTACAAAAAATTTAAAACAGTTGGAATGCCAATCGATAGGGAATTTAATAACGAGCTCAAAAAGGTATGACACTTAATATTCTGACCGTTTTTTCTCATATTACGCAAAAAATACTGATATTTTTGTGCAAAAAAACACGATTATGATTTTTTACATTTTTTTAAGGGGTAATGTCACAATTTTTAAAAAAAATTTAAAACAGTTAAAACTTCTATATTTGAAAGCCAGTCGATGGGGAATTTAATAACGAGCTCAAAAAGGTATGACACTTAATATTCTGACCGTTTTTTCGCATTTTACGCCTAAAATACTCATTTTATTTTTGGTGCAAAAAAACACGATTATGACATTTTACATTTTTTAAAAGGGGTAGGGTCACAATTTTTCAAAAAAAAATGTAAAACAGGTAAAACTTCTACATATGAATGCCAATCGATAGGGAATTTTTTCTCATTTTACGCCAAAAAAAACACGATTATGATTTTTTGCGTTTTTTTAAAGAATTAATGTAATTTAATGTAAGCCAGTCGGTACAGCGGATACATCCTCCTGGCTTATCGAGTCTCGGCCATCGCTGAATTTTTTATCTTTTTTGTCATCTCTATATTCATTTGAGAGACCGCGTCGCAGCGAACGGACTTCCTAACCTCAAAAAAAAATGCAATTCACGCAAAGTATGATAATCAGTGACTCTGGAAAACTTGTTATGTTGTATTTATGAGATGTTAGTGAAGTTTACTTTTTATACAAATTTTAGAAAAATTATATTTATGGTTTTTTTTCCTGTAAGCTAGAGCCCAGAAATACCGCGACAAGGAATTGGTAATCCGAAATCCACAGCAAATTTTGAATCCCTGAAAAGGCTTTTATTAGGGATCACGTCGTGAATTTTGGAATAAGGAATAATGAACTGTCAGCGGAGACATACTGCGAAAAGGCTTTTATTATCCGAATTCCCTAGGGAAGAAATTTCTAAGGCAATTTCCTTGGAGATTAATCTCTCTTTTTCACTTTTGTACAATACGTTATCATATATTTAATAACGGATAAAATAGGTGTGTAGCTCTCATGTAACAATCATTTGATTAATATAATCAGTGGCGGATCTAGGATTTCGTTGTGGGGGGTGACATCGGAACAATTTTTGTTTTGCCTACTTTTTGAATACCAAAATTCCTTTTATTTTTACCCCGAGTGGGGGGTGATATATCACCCATATATTATTTTATAAAATTAAATTCATTAAGCCGAAAAAGCAAATTGTAATTTTGTGACCAGAAATTAAGCAAATTGTAATTTTGTGACCAGAAATTAAAGCATATAAGAAAATGTAGCATAGAAAACAAGAGTTCGATAAACACTAGTCCGAAATTTCAAGCTTTTAGAGAAGGCTTGAGAACAACAATAGATCACTTTTTCATTAAAGCTGAAATTTCTAAGGCAATATCCATGGGGATTAATCTCCAAGTCTGAAATGTTAAATTCTCAATTTAAAAACGAACTTGGGACTCCGAACCGCCAGCACAGACTGACATTAAAGCAGATATTATATTATATATATTTTATATAAATATATATTATTTTATAAAATTAAATTCATTAAGCCGAAAAAGCAAATTGTAATTTTGTGACCAGAAATTAAAGCATATAAGAAAATGTAGCATAGAAAACAAGAGTTCGATAAACACTAGTCCGAAATTTCAAGCTTTTAGAGAAGGCTTGAGAACAACAATAGATCACTTTTTCATTAAAGCTGAAATTTCTAAGGCAATATCCATGGGGATTAATCTCCAAGTCTGAAATGTTAAATTCTCAATTTAAAAACGAACTTGGGACTCCGAACCGCCAGCACAGACTGACATTAAAGCAGATATTATATTATATATATTTTATATAAATATATATTATTTTATAAAAATAAATTCATTAAGCCGAAAAAGCAAATTGTAATTTTGTGACCAGAAATTAAAGCATATAAGAAAATGTAGCATAGAAAACAAGAGTTCGATAAACACTAGTCCGAAATTTCAAGCTTTTAGAGAAGGCTTGAGAACAACAATAGATCACTTTTTCATTAAAGATGAAATTTCTAAGGCAATATCCATGGGGATTAATCTCCAAGTCTGAAATGTTAAATTCTCAATTTAAAAACGAACTTGGGACTCCGAACCGCCAGCACAGACTGACATTAAAGCAGATATTATATTATATATATTTTATATAAATATATATTATTTTATAAAAATAAATTCATTAAGCCGAAAAAGCAAATTGTAATTTTGTGACCAGAAATTAAAGCATATAAGAAAATGTAGCATAGAAAACAAGAGTTCGATAAACACTAGTCCGAAATTTCAAGCTTTTAGAGAAGGCTTGAGAACAACAATAGATCACTTTTTCATTAAAGTTGAAATTTCTAAGGCAATATCCATGGGGATTAATCTCAAAGTCTGAAATGTTAAATTCTCAATTTAAAAACGAACTTGGGACTCCGAACCGCCAGCACAGACCGACATTAAAGCAGATATTATATTATATATATTTTATATAAATATATATTATTTTATAAAATTAAATTCATTAAGCCGAAAAAGCAAATTGTAATTTTGTGACCAGAAATTAAAGCATATAAGAAAATGTAGCATAGAAAACAAGAGTTCGATAAACACTAGTCCGAAATTTCAAGCTTTTAGAGAAGGCTTGAGAACAACAATAGATCACTTTTTCATTAAAGCTGAAATTTCTAAGGCAATATCCATGGGGATTAATCTCCAAGTCTGAAATGTTAAATTCTCAATTTAAAAACGAACTTGGGACTCCGAACCGCCAGCACAGACTGACATTAAAGCAGATATTGCTAAGTCAATATCCATGGGGATTAATCTCCAAGTCTCAAACGTTAAATTCTCTAAGTATTAGGTACACTGGTGATCCAATTTAAAATCGAGATTGGGACTCCGAACCGCCAGAACAGACATAATAAGAAAGGGCTTTCATTATCCGGTAACCCCAGGGAAAAAATTGGGAAAGCAATCTCCATGAAAACAACAAGTCTTAAATGTTAAATACCCAAAGTATTAAGTACACTGGTGCTCCAATTTAAAATCGAGCTTGGGACTCGGAACCGCCAGAACAGACTAACATTAGGGAAGATATTGCTAAGGCAATATCCATTGGGATTAATCTCCAAGTCTAAAATGTTAAATTCCCCAAGGCGCTCCAACTTGAAGAAGGTATAACATTTTTGACATTTAAGGAATGGATTTTAAAAATGTGGTTTCAGGACATGAATTATATTTGAGACCAAGTCTCGACCGTTCACTTCGACCCCGGTCCCCCAACTGAATAAATTGAAGGCAAACAAGAATAGTGATGGCCGAAACCCGATAAGCCGAATCGATATTACAAAAACAATGGTCACAAAAGTATCATTTCAGGAGGGTGTCTCTGCTATGGCAGGTGTATCGGCTGTAAGTCAAAGCACAGCAAATTGCCCACTACGTTTTGCGTTTTTTCAAGTGAAAACTTCTGAACACACTGGTAAAAAGGCGTCTAGCGGGAAATATGGCCGCTGTTGCAAACGAAGCTGATCGACAATGTGGTTCCTAATAGCCATATTCCACGACGGGCGTCTTGAAATCACTTAAACTGTGTTAAACAGCTCCTTATATGGATCAGTTCTCAGACTTTTGGAAAAACCCGCCAGTTTAGCGGAAAAGAGCTATAAATTGTTACAATTTCCAAAATTGTCTCATTCGGCAAGACTATAATTTATTGCTTATCCCACAGTTGAAATGAAACAAGTACATTTTCTGGTTTAACTGAATTTAATAGTGCACAATTAGTAGTATTTAGTAGGTAGTCGCATAACCAATATATTTTAAAAACTTAAATTAAGCTCTTGTTGCGTGTTGGGTGTTCTTGGTAACTTTTCGAATCGTTACGATCGACAGTTTCGACTGCCTGCGGGTGTTCTCCAACTATTCGGGTCTCTCGGGGATTCGCCAAATGTGAGTTTTTTGGCTAAATAAATTACACTACAGCAGCAGCACATATAAGGCTATATATTTCCTATATACGTAGGCGTATATCATATAGTAAAAGTATCTATGTATGTGTGTATATGTATGCTTATTGTGGTTTCAGTCTTTGATTTTAAACTTAAGGGGTTAAATGTAAGCAAATTGCTGTAAAAAAAAAACAAAAAAAAGGTAGCTTAGCCTAGGAATTGGGGATTAATCGATTCGGGAAATGAAAATGTCTTTGCCTTGGGGCCCAGCCCCAAACCCCCGTAAAAAAAAGAATTCCCTTCAGGGTTTACTTTCTCCCGGCTCCTCTTTTTCATGATCTGGCGATGGGCTAGATGATGCCTCAGCCTCCATGGATGCCTGCATCTCCACAAAGATATCGATGAGATTGTTGATCCCGATAAGATAGCCATCCTCGTGGTTGCCCACCTTCCAGGCGGAGTAGTGATCGATCCGCAGTTGCGGAGGCAACTCCACCGTCTTGGCGAAATCGATGAGCCAAATGCTGGCGTGGGTCTGGTCGTGGACGAAGAGCAGGGAGCTCCCGATGACCTCGTGGGTCTGGAAGAACTCCGATACGGCCAGGGTGGCCCTAATTGCCCGCAAACGCTGGATGTATCGGGGCTGTTAAGTAGGAGAAAAAACAAGTTAATGCCATTTAAGGGATCATATTAAGGCCTTGAGTTCTAGGGTTGTTAAAACATCGATAGTGGACACTATCGATGGTAGTCACTATCGATAAAATCGAAAATTAAAAAAAATACCAAAGTTAAGGAAAATAATGAATAATGATAAATAAATAATGAAATAATAATCACTATCGATATTATCGATAGTATCATAAAATGTATGAGAAAAACAACGAACTTCATTTTACTGCGATTCAATTGAAACAAAATTCAATGTTGAGCCCTAATAATTGAAATACCGTCGTGTCCTAAAATATATACTTAATATATACTTTAAATACTTTTTTTTAAATATACCAAAAATTACCGGTGAAATGGAATTATTTTTCTGAGCGATAGTATCGATGTTTCCTAAATTTTTAAACTATCGATAGTATCGATAGTGCTATCGATTTTTTTACCAACCCTATTGAGTACTCACCAGAATGTGGGGATGACCGCTGAGGAACTCGACAAAGGCCAACTTGATTTGTTCGCGCGACTTCGTCGTTTTGAAATCTTTGGAACTGGTGCCATCGCTCTTCTTGATGCCCTGAAAATATTATATTAAGTTAAATGTAAACCCTCCTTGAAAGTCCAACCCACCTCGATGCGGAAACCCAGCGTGGCTGTGCTGGAGATGGTCTCCCGCCAGACCATATATCGTGGCTTGGTCACCGCCTTCGCCGCATGCTCCTCGGCGGTGGGGGCGTGGCTGTCGATCTGTATCATCTTGTCGTACATGTCCTTGCGCAACTTGGGCTTCTCCTTCGCCTTGGACAGCTCCTCCTCCAAATAAGTGCGAACGCCCACCTTGCAGTCCATCACGCACGGCTGCACATAGTCACTGAGCAGATCCTGGAGCTGTAGGTAAACTAAGGAAGTCCCAGGATTAGGAGGATAAGGGTATTTCAATATATAACACCTTAGGCTATATAAGCTTTAAAAACTATATAACCAAACTTTAGGAATACAAAATAGAGCACAGAAAAACTATTCGATATGAAATAGGATCAATTCTACCTTATGATATGATTTATGTCAAATCATAAATTCAAACATATCAACGTGATATTTTATCATATCATATAAAATACCAAATGTAGTATTTTTTGAACAGATAATGTAAAATGATATGAATAACTTGATTTTTCAAAAATATCAAATTGACCAGCACATATCAATCTGAACTTTAATCCCCGACTCACGTTCGCCATCCTCGCTGGTCACCTGGCCCTTGTAGACGGGCACATAGGGCCTCAGCAGGTCCTGCATGAGGATCTGGAAGCACTCCTCCTCCTTGGGGCACAACTTCTTGAGCACGGTGCCCGGTTCGGGACCCGCCTTGAAGTTGCCCTGGTGTCCGGCCAGCTGGACCCATGGATAGCGCTGCTTCTTGTACGTCTGGAAGAAGGGCGTCCACTGGACGATGTTGCGGATCTTCCGCCAGCCGGAGCTCTGCAAAAATCGGAGGTGAGTCAATTAGTTAAGGGATTCTTTTGGGATGATGAAGAATTTTAAACGAATAAATAAAGTTTAGGTACAGCCAAATAAAATCAATATGAAACGTAGATCGATTTTACATTATGTAATATCAATTTTAACTTGATATGCAGCCCCGTAAATTCGACATTCTCGAAATGAGTCTATCGATTTTGCGGCGACATGCTTTTGTTGTGTGTAAATGTACCGAAAAGTTTTTTTTAGTTCGCTCATCGATTTAAGCCTTTACTTTTTGTATTTACAAATTGCATAAGACAGCTGACAGCTGACTAAAGACCCATTTTCATGACCTGATTTTTCAGCAGAATTGTCATCACTTAAGCCACATGTAACCACACGTTTAGTTAGTTTTCAGTTAAAAAATCACTTGAAAATAATTGTTCTTGCTTTATAAATGTTTTGTGGTAATAAAGTTATAAGTTTGCTAACTAAAGTTTTAGACTACCATTTTAATGTGTGCCCTAATATACACAGTCTAAATTATTATGGGGGGATTCCCTAAACTGTTGAATTGCTGAATTGTTCAATTTTGGTCAGCTTTGGTCAGAAATTTCAGCAATTCAACAACCTCGAGGCTGTTGAAAATTTTGTTGAATCGTTGAAAACCAGAGTTGTCACCTTTTTTGTTAAGAGTCATGACAACTCTGTCACATTATAGTATCACCAGTACGCCATATTTACTTTAAAATCAAATTACACAGCTTACTTATAGTTATTCTGACCTTGTTAACAATTTTAAACCGTAACTAACTATAAAAAATCAAATTTTAGGTGTTTAAAGTTCCATGATACTTTTCAACAAATAACAGCTGTTTGAAAAATCAACAGGAACCATTTAGGGTAGTTCCCTAAATTGCTGAAATTTCCTGTTGATTCAGCAATTCAACAGTTTAGGGAATCCCCTCAATATAATTCAAGTACTTATAACTTCTTATTAAGTATTCACTCTAATAAATACAGATTTCATATATTAATTGAACCGCCTACATATTACGAGTAGATCTAACTTTCTCTGGTTCTATAACAAACACAAAATATAAAAGGATTATTAAAAATTGAACTTGTCTAAATGGAAAATAGTTTGTTTCAAAACTAATAAATCAAATTATGCAAAACCCTGCTCGGAACCTAAGACTAGGTCCTTTAATTAGATCAAACCTTTAATGAGGGGCTATCGTAATGCCCATCCTACCTTCTTCCCAGCTGCTGCCTGCGATGAGGAGCCCGATCCCACCGCCGATCCCGATCCCGCCGCCGAGGTGGACACATCCGAGTCCCATTCGGAGCTGAGATCATCGCTGCTGGCGTACCCGTAGTCCCGGGGCATGGGCACCTCCAGCAGCGACTTGGAGTACTGGATGTAGCCGGGGCAGAGGCTCTGGCCCAGCGGCGAATGGGATCGCCGGGGTCCCAAATGCGTGGGCGATGGCGATGAGTCGGGCAGCGAGTGCTGCTGCGACAGCTTCCGGCTGCCCAATCCCAATCCCAGGCGCAGGCCCACGAAATTGTGGGCCACATGATCACCGGAATTGGCCGTAATGCTGATGGTGGGCATCGATAGCTTCTTCTCGGCCCGCTGCCGGATTCCGTGGGCCTGGGCGAAGGCCAGGCTGCACTTGCGCGTCTGCATATTATTGCCGGACAGTTTGCGGCGAAAGATCTTCTTGGAGGAGCTTGGAGGCACGGGCTGGGCTGCAGCTGTGGCCTCCGCCTCCACCTGACCTCTTTGCGCTTCCTCGCTGTCCGCCGATGCGGGCCGTCGTCCCGTATCGCTATCCTCATCGGCCTCATCGCCCTTGTCCTCCTCGTCCTCCCCGTCCTCCCCGTCCTCCTCCTCCCCGTCATCACCATCGTCGTCGTCATCATCCTCGAATTTCAACTTGGATATCTCCTCGGGCGGAACGTCGGGGAAGTGGAGCAGCTTGACGGTCACCTTCTTGCCCGCCTCATTGTAGTACACCTCCTTGGCGCTCATCCTGTCAAAGTCCTCGTAGATCCGGACCTGCGGAGAAGGCGGCGGAGTGGGTGGCGTTACGGAGCCCTTGGCCTTGCCGTTTAGGGTTATACCAGCACTTCCGTTTACGTTTCCGTTTCCGGTTGTCAAGGCCGGCAATCTCGTTGTACCGTTCTTGTGCTTCTGATTCGTGGAATTCGCGGGATTCTTGGGATTCGCGGGATTCTTGGGATTCTTGGGATTCTTGGGATTCTGCGGCTGTGGTTGGCTAAGGGCGCACACGGACATCTTACATGGAATCTGGACCACGGCACTCGGTTAAGTGCATCAGTGGTGCGTTTGTTTGTGCCAATGGAACTTTACTTTATAGCGCTAGCAACTATCATAAATTCGGAGATATAGATACAGATAAAGATACAGATACAGATACAGATAGAGAAGCTAAAAGTCAGAGAGCTGGAGAGCCTGTCGCTGCATTTTGATTTCTGCGCATTTGCGAACCCGTTCGCGCCTAAAAACCGCATCATTCCGCCATCGTCTCCCTCTAACTATTCCCCTCCCTTTCCAAACCGACAGCCCAAGCGATCGTAACGGGCTGTTGGGTCTTTAAATACCCTTTAATAAGGCCAAAGGATGCCCGAAACATATAATATAAAGAAGGGGACTAGGAAAAATTAAAGAATGTACTATTAAGATCTTAGGAAAAGTCTTAGAGATGATAAATCTTAAACATTTTCCATCCATCGAGTCACGTTGTGAAGTTACTTAATCTTTTAAACTGCTAGTAAATCAAATGCAAAGATATAAATCTAACTTTTTTAGTCAGTCTATCTAATTTATAGAGATTGTTATTAATCTTCAAAATATATACAAAATTTAGGAGATCTCTTCAAGCTGCTTGGGATGTTCTAAAGGATTTCCAACTTTTTGATTTTCCGACCGTTTCTATGGCTGCTATATGATATAGTGATCCGATTTCTTTAAAAATTTAATTCAAAATTCAGAAATTATCAGAAAATAGTAATCCCAAGAAAAAAGGTAATATTTCAAAAAACACCCAAGCTAGAATTTTTTTTACGTTTTTTTCCGATCTTTCTATAAGATATAGTTGTTCGATCCGGCTTATATACTACCTGCAATAGAAAGAAAACTTTTGGGAAAGGTTTATACCGATAGCTTCAAAACTGAGAGATTAGTTTGCGTAGATACGGACGGACAGACGGACGGACTACTGACTGAAATCATAATATCCTTTGCAAGGGTATAAAAATAGGGAATCCCTTTCGTTTAAGGGTATTATCGCTTCGTTGCAGCTGGGTCTTTGACTTTTGACTGCTTTTGGCTCTATCGATCTGTTGGTTGCCGCTGCTTTAGCTGCTTTTGCTGCCGTTGCTGCTGTAATGCGCACACATCAATCAAAATTGATTAAATTTGAGACATACATAAGTATATGCCATGTAACACAGTCCGCAAAAAGCAAAGACAGACGATACTAAGTAGGCATTGTCGGAGCGTGTTGGCATCTTGGCAGCTCCATCTGCGGCATCCGAAAAGCTAGAAGCTGGCCACAGGCAACCAGCAACACCAGCAACCAGCAACTAGCAACACTAGCAACAAGCAACACCAACCAGCAACCGCAAGCGAAACCGCCCAGAGTCGGGCAAGGCAATCCAATCCAATCCGAAACCCAAATCGAACAGCACATTATGATAATAATGGAAATGCCAGCGACGCGGCTATCCAGTTACGCCAGTGCACAGCAGCAACAATACCGAATACACATATGTACATATGTATGTACAACTCGGGCTGATATACATATATCCCCGACCATATATACGAACTGAAATTTCTTTATAACATTTGACGTCATTTGCAAATGTTGACGCCGTCGCCGCGAGGCGATAACGAAGCAACAACAACAACGGCAACAGCAACAGCAACAGCAACACGAGCAACACAAGCAACATCGAGAGCAGCAACAACCTTGTGGATCTGCCGAGCGGAGAACTTTGGTACTCCCATATCAACAATAGATCTTAGCCGCATAACGAACTACTTAGCGATCGCCTTCTATATGTATATTTGGCTTATCTAATTCCGATTCAAGTCAGGGGTTGGCATTGCAAGGGCCCGAGTACTAAGTGCATGTAAGTGGGACAAGGGTTTCGACTTTATCAGCTCTTCCAGAACATTCGCTGTTTTAATAGATTCAACGGAAAGCAAGGCTCGTTTAGAGTCTTAATAAATGATAATTATCCCAGTTTAAGATTATGAAACAGAAACAAGAACTATTTTAGTAGCTCCATGTCTTCGATAGAGTTTAATATTAGGGTTAGGAACTTCTCAGTTAATACATTTGAAGGGTTATACTACTCTAAGTTATAATACTCATTTTGAGTTATATTAAGGGCTCTGAGTGTTTGAGTACCTAGTTCTTCCAGTTAAGGGCTCTACTTGGTGATGTTAGACTAAATACTTGACGGTTCCAAGTCCAGGTAAAGTTAAGCAAGGGCTTTGGAAGCAAGTGTATGTCGAGGGATTTATCGAAGTTATCGATTTATCCTATATCGTTTAAATTATCAAAAACTATTCATAGTCTCTTTATTTAATTCAATTTTATTTCTTCCTTTCTTAACTTGGTTTTTTTTATAAATAGCTCGTCCATAAATTACGTATGTGTGATATTTCGTTATTTAATGCTACTTTCTGCTTGTGTAAATAAGTTTATATTTATACGGAATGAAATGAGTTATCGAAGATTTCAAGATTCCAATCTTTTATTTTCTAGCTGGGCTTGGCTTTAGATTGCGATCCATCCTTAAATACAAATTCGCTGGTTATCTAATGGAAACAATTGTACAATCTTCGATGCCGTCAACACCAGCGAATGCAAAAAAAAAGAAACAAAAAGACGATAACGACTCGATATATCGGATCGCGCTATGTACTGTGCATATATGTGGAGACATTAGATCGTGTGTCTTGCCTTGGGCGTAGTGTCTGTGTGGTGGGGTTGGGGGTGGGGTGGGGGTACGTAATGCCTGCAGTCGCCACCCCCGAAGGCCCCACTTTCCCCCCTTGAATTAACAGCACCACCCACTCTCAAAAATGGACACTACGCGCTTAATGCGCGCCATTCACATTCCCATTCACATAACAATTTCTCTCAGTATTTCTTCATTTTTTTTTTCATTTTCTAACTACCTAAAGCTTAAAATTAATAAAGTAAACAATTTGTTGTCAACCTCCCTCTCCGCTCTTTATCGCCTCGTTGCTCTTTCCCTTTCTCTGAGTGTGAGTCTCTGTTTCTCTTCTTCTATTTGGGCACTGGAAAATCAAATTTATGATAAAATATAGTTTTTAATTCGGAATCTGTTTGGAGTCTATTTTATAATGCCCTCAATAAAACTATTTTTAGAACTAGCATTAAAAATAGAGCTCATCCCTTATCAATCGGGAAAAGAATATTAATAATGTTCCAAGCATTAAGATTAGGAATTCGAATTAATTTAAAATAATAATGCAATTTTCTAAATATTTCGCTATTCCCAAGTAATTAAAATATTTCAGAAATAAATTATAAGAACCAAAGTGAATACATTCATTTTATTAATTGGCTATGCCCAATTGAATATAATAATGGGCTTCGTGTGCAGGAATCGATTCTAGAATCGATTAAAATTGACATTGTATATGGATGCAGGCCAAATTTAAGCTCTCACTTCATTTTTTCCAGTGTCCCATTGACGCACAGAATGGATTTTGGCTTTGGGATTCGCTTTTTTGGGCCTCGAGTTGTGAGTGGGGCTGTGAATGTGGGTGGTTGGGCGGATGTTATTGAAACGATCAAGCACCAATTAAGGCGGTGGGGTGGCTAAGGGGGAGGGGTGATTTAGTTCCATTTTCGGCTACTTAATGAGCCTCAATTGCCGAATTCGCTGTTCGTACGCAAATGAACACGATTTCCGAAGGTGCTGCCTGCTGCTGCTCTTCAATTATATAATTCACATTAAATTTATTTTGTGTTTAGGGGGTGGGGTGTTGGATTTGTGGGTGTTGCTCCCCAATTGCGTAGCATTCCATTTTGGTCTGGGTTTATTTGGACTGGGGGTTTTTGGGGGGAAGGGAAGGAAAAGCATTAGGCGTTCTCATTGACGTCGTCGTTTATATAGTGTGTAAATGTTTACATAAACCTGAATACTCGGATTTTCGGTGCAAAAGTCAGTTCGCTATTTCAGTCATCTAGTATAAGAGTTCTGTCCCCCGTCTTCCCTCTCCCTCTCCAACTCTCGCTTGCTCTCTCTCTCGCTCTTTTCTTTGGGCGCTTTTCGGCGCGTGCTTCAATTAACACACTTTACAATGACAGCAGCAACACGAAACATCAGCAACATCGACAGCAGCAACACATTGCAGATTCCCCAACTTGCCACTTGATTCTTGTTCAATTCGAATTGTTTAATTAACTTGCAAAAAAAAGCACTTTAAAAAAGATCACACACAGGCACAAGTCATTTGTTTTGATTAAAAAATGGATGTGCTAGAAAGTGTTTTATTTAGTTAAAAAATAAAAACACGCAAAATAAAATCTTTATCATTTTATATATATACATATATATTTTTTAGTCCTTTTATAACAATCTATATTTTTAGTAACGGCTTTTAAATAATATCATTATAAATATTAAAAATAAAAGGAATTGAAAAAAAAACAAACGCGCAATATAGCACTTAGCATTCTATTTAGAATGATTATATTTCCTATATTATATTACGATTATATAGCAAAATAACGTTAATTAAGATTTTTTTAAATCAATTTAATTTTTTTAATATATTCTTTAAGTTTTTATATTTATTATTGGTGCAGAATTGTATTTTTTTAGTCTTTCAACAACAATTTATATTTTCAAGAACTGCTTTTAATATTAATATATATTAAACATATAAGTAAATTTAAAAACAACAAAAGCGCAATATAGCACTTAGCATTCAATTTAAAATGATTATATTATATTATATTATGATTATATAGCAAAATAACTTTAATTAAGATTTTTTTAAATTAATTTAATTTTCTATTATATTTTTTAAGTTTATAAATTTATTATTGGTGCAGAATTGTATTTTTTTAGTCTTTTAATAATAAGTAATTTAAAAACAACAAAAACGCAATATAGCACTTAGCATTCAATTTAGAATGATTATATTTCCAATATTATATTATAAGAATATTTAAGTAAGATTTAGAGCGAATTTCATTATTATAAAAGCCTAGTTCCTTCAGGGTTTTGTGTGTCAAAAATATATTTTTTAAGAAACACACACACTCTTCGGCAATTAACTGTTAATTAAGAAGAATGGAATTTTTTCAGCTTTCTTCCTGTAGCATTTTGTTGAATTGAAAATGAAAATACATAATACGAGCACCACACGCAACCAATAAAAATAAATTTATTTAAAAAGAAGAAAAAAAAAACCAAAAAATTATAATATTTTTGGAATACAGCTCTGGTTAATAATATTGCTGCTGGGCTGTGTTGTGTTGCTTTTGCTTTTGCTGTTTATTATTAATTATTTTTTTTGTTTTTTGATTTTTGTTTTATTTTTGTTTTTTCGGTGGGCCGTTTGACGCGGTCTCTGGCATTGGCTTGAAACACAGAGAGGGCCGCTCAGAGCCGCGGTGAAAACACAAACATATTGGGTAGATATACATATAGAGGCGGTGCGGCGAGAGATATGTGGAAGCACACGCGGAAAGTCGGCGATACGATGCGATACGATACGATACAATACGATACGATACGATGCGGGTACGGGTACGGGCAATAGCACTACCAATAGCAATAACAATAACAATAACAATAAGAATGACAAAAAACCCAGAGACGAGACCCCGAGCCAGCCGCACGCGATCGCAGCAAAAGCTCAACTGGTCGACTCTGCTCTAAAAAAACGGAACCCAAACGAGCCAGGCCGAACCGAACTCGCTGAGAGCTCCGCCAGCGATGAGCAGCAGCAGCAGCAACAGCAACAGCAGCAACAGCAACAGCAACAGCAACACGGGAGCAACACGGCAGCAGCAGCAACATCAGCTTTCTGTTTCGGGAGTCCTACCAAATAAATCCAATCGAATTCCAATCCCAAGTACGAAAACTCAGACTGATAAGGCAGAGTAAGAGAATTTGGGGGTGGTACACTGATAAAAACCAACAAGAATTGCACTTTGCAGAAAAAGCAGCTCCATTTCAAATAGATCAAGGTATAAATAAGGATTTTTCATAACAAATTATAACAAAATTCAGATGGAATTAAAAACAAGTAACAAAAGTTAATTACCTCTACCAAAAAAATATTTATACCTTTATTTTTGGACTAAGCAAATATTTAATTATTATTCATATTATACTATATTATTCATTATTATATATGTACATATGTATATTTTATTTTATTATATCATATAATATTAAGTATGAATTTCAGTTCCGTCAATCAAGCAGGTGGATCTTTTTTCTGGGTGTAACCAGACCCAGAATTATCACCTGGAAGAGAGAGGGGTCCCAACCCGGGGAACAAAGCTCATTAGTTGGCCTAGACTCACCCGCGATGACGTAGTTTAATGATCAAGGCCACCGGGCCGTGACGTCAATGATAACAAGATCCTACAACAGCGGAAAATGCCGTTACGATATGGCCAGAGCTCCTTGATATTATATTTCAAAGAAAAAACTAAAGACTTAATTATAAAGCGGTAAAAGAAAGGTCCTATATCATTGATTGTGAATTTTATAAAGTATGTAAAAATAATTTTTGGTTTTTTCTATGAAACCCTATAATATTGTGTTTTTTCCCATAATGCCTGGTCATTGTTATATTCGAATAATTGCATATCATTGTTTATTTGTGGGAACATGGGAAGCTGGCTTTGTAAATCAGCAAACATGAGCTTCCATGTAAATAAACAAAATTGGGCAGAGAGAAAAGAGATACAACTAAAAGTTGAGATTCATTAAGAAAAATCCACAGCGAAGCAATAAAAGAGAAGAAACTTTCTGAAGATCGCCAACAAGATCCTTATTAAATATGAGTCACAAATCACTTTCTCCAGGAGAAAGTTTAGGGCCATTAAATGCGAAAAATATTTATAAATTGCATAAGCAATAGGGACCTTCACTTGGAGGAATCTTTTTCCTGCTAAGATCTTCCTGGGGAGAAGAGTCTGCTAAGATTGCTCTCTTTCGAATCTTTCGAATCTTCAGAAATCTCCCAAGGCCTCCGCCCACCTCTCCACTCTCCACTCAAAATTCGCTTATCAGTTGAACGATCTCATTTTCACACGATCCACGCTTTACGCATGAGCGGCTTCTCTTTGTCTCGCTCTCTTTCTCTCTCTCGCTGTCTGTGTTCCATTCGCTATCTCTATCTGTACCTCAGATGCTAGTGACGTCAATGGGATGGAAGCGAAGCTTTCCGGCTGGACCGGTCCAACAGTCCAAGCTAGCGATGTGCATCTAGCCATTTAATAGCTAAAAATCATACTACATATTTAACTTTTTAATACAAATATAAATTATATCGGACTTAATATTATAAATTATAATTACATTAAATGCGTATTTTAATCCTCAAAGTTTTAGCATTTACTCTTAAAATTAATGGGTCTTACACATATTGGGGGTGTCACATAAATTTCTTTCAAAGACGAAAAAGATTTCTGTGACACCTCCGATTGCTAGCTTTTTTCCCCTGATAATGTGATTTGGGGATTTTAAAGCAGTAAATTCTTGCAGCACTGATCGATAGGCAGTACCAGGTAAGGAGCTTCTTTATAGCGAAGACAACCTCCGCAGGTAAAGCTTTTCGTGGAGACAACTAAAAAGCTTAATAACGTGGGGATCCGTGGGGGATCTAATTTATAAAGATGGGTCAGAATTGATCAGAATACCTTTTAATTTTAATATTTTATTTAAACGGTGATTAAAAATGTTGTCTATTTATTTCACAAAGTTAAAACATTTAATAAATATAATATATTTATCCCAAAAATAATAAAATCATGTTTTTACTTGACTAACTCTTGTAAGTACCGAAAAGTACCCACAAACTTATAGTAAACCCCAAACGACTTACCTTCTTCTTGGCCGCCTCGGCGGCACTGATCACGTAGAGATCGACGATGCCCAGGAGGCAGTCGTCGCAGCGGCAGACGTCCTCGCCGAAGGCCAGCGAGCCCAGGCTGCTGGTGGAGTCCAAGGAGTCGGTGCGTCGCAGGCGGCTGACCACGCCCATGCCCAGGCCCAGGCCCAATCCCAAGGTCAGGGGCAAGGGCAGGGGCAGGGGCATCCCCATTCCCATCCCCAGCCCAACCCCCGGCGGATTGGGCGATGTGGGCGAGGGCGTGGCTGAGCCGGAAGCGGAAGGAGTTGCGGGGGCGGTCGAGGGAGCTGCGCCCGCAGCGGCGGCCGCCTCAATCTTGCGGGCCAGCAGCTGCTCCATGAGCGTCCGCGGCCGCGAAGAGGAGGGGAACAGGGCCATCTCGGCCAGGCGATTGCCACCACCCACTGCCTCCGCCTCCGCCTCCGTCCCCACCTCCGCTCCTCGCCCCGCTCCCCCAGCCGCTCCTCCTCCTCCTGGTCCTCCGCCGTCCACCTCCGCTGGCGCCGAGTTCTTTGCCTAAGTCTTTTGTTTTCGCCCTTTCGCGTCGCGTTTTTTGTTGGATATTTCTTATTCCGATCGAGATTCCGGCAATCTCTTTTTTAGCTAAGCGAGAGTTGAAACAACATACCTGCAAGGAGAAAGGGAAGAGTTATTAGTTTGGATTTGGAAAATAATAAAAAGTAAAGTAAAGTGGGAAAAATAATATAACAAGCACAAAAAAAAAATAAGTAAAATATTTAAAACATTTTCCCTTTAAAATATATTTCCAAAGATTTGTTTCTTTAATAGAACACATCTTTCATAGCAAGTATTCCACTCCTCCATATGTTTATCCCCCCCTAAAAAGGAAATATTTCAATAAATCAACCTAATCTGTTGTGTTTGACATTTTAAATTTCGTTATTGAACTCCGCCACCCAGAGAACTCGAAACACACTTATCACTTCATGACTTTGGACATATTCTATGATTTATGGACCACCAGAGATTACTTTAATTGATCAGCCATTAGAAATAATCCAAAGACGCCCATACATACGTTTTTACGACCCACTATAAGTTATACAAATTTGAATTAATGACTAGCATCTATTTTAGCTGATTTCACAGGGTAACTCACTTTTAAACTATTTTGTATTAAATATAAACTTCCTTAGAAATCAAGTGCTTATCTCCTCTTGGCCATTTCCCAATCTAAATTAATCACTTCAATCTACTTCAAGCGACATTCGACAGTATCAATATTGCAAATTAGATTAATCAACTCAATCTCCTTCGACTGACATGACCAGTATCAATATGGAATATTGAATTCCGTCACACGATCTCCGATCTCCAAACTCCGATCTCCGCACCCAAGGCAATCTTATCTCCCACCTCGTGGCTTCTTTGGCCATTCGAAATGCAATAATTTATGGACCACAATTTGTTGTGTGTCCGGGCTTATCTGAATGGATCAATGGATGGTTGGTATAGGGGCAGAGTGGTGGGTTTGGGCTCGGGCCTGGGCCATATGATATGGGATCTGGGGTTGGGGCGTTAGAAGTGGCATTCGCTTAATCGCAGAGCTGATAAAAGTTTCTTGTTAATTAACATGAAAGTGCAGCAGACACGGTCGAGACTTTTTTCTGTTTTTTGCTCCTTGAAAAACGGAAAATTGAAACCCGTCGGTTTGCAAAAAAAAGGGGGAGGGGAAGTGGTAGGGGGTGATTTAAACTGGCTCGGGCTCCTTAGCCAGTTTTCAAGTCGTCATCGGCATCATATCGCCGCATTTATGCGCACATAAAAGTTAAATAATAGATCCAAAAGATACTTTTGCAGAGCTCGGAGCAACTTGGACTGCGACTTCGACTCCAACTGCAACTCCAATTGCAGCCCCGACCAGTTGTTGTTAGCCAAATGATTTATAAGCGGCTCTGGCATTTGTTGTTGCCTCTTGCTTTTGCTTTTGCTTTTTGGCCGTTGTTATACCCTGGCCATAAATCCGAAATGGGTAGTACAATTTAATAGCCAATACAGGCCGTTGGTTGGATAGATCATAGATCATAGATCATCATCTAGCCCAATAAATTTGGTGAACTCTCGCAGAAACCCGGGAAAAAGAAGGGAAGCTAACCACATTAAACAGTTAAATATTCTGGTAATCCCATTAAAGCGTCTAAAAATTTTTGACTACTTCTACTTGATTTTTATGATCTATTCACTAGCAGGTCCCAGTTTTTGTAGCCAGATTTGTTAAATATTTAATTTAAATAACAAGATTTATTCACGAGCATTTCTCAAAGATAATTATTAAATAATTACGGAGCACACCTGGTAAAAAAAAAACGAGAATGTCAAAAAAGGGTAGCGCAAAGGTAATGAATTTTAACAAAGTTATATAAAAATTAAAATAAAAATTAAAACTAAAACTAAATGAAATAAAAATATTAAATATCATGGGAATAGAGCTTGAACGAATATCGATAAATGGTTTGCCATTTCCTTAGAAACATCGTTATTATCGGAATCGATATTGTAAAAATATCGATAATTTTCTAGTTTCAATGGTGAAATGGAGCTCAATAGAGCAAATTCAGTTCGGGTTGTTTGTACTTATAGCCATTTTCCCCCCAAACCAACCCATCAACCCACCAACCATTTGGCTTCGCTTTAGTTTTTCCAGCTTTTCCAGCCACTCCCCCTCCTCCGCTTTTCCCCGCGCCTGTTGTTTGCTTTTGCTTTTGTGTTGTATTGCTTAAGCCAACTGTCTTGTACTTTTATGGGCGCTCGTCTTATCAATAATTTATGTCAGATTATACCGTTATGTCACAATAAATTAAAGCTGGCAACTTATTTTCCAGACTCCACACACTCGGTTTGTATTTGGCTTTTAAATTTTTTATTATGGCCAAATCTGTCAGTTTAGTGGCACATTTGGAAAAGTGCCTAGTCCCCCAGTCTCGCTGGCTCCTCGATCATCGATTTACTGGCCAATCCAGATCCAGTTGAGATCGGCGGTACATCTTTGGCACTATATGCACTACATATATACGGTATATGTGGGTATACATATATTTCGCCGTTGGCGTGCGGTGGCAAATTTCACTGTCACGCCTCGTTTTCAATTAACTTGTTGGCGGCGATCCGCCGCAGTGGCCATAAATCAAAGGAGTTGCAAGGCTAGGTAGTAAGTAGAGATCCCCAGATCCCCACAACCCATAAACCATAAACCATCTATGAAAACCGCCTTTGATTTATGAAGATCGCTTCATTTGGCTGCCGCTTGCCGCTTGCCACTTGCAGCGTTGCATGTCAAAGTTTATCGACTTCTGATTAATGCCTTTGTCGGCGCCTCACAGGCAAGTGCAACTGCCACTGCAACTGCAACTGCCACTGCAACTGCAACTGCTGTTTATGGTAGTCGCCTGGCATGTCTGCAGTGGTCGTCAGGCCCCTAGGGTCAGTTTAAAAAATATATATAAAATATCTCAGGTATCTGGTAGGTAGTATCTAGTATCTAGTAGTATCTACACACAAACACACTCAAAACCCACACTCACTGCTCGCTGGGAATCCTCCACCTCCGCCTCCGCGGAAAAAACCAACAAACAAATAAATAAAAAACACTAATAAATATAAAAAAAAACGGAACAGCGCCACGCAAAGTAAATAAAATATAAAAAAAGGCGAGTAAAAATTGTTTTTCACGAGCTTTGGCTGTTTTTCGTTGTTTATCGTATCGTATCGGTGGTTAGACTATATATGTTCGGCGTATCGGAACGGAACGGAACTGAACTGAACGGATCGGAGCGGCAATCGACCGCTTGTTGACTTTGGAACGGCACTCGGGCAACTGAGGCATCGCCGTTACAGCGGCAACAAGCAAAGCTACCCAACTAACAACCGATTGCTGCCGCAAACGAAGTTGAAAGCCGAAGTGATCGGCGTGCCAACGATCGTGTGTGTATGTGTGGGTAACACAGGGGAGGGGCTTGGAGGGGGCGTACTGAAAACGGTAGAGAACCATCCTTAATCCTGGCCACTTGGTATCCCCAGAAGAACTAATCGCCACATAAATCAGGCGGCGACACAGCGACAACATGACGGAATAATGACGCTGATTGAAACATGCAAAAGTCCCAGGATTCAGAGGCCCTCGCCCAGTTAGCGGTGACAATTCCTTAAATACACTTGGAGAAAATAGGAATATACTTTACAGAAGCTGACAAAAATTACTGCTGCTTTAAGCCAAGGAAACCTTATAATAACAAAGACAATTTTTCTATATCAAAGCCAAAAAATATTAGGTTTAAAAATTTCGTTTTTAAAATATTAAAAAATTATTATTATAAAAAAATTCAAATGTAGGTATAAAGAGGAAGTATTAGGAATATTAAACAAAAATAAAAGAACATTTAAATTATTATAATAAACAAATATATATTTATAATTAAGTTATTAATGGTAATCATTCAAAAGAAGGCAAACTGAACCTTAAATGTGAATATAAATAAATAAATAGAGATTCAGAAAAAGATCTTAAATCTATAGTCTGCACCTAACAATTGATTTTGAGAAAAAAAACGGAACAATATGGAATTGATATTTTTCCACAACAAAATGTTAAGATTTCATATCAATATGGTACAAAATCATATGTTCGGAAATATCATTTTGATATGAACACAGAACGGACCAAAATTGATATGAAAAAATATTATTGGTCTGGTTTTTCTCTGTGTAATAAATGCGAACCCTGCTTCTTTTCGACTCCTTGTCGCCGATCCTCTGATCCTCTGACAAGGCGACTAATTGCGGCGGCAAATTGCCGCTGGCATTTGATTTGCATAATGCAAATTGCCGGCGTCTCTAATCGGTAGCTCTCCATCTTCCAAGCCGCCCTGCGATATATGTATGTATATAACTTTGGGGACCGCAGGCCGTAGATGGCGGAACTTGGCTTTATGACGAGCGCGGCTGTCACAATATTTATGTGCTATTAATTGACCACTTGACGCCCGCCCCCTGCCAGCCACGCCCCCGAAATGCGGGGCCATACTAAGTGTTTTATGGAGTCGCACTGATGGCTTGGAGCGATAAGAAGGCCGCTATAGCTATACTCCCATTCCAATCCCAATCCCAATCCCTAGCTGCGACTCATAGCCTGTCATATGGTCTCTCGAACGGAGTGGAAAAGCCGCAAAGATGCAAAGATACATACGGAATGAGGCAGGGTCTTTGGGAATGGTTGGGAATGGCAAAGGGGTCGGTATCGCAAATTGGTTGGGAAATTAAGTGTTCTATTATCGCGAAAACGGACGGAAAAGTTTGGCATAGAATGCAAAATGTCTAGGGGATAATATTAAAATAATAATAATTTTAAAGATACTAATACTTAAATGAGAATACAAAAATATTTGAAAAACTTTAATACAATTTTTAATTTTTAATCACAATATTATAATTCCTATTTTAAACCTAAAAATACAAAAGTATTTATCGCGATTTTAAAAATTTAAATATTTCGGAAAAGTAAAAATGCAGTTTTATTGTGTTTATCAATACCTATCGAAATGTAGAAGAAATTTTTTAAATCGGACCATTCGTTAAAGAGTTATGACCGATCAAAGTTTTATATCTCCATCTCCCTCGCACTCCCTTTAGCTGAGTAGCGGGTATCTGATAGTCGGGGTACCTGACTATAGCGTTCTCTCTTGTTTTTAATAATATACCTAAAAGAAATTAAAAAAAAAAACTGCAACTGTGTTTCTCTCAGTGCTTCTCCCCTCCCTATTTGATCAAAGAGACCTATCCAATTTCTTTATCTGTTCTTCGGTTATCTCCACTTGGGCCATCTAATATTAGAAGGCGATATCTATGGCCCTGCACAAGTGCTCTTGTTTCGCCTTATCGGCAATTGCCAGAACATGTTGGCCTTTTCTGGGCGCGTCTTTGGAGGCCTTACTGTACTAGAAGATTCGGGAATGAGCTGTGAACAGACCTTCGTGTATTTGCTAATTTCTTTATTGCCCTGTCAATTCACTCAGAGTGCCATGGAAAAGTTCTGTATATCTATTTTTGGCACTAGTTTATGATGCTTTATCTAGACATGTGCCGAATTCATTTATTTCTCTCCCCCAATATTGTAATCTTTTATCGAAAAGGGCGTAGAAAATAGTCTTTAAACTTTCCTATTTTTATGATTTCCTTGACAAAAAGTTAATTGATACTGATCACCGAGTACAAAGCAATGTTTTTATTTCGGTGAAAGAAAATCGCTTGGCAAATGTTTTGTTAACTCTGCCTGATTTTGTATAATTTCATTTTCCAAGTGTCAGTCTGTGCTCGCCGTTAATTTACTGCAGCTGCAATTAACTGGAATCGAATAAAGCAAATATTTTTGGTTTGTTTTGGCGATTACGCCTCTTTGGAAACCAGGAAATTCTGGTTATTGCCAAGCCAATTCAGTTTTAGAACTAAGTGAGGCCGCAAACGGAAACCCGGCAGTCGAGTGTAAATCAAAAGCCACAACCCACACGTACGTTGCATGTTGCATGTTGCTGGTGGCGCGTGTGTTTCGGGTGCCATCGCTTGGGGACATGCAACCGAACAACATAACCTTTAAGGAGTCTGAAAAGAGGCGGGAAGGGGTTAGGAAGGGGTAAAGAAGGGGTAAGGAAGGGGTAAAGAAGGGGTTAGGAAGGGGGTAGGAAGGGGCTAAGAAGGGGATAGGAAGGGGCCTGCACTTACAGGAATGACAAATATGCTGGCACGCAAGCTGCATTGCACAGGGAAAATATTCTAAGAAAATAATATTACTACCTATATTTGAAATATTTCTCCATAAAATCTAGCGATTTTAAATCAATAACTTGAGAGCCCAAGAATATGCTTTTTATACCATGATCGAATTTCCCATCAAAATATTTTATAGCCTACTTTTAAACAGTAAGTAAATTCGGATTTATATTATTATTGATCTTTTTGATAATGAAAACTATCCAAGAATTTCTTCCTGTGTAGATTGCTGGTCTCGCAAGATCGACGACTCGGATTCAATTCAGTGGAAATTGCAAACGCGAAACAAACAAAACCAGCCGTGGAATCAGAGAACCAGCTGAAAAACAAAACAAAAAATTGAAGCCAACAAACAACTTCGACAAGAGCAAATGACGCAAATTGCGCACACTCGAGAATCGAAGCCGACTCCGAAGGGTCTCCGATTTGGGATTGGGATTGGGATTGGGACTGGACCTTTGAATGTACTGCGAAACAGCCTTTTGAGCTCACTAAAAACTATTTGTCAAGCTACACAGTAAACTTCTGACAAATCAATTCTTTCATTTAAAAGCAATGAACTTTTTCCAAAATTAAACTCTTCGATAATAGCAATTTATTATTAAATTTGACAAGATAAACTCTTCCTTTAGTGTCAATTTAATTATTTACTATGGACTGTGAGCCTTTCAGAATTAATCGATCCATCAGTGCCGAAATTGACTTTAATTACCGATTATTTCGATAGCCGGCATTCTAGTTGATAAAAGCCGATAGGCTATGAAATTCTTTGATGATTTATTTACGTGCTTCAACTTCATATTTCATTACCTCGATTTACAGATTATTTCAATAACCGAAGCATAATTTAAATTCAAAGAGATAAATAAAGAGAATTGTCTTACTCAATCTTACTCATTCAAAATTTTACGCGATAAATAAATCAAAAAATAGTTTTGTAGCCATAAAAATGCCTAAAAAATGCGCCAGCATTTATTGGCGATTATTTCGATAGCCAACACCCAAATCGATAGCCACATTTGAATTTACATAAAATAAATAAGGTTTATGTGTAATGACTCACTTTTGTAAAGATAACAGCTCCTCAAAGTTCAATAGTCGACAATAACCATAACATTCTATAAAATATAGGAAGCTATAAATGATGACTAATTTTTTTTGGTTCTTACTTCCAATATGGAATGCCATACCATTCTTAACTGTTATTAAATTTCCAATCAATTTTTTGCAAAAAATCATGATGAACCCCCCTTATAAAAAAAAATAAAAATTGGTGAAAATTTAATTTTTTCAAAATCACACGGAAAGTGTCATGGATTTATTTATTATATTGTTATCTGTTCAAAACAGTATGTATTTTTTGTGTAAGGCCATTTTTGGCCAAGTTATAGCAAAATAAACGAAAAGAAAAAATTCGTATTTTTGTCAAAAACCAAAATCCCGAATTTAAAAAAAACAAAACAGTTTTTTCGCTGAAACAAAGGAAATATTGATCCAAATATGGATTGTCATACCTTTCTGAACTCGTTATTGAATTTCCAATCGATTGGCATTTAACCCTGGACATTTTATATTTTGACCATTTTTCGCAAAAAATCATGATGTAACCCCTTTTAAAGAATATGAAAATTGGCGAAAAATTTTATTTTGTTAAAATCACACGGAAAGTGTCATGGATTTAATTATTATATTGTTATCTGTTCAAAACAGTATGTATTTTTGGTGTAAGACCATTTTACCAAATTACAGCAAAAAAATTCCTATTTTCGTCAAAATCCATAGTCTCGAATTAAAAAAAAAAAAACAAAAAAGGAAGCTATCTTCGGCCAGCCGAAGCTTATATACCCTTGCAGATAGTTCCTATTAATCACTAATTTTCCGATCGTTCCTATGGCAGCTATATGACATAGTCGTCCGATTTGGATACAATTTTTTTCGAAGTTCAGAATTAGATAAAAACAAGACAGAACGCTATAGTCGGGTTGGTGTCCCGACTATCTAATAAACGTAACTCAGCTAAAGGGAGTGCGAGGGAGATATAAACTTTGATCAGCAATAACTTTTTAACGAATGGTCCGATTTAAAAAATTTCTTCTACATTTCGATAGGTATTGATAAACACAACAAAACTGCATTTTTACTTTTCCTAAATATTTAAATTTTAAAAATCGTATATTAACTATTGTGGGCGTTAGAGGGGGCGTGGCACCTTTTTGAAATAAACTTGCGCTGCGTAGGAACTCCAAGAATCTTCATGCCAAATACCAATCCTCTAGCTTTTATAGTTTTCGAGATCTCAGCGTTCATACGGACGGACAGACGGACATGGCTAGATCGACTCGGCTAGTGATCCTGATCAAGAATATATATACTTTATGGGGTCGGAAAAGCTTCCTTCTAGCTGTTACATACTTTTGCACGAATACAATATACCCTTTTACTCTACGAGTAACGGGTATAAATCAGGGACCGTAATCATTATAAGTGAAAAAATAAAAATCTCCATTTAATAATTATTTTGTAAGCGAAAAAAAATATCGCTCAGAAATAATGATTATTATGTGAGCGATATTATTTCGCTTAAAATATCACTCAAAGTGCGATTGCAGCCGTTCTGTATGGAATTTTACAACGTTTTAAATTTGTGCTTGCAGGTAGAACCTCGGTGCACACATCGAGTTAATAAAAGAAGGTGATTTCTTTGTATAAACATTTTAAAACGCGGTTTTTAGTTTCAAAGAGGTAAGCAGAAATACAAAAAGTTGTATCAACCTTAGGACTTTATGTCATTTATATATTAGTAAAACGACTTAACAAGATGTTATGCACTATTCCACTTAGATCCAACCCGACATGTGGGCTGGGGGTTAGTGTGTTGGTCCAACGAGCTGTAAACACGAGTTCGATTCCCACAGAAAATGTTTTCTTATACAAAAAGTTTTTTATACCCTTGCAGAGGGTATTATGATTTCAGTCAGAAGTTTGCAACGCAGTGAAGGAGACGTTTCCGACCCTATAAAGTATATATATTCTTGATCAGCATCACTAGACGAGTTGATCTAGCCATGTCCGTCTGTCCGTCTGTCCGTCTGTCCGTCTGTCCGTCTGTCTGTCCGTTTCTACGCAAACTAGTCTCTCAGTTTTAAAGCTATCGGGCTAAAACTTTCCCAAAAGTCTTATATCTATTGCAGGTAGTATATAAGTCGGAACGAGCCGGATCGGACAACTATATCATATAGCTTCCATAGGAATGATCGGCTAAAAAAATGTAAAAAAATTATATCTTGGGTGTTTTTGAACCTAGAGCCTCCTTCTTTTGGAAATGCCATTTTTTATATAATTCTGAATTTCGAATAACTTTTTTTCAAAATCGGACGACTATATCATATAGCTGCCATAGGAACGATCGAAAAATGAATGGGAATATAATAGGAAATCAATTATTGCTTCGTTGACTTTTATTGTATTCTCTTCTACTCTGGAATATGACTCTTTTTAAATGTTTTCGAATTTCGATTTCAATTTTATTAATAGCGAACAACTATATCATATAGCTGCCATAGAAACGATCGGAAAATTAGTGATTAATAGGAATTATCTGCAAGGGTATATAAGCTTCGGCTGGCCGAAGCTAGCTTCCTTTCTTGTTTTTTTATGCGGTTTATACAAAGAAAATGTATTTTTTTATTAGCTCGATATGTGCTCCGTGCTTCTACCTACAAGCACAAATTTAAAACGTTGTAAAATTCCATACAGAACGGCTGCAATCGCACTTTGAGTGATATTTTAAGCGAAATAATATCGCTCACATAATAATCATTATTTCTGAGCGATATTTTTTTTCGCTTACAAAATAATTATTAAATGGAGATTTTTATTTTTTACTCAAAATAAATAATCATTATTTTCGGTCCCTGGTATAAATAGTATTTCCCAAAGTAGGAGGTTATATGTTCAAAAACACTATCTTGTGTGTTTTTTATTTTATTTTATTTTTTTACATTTTTTTTCCCGGTTATTCCTATGGGAACTATATGATATAGTTGTCCGATCCGGTTCGTTCCGACTTATATACTACCTGCAATAGATATAAGACTTTTGGGAAAGTTTTAGCCCGATAGCTTTAAAACTGAGAGACTAGTTTGCGTAGAAACGGACAGACAGACGGACGGACAGACGGACAGACAGACGGACGGACAGACGGACATGGCTAGATATATATACTTTATGGGGTCGGAAACGTCTCCTTCACTGCGTTGCAAACTTCTGACTGAAATCATAATACCCTCTGCAAGGGTATACGAAAACAGTTTGTTTTGCAGCTTCTGGGGGCGGAAAAGGGCTGGGTGGCAAGGGGGCGTTGGGGCAGGAATTTAAGTGAGGGGGACGCAAGGGGACTTGCGGCAATATAATTTACTTGCGACGATCTTCGCCGCGATCGCTGATGGGCGACAGCTGCTGACGTCAACGGAAGTTGTCGCTTGAGCGAAGGTCAACGGATTGTACCAAAAAGTTCTCCCAGTTTGGACTTACAACAGAGAATGGGGATGGGGATGTAAATGGGGGGATGGATCTCGCCGCTGAATCGATTTCTCACACAATTAGTGGGCGTCATAATTCCCATTCCCATTTCCATTTCAATTCCTCTGACGAATCCCCCCCGATTACCACTTTATACCCGTCGCTGTCGCCGATGTGTTGATTAGATATGACGCTGGGAATGGGAATGGGATTGGGTCTGGAAATGGGACTGGGACTGCGACTGGGACGGGCTGATCGGACTGTGACGGATGTGCACGACCCACAGAGACCATAAAGGCTATTAAAAAAAAGAAGAAGAAGAAAATAGCACCACGATCCAATCATAATGGTAAATGCCGTTGGACGTCAGTCAATGATCAGCAACGCTTCTCTTCAAATGGGTGCTATTAAAACCTATGTTTACCCTATGAATATTCATTTTTATGATATCTCGAAAATCCTACAATCTTACATTTTACACAGGAATACTAACTGAGGGCTAGAAACCAGTTCTTAACTGAACGTAAGCCATATATGACCAATCCTAACCGCTTTATTCAGCTTTAGTTGTAAATTTGGGGTGAAACTAGATTATTTTATATCCAAAACTTTTTTATTCTGAATCATCAGATATTTTCTATTGATTTTAAAATAAAATAACAGCTACTGTCAATATAGACAATTTAAAATAAAATGATTTAAAGGCAGAACAAAAATCCCATAAATTCAACCTGACACGTTCTTTATAATTTATATTATCTATTAACAATTCCCCTTATAGACGCTTTCTTATAAGGGCATTAAATATAAATTAAATAGTCTTGAAACTGAAAAATACAATAAATGAGCTCATCAAATGTGGAAAGGTTTTTATCTATATTATTTTATAATTTAATTAATTCGAAACCACAATGGAATGTATTTATTTAAAAGGAGTTTTAATATGTATTTGTATATCTTTAAAACGATAATGAAAATGATAAAAATATATAAATAAGGAATATATAACCTCCATTTAAACTATATAAATCATTAATATACTTTTCCAAGTGCAGCCAAGATGTTTTAAATTTAGTTTGAACTCAAATGGCAAGTTAATAATTGTAATTTTCATTTTGTATATCCTATATCTGCGTCATATTTCCTGTTTATTACCGTATAATTTGTATCAATATTTTGCGGTCCATAAAGAAGATATTCTCCCGGCCGTGAAGAGAATCTGTAGCTGACTTTGCACTTCAGAGCTGATATTATTAATGATCATGACTCGGATGAAGAGGAGAAGTGGGGATCAGAAGGGGGCGGTGAACAAAGGCACCCCAGTGACGTCACAGCGACGTCAGCGGACCAAATGGCGATATTGTCGGTGACTTTGGGGCACCCACACAGGGGCTTTATCTTTAAGTAAGCAAAAGGCATTTTTTTCTATGAAGCCCACGCCGCAGTGTCCACAGAGTGCCCACAATAGCAAAACAATGCGAAGACAGCCTCGGGGCCTTCAGTTCTCTAGATCCCATCTCAATGAAAGCAACAAAAAGCACAGAAACAGAAAAAAACCCATCTTATCCCATACCATTCCATTCCCATAAATGGAATGCGAAGAATATATAAACAAGATCGTCCCTGGGGGCTTCTCCCCATCCCCTTTTTCTGGGGTGAAGCTATAATGACAACTGTGATAAGGCGCGGTGACAGGCGGTCGGGTGAGTAGGATACCAGGAAGTGAGGGTCCCAAGAAGTCCAATCCAAACACTGGAGATATCAGACGAAACTAACGAAACGCCCAGCCTCATGATATATGATATATATGAATGTGTTTGTATATATCCAATTCTGATAATGCAACGAATTGAAATATGAATGAAACTTGAGGTCGGTTCGAGGAAGTACTGAATGGAGTGATAGGAAAATCTATTGAAATAAGTTACATATAAGCTTGCAAACTCGATATATTCGGAATTTGGCAAGGGCATATTCACGAGCACATCCAAACGATTCCCATAACAAATAGAGGCAAAGACGGAAGTTGAATAAGAATCGTATTCAAATGGGGATGGAACTTGTAATGACATGCTAATAAAATTGGAGTTTATCTTACAGCGAAGTGGAGGCTGAATAAGAAGTGAATGCAAACTGGGTCAACAATTAAGTGATCTCTGTTTGGATTTGAATTATGAGATAAAATGAATGAAATCCCAGAGTTTCGATGGAATTTATAGTTATTATGCTTGCAGAAATGTGACTTTTTTTTTATCGGGAGTGATAAGTCGTAGACACAATCCCCGTGACTTATGGACTAATCCCCTCCAACTCGAGGGCTCGTGTGTCATATAGATCTTAATGGGAACGGTGACGTATGCGCGATATCGCTCATCCCCCAAAAAAATGAAGATAGATGGGATCATCACGGATATAACAACGTGCATAGTATATGATATTAAGCACACTCCACCCTCGTGGAGTGAAAAACAGAAAAGAAGAACGGGCCATTTCTGGGATCCCTCCGATTATTGCTTTTGTGGCTTTTGTCGGCGGCGAGGGCACTATATACTATATAAATGCCAGGCAGATAAACCCGCTTGATAAGCGCGTAACATTATTAACCAAATACACACACAGACACAGACACACACGCACATATCCATATCTCTACCATATACATACATACATTTAGACGACGACATATCCAGGTGGATTGCTTTATTATCGTTATCATGACTCCGAAATTTCGGTTTCTAATACTTTTATTTGCTTTACAAACTTTCTGCCGTCCGTTGACAACAACAACAAGAACAAAAAGGAAATAATCACAAAAAAGATGCCATTATATAAAGGTAAATATGTGCTGGCTTATATATGTACATAATATTTATCTATAATACAATATACAGTTAACTAAGATAAGCATTTTTTTGTTGTTTTTTTTTTTTTCGTCGCTGTCGCTGCCGTTGTGTTGTCGTTGTTCCAGTTCTAGATAAAAAAAAAAAGGAATGAACGAACCGAACCGAGGTTTTCGCATTTCGGTAGATATATACATATATCATCTTTTGTATGTGTTTCTTTTTTTTATCAAGGCACCCCTTATTTTTCAACTTTAGCACCATCATATCGTTCTCATTCCATTCACACTAAACAACAAAAAAAAAAAAACAGCCACAGAATAATAATAATAATAATTGCAAACGGAAAGCGGAGAATACAAAAAAGACTTCTCCGAGCAACAGAACCTCATTTTAGTGATAAGATAAAAATCAAATTAATTAACAGCCTTTTAAGCAAACGCACACGCACTCGCAAACGAAAAGAGACCTGCATATACACGGTGAGAAAAGGTTTGGGTTGATATATGTATCAAAGGATCTCAAGTTGATCTAGGAATTTGCTCCTCATACGATTTATCTCGAGTCAGTAACACATCATTAGATACTTTCTTCCTGTTTTATATTTAATTAATTTGTACCTATTTATTTCCGAATTAATTTGATTTTTCTAGATTTTTATGTCAATCCGTTCTGCGTGGAATTTGCTACTGACCATTTTTTATTGTTCCTATTATATTAGTTTAGATGGGTATATTGTTATAAGTCTTATTATCATAGTCTTTTTCTTCTTCTGTTGGTTCTTTTGTTTCTTGTAAAGTTATAATGCAGTTAATAAACTAAAAGATATAATACTGCTCTGAAAACAACATATTGGGATTTTGTTTATGGGATTTAGCAGGGACTTCCTCTCCGTTTCTCCCAGTGTATATGCACCAACTGGCTTATCTCCTTCGCTGCCATTCAGACCTGCCCTCATTCACTGCTCTTTTATGCTTTCGAAAATGCCACAAACAAATACAAGAAAAAAAAAAAAAACAAAGAATATTAACATTAATTTTAACTAGGCTGCTCCAACCAAATGCATATTAGTCTAGTTTGAGATTTCCCTGGTTTGTGACGTCATTGCGGGCGCCTACCTTCTTGGATCGATCCCGCTGACGATCGCCAAGCTGCGTGGCGGCCAGGAGTTCGCTGATCTGTCGCTCCCGCTCCCGCTCGTTATCCCCCCGCTCGTAATCATCATCCTGCTCCTCCTCCTCCTCGTCGCGATCCTCTGCCTCCTCCAGGTCGCCATCCTCCTCCTCCTCCTCCTCCTCCTCCTCCTCGCCGCTGAGGCTGCTGCTCTGGGTGCTGCTCTTCCTGGCCAGCGCCACCCGGATCCCGTTGACGATGCACTCGCCACCGTCTAGGGCGGAAATGGTGGAGCCGCAATAGTATAGGTTGCTGCAACTGCTGGCCGCACTGACATCCGACTGGCCTTCGTCCTTGGCGCATCCTGGCGCCATTCCCGTCGCTCCCGCTCCCGCATGTCCGCCATGTCCATGAACGCCGTGTCCCGCCTCCAGGGAGCAGCGACGCTGGACACGCGCCCGCTGCAGGCGAAAGTACTCCATCTCCTCCATGCTGATCCCGCAGGCGGTTATGTCATCCGAATAGTCACTGACCACCACCGACGGGGTGCGCACATAGCGCACGCCCAGGGGCAGTCCACTGCCCCCCAGTTCGCTGTAGGAGCTCTGGGTGGACTCGCGACGCGATCCCGGGGCGGCCACCACTCGCTCCTCCAGCAGCACCTTTGTGGGCACGCCCACAACACTGGAACTCCCGCCCGCGGTGGGCGAGGTGAGCGGTGAATCGGGCAGGGCTGTGGGCTCGGCCAGCGGCAGGAGGGCCGGTCGCAGGGGCAGATCCGTGACGGTCAGTGTGTTGCGACGCTGGGCGGGCACCATGCCCACCACGTCCATGGCACAGCCATCGTCCACGTCCAGCCCGAGGGCCGAGTCGCTGCTGGCACAGCGGGTGACCTTCGGCTTGCGCTGGCGCAAGTGCGGCGACAGGGCGCTGTCCTCGTTGTCACTGCTGTAGGGACTCTGGCCGCCGCCGGTGACATTGCAGCCCTCGTCCGAATTGGAGGCAGTGGCTCCGGGCAGCACCTTGGGCTCCCCCTCGTTCAGCTGCTGCTGCTGCTGGACAATCATGGCCTGGAACTGGTGGATCAGCTGTTGCACCGGCTTGCCTCCTGCTGATTCCTTCCTGCTGCTGCTGGGGTAAGTGGTGCTGCGGTAAGTGGTGCTGTAAGTAGTACTGCTGCCGGTCGTACTTCCGTTGTACTCCTCCTCTATGTGGGTGCCGAAAAAGGCCGCCTTCAATTGAGCCTTGCGAAGGGCCAACTTGCTGGAGAGCTCTTCACATGGATTACCCGAGCAGATCTCGTTCAATCCAGTTTTCCGTGGCGATTTGCGTTCCTGGGTGGGTGGTGTCGCTGTAGCTCCAATCTGCTCCGCTGCTCGCTGATAACTGAACGCCGTTGCCTCTGCCGCCGGCCATTTATTTTCAATTTTAACCGCTCTCGCCGTTTTCGCCCGCGCTGCCGACGTCGACGGCGGCGTCGTTATCTTTGGCATGACATCGAATTGGAAAGCGGGGGCGTCAGACGTTCGCGAAACCGTTCCCGAACCGTCGCACGCACTCATCTCACATGGATGGATGGATGGGTTGATCGCGGGCAAGGGGTTTTGGAGGGGGTTTGGGAGGGGGTTTTGGAAGGGGTTTTGGAGGGGGTTTTGCAAGGGGTAGAAGAATGAGAAGAGCTTTATCTTTAAATGGAAGGAAGGAGGTGAATAGGAGGATATAAGGGATAGTGCAAAGGTAACAGTGATAAGGAAAATGTGATAAGGTAGTTTATAAATAGAACTAATAAGTGAGGTTAGGAAAGGAAATATGGTAAAGAGTAGGAGAAGAGTTGATAAAGTTGGTGGAGATGGAGTACAAAGAGTGAGGTTAGGAAAGGAAAGAGTTGAAAGAGTTGGGAAAGAGTAGGAGAAGAGTTAATAAAGTTGGTGGAGATGGAGTACAAAGAGTGAGGTTAGGAAGGAATAAATAAGGAGGTTAATTAAGTTGCTAAAAAAAAGTAGGTGCTTGGAAAAAGGATATGGGAAAGAGGCAAGGAAACAAGAAGAGAGTGTTTAAGATACACAATACAAAAGGTTAGTGATATGGCTTAGAGAAATGGGGAAATGTAAGGCCGAAATCCCGTACTAACTCGCCAATACTGCGGAATCCCCGGCAAACATTCTACGTCCGCACTTTCCGAATGGCACCTGTGCGCTGTTGTCGCCGAACTGAAATCGCTTTCTGCGGCTCTGCAGCTCTGCCCCGTTTTCAGAGGGGCGGGAGAATCAAGAAGAATTGTAGCGAAGAATTGTTGAGCAGAGGAGTAGAGTGGTGTGGAGAGGAGAGGAGACGGAGGCGGAGACGGAGAGCAGCTGTTGCGGGCGGACTTATTATTGTTGATAGTTTTCTTCTATAATTTTTATTTTTTCTTTTTTTTTTCGGTTGCTCTGCCTTTTTTGCTGTTCTGTTCTCGTAATTCAGAGGTTGGTGCTACTGGGTAATTGTAATTGTGATCTTGAAACGTTGACGCAATGTGCAATGATCCCGCACGTACACACGCACACACCGGTAACTGCTCCAATTGCCGCGCGTAATTGTAAATTGCATTTAAGCACAGAGCACACGGACACGGGACACAGGCGCACGCACGCACACCAGCACACACAGTGACAGACTGACAGGCGATGCGAGCCGATGCAACAACAGAAGCACAAACACAGCACCACCACAAGCGCACAATCACCAACGCACAATGGGACGGAACGGTGATTTATCGCCTCTCTTTCGTGGATTTGAGTTGAATCAAAAACAAAAAAAACACACGCACACACACTCACAGCTAACTGTGAAATATTCCCAGAAAACAAATTAAATACAAATTAACTGGAATAAGTTCCCCTTTTAAGGGCTTTTCCAAGTATGCCTTCAAAAACTAACTAAACGGTTTAAATTAGGGACTAGTGGCATCTGCTGATTTATTACTTTTTTTAAATAAATAATATTGGAATCTTTAAACTCACAGACTTTCTCCTGAGTTACTAGCAAGCTAAGTATCATAAAGTAAGTAAAGTATTTTTTAAAATACAATTTAAGAAACACAGCTACGCAACTCTAACTCTATCGTGTTAATATATATTTAGTAATTTGTGTTTATAAATAAGTCTCCAGCTGGATTTTTGTAGCTATAGTTATCAGACCTAATGACGCAAATCATAATATTATATCGTTTCACTTCAAGTTTTCTCGGAGAACACAGTATTTAAAAAAAAAAAACATATATAATTGTGCCGATTAAATTCCTCGAAAATAAATCCGGGAACAGTCCACTTTGTAAAAACCGTTTGCGTACATGACTTTCGAAATATGTCAGCTCAACCGCAACCAACGACCTGCGTCAAAACTGATTGTAGTTGCAGAAATTCCGTTGCAAATTGCAAAATTTGTTATGAGTTGCAATAAATACTATATGTACGAGTATATTGTACGTACGTACATATATGGTTTTAAATTTACTTTTATCGTACTTTCAAGAAAATAAAACCAAATTTCCCATTGAATAGGAACTTATGTTTATTATCTGGCCGGATTTTCGTATGCCCAGAATCTCGGCGATAAGCACGTGATTCACTGGTGGCGAAATCCACACCCTCTCCACTGTGCGATGACGATGATGATGATGATATGATGGCCGTATAATGTTTATAATAATGATGATGAGGGGTGACCCACGGTGCGGCATCGCACTTTGTCCAAAACGCCAACGGCTGTGACGTCAGTGGGCGACGAACAACGCAGACGCAACAGCACAGACAGAATGTGTATGGAGGGGGGGTAGGGGAGGGGAGGGGGTTGATTACCAAGTAGACAAGGGCGCGGTGATTACTCAACTCCTTACCGAGCCCCAACCCCTCGTTTCCCCGCAGGCGGTATAAATAACAAGGGGCAATTAAAAAATGCAATTTTTTTATTGTTTTATGTGATTTTCTGTCGTTTTCTGTCGTTGTTTTTGAGTTCTGGCTCTGTGTGCGTTGTTGTTTCTCAGTCTTTTTCATACATTTTTTTATATATACATATAAATATACTTTGTTTTTTTGTTTTGTTGGCTGACAAGACGCACGGACGCTAGTTGCTGACGCTGATAGGCACCGGCGGAATGACGTGGTAACAGCTTAAAGTAAGACACCCCCAGCTCTTCTGCGGTTGTGAAATCAAAACCACTTTAGGTTTACACACCTGCGATCGAGATCGATATACGGCTAAGTTTTGCGCTCGGGCAATTACGTCAATGCATTTGACGAGAGACGCAAGTAGTAAGCACAAAAAAAAAGAAACAACAAAAAAAAAAAAATACAGGTGAGCGCTCATAAAAATAGTGAAGGATAATGACCAGTTGCATTCTCGCACTCTCGCCTGCTCTCCGAAAGCCCCTTCGTAACGCCCGATGATTCTGATTCTGTTGCCCCACTGACCGAAATCGCGGTTCGGAAGCTCGGAAAGCTCTCAAAACCCCTCAAAGACCAGAGCTACCAGGTCAGCTTTTTTCCAGATAGATTTCTACACCAATCTGTATTTTGAGCATAGTTTACAATGTCATATAATAAGATAATCCACCCACTTATCTCCCTGTAAGCTTTCGTATCTTTTATCAATTAACATTTCAAATAGTAGTCTCAAAAATTACTCATACGCCATGTAGCTTATAGCACAAAGGCCACATTGCGTATGAGTAATATAGATTCAAAGGAAAAAATTCCTGTAAAATGGAAAAATCGAACTTACTTACTAACTCAAATAATTGCGCAATAGAATTATTTAAGCAAAAGAAAACATCGCCTCTGTTAGAACTAGAACGTATTTAAACATTACTCATACGACACGTACGCCAAGTGTCATTTATTTATTTTTTCACAAAGTCAATGAATCTATTAAAGTGCAAGCTCAGGCTTTAGGCTATAAACCTTTAATTAGCTTGTGAACATTAACAAATTTAAACTGATAATATTCTAGGGGCTTTGTCTTTGATATAACAAAATAAATATATAATATAAATATATAGGATAGTTATGAAAGGCTAATAAGCAAAAAAGTAACACTAGGAAAATCAAGAAATTAATAAGGTAATTAATTTAAATATAGAAATGCTTTTAAGTATGCAACATCTAAATACGTTTAATCCGGCTGGATTCCCGCTAAAAGCAGCTATTTTCCGCCCATAACCCGACAGCTCTGACTTAGGCCGAGCTTAAAAGCCGAAGAGAGGGGAAGAGAGAGGAGAACAGAGAGCGGAGAGAAGGTAAGGTGCCGGCCCAGCCATAAACTTTGCACATTTGCTTTTGGGCGCTATCCATGTTTTATGGCCATAGGCACACAAACGCACGCACACATCGCAGCACAGCACACACATACACAGAATAGCCCGTTTTCCCAAAATGGTCAAAACGGGCCATTTGACGCGCGCATTCGCACACGCGTGAATTGTGTGCCGTTTACTGTTGCTCGCTCCATCTCCATCTCCATCCACTCCGGTTTGGCTTTTCGTTTTCGTTTTTGCCTTTGTTTTTGTTTTTGTTTTTAGGCCTAACATTGATTTGATATCGTGTGCCGCCGGCAGGGGCTTTTGGCTCGGATTTGGTGGCTCAAGTGGCTCTGTTAATGGTGCTGGCACATGCTAATTACATTTGATTCGCCGCTTTTCGACTGTTCTGTTCGACTGCTCGACGCGAACGAGAGGCGACAACTCGGCGCAGGCGTTGCGCACTAACTAACTGAGCTGAAATTCGAAATTCGGCATTTGGCATTCGGTATTCGGCCAGGAGGCTTGGCCGCCGCCTCACCTGTCCCAGCTTTCGCACCTGACCGATCCGCGCTGCCAATATTAATCTGTGCGCAGCACTGGCGATTATAATTCGGCGCTCGGCTACAAAGCTCGAAAAGCGACCCGCCAATTGAGCCACCTTGTTCCCCTACTTTGGATCAGGATAGCCCCTGTCTACACAGAGAAAAAAAAAGACCAAAAATAGTCATCAATCGGGTATTTTTTCATATCAATTTTGGTCCGTTCTTTGTTCATATCGAAATGATATTTCCGAACAAATGATTTTGTACCATATTAATATGAAATCTTATCTTATTAATATGAAACAGAATCAATTCCATACTGTTCCGTTTTCTTCTCTGTGTATATATTAAATATCTTCGATATGATCCTATACGAAAACTTTCGAATGGAAATCCTAAATTAAAGGATTATCTTTTTTTCCATCCCTTAGACTTCCTACACACATTTTCCAAAAGCAGGATTGCAAAAGAAAATGGCGCCCGAGCAGGGACGCATATGATGTTATGATGTCACAGAACATTTGCTTGTATTCACGCCAGGACAATTACTTTTATGTTGAGCCCGACCTGCAAGTTCAATACCCTCTTTCGCATCATTAAAAAATTGATCAAAAAATGAATTTCCCAGAAAGTTATGGGGATCGTTAGATTAGGTTGCAAGCTGTTCAAAACAGTCGGTCGTTTTGCTGTGGGCCTCTTTTGGGCAAATGACAAGTTTAAAACCACAAAAAATGCTTAATTTTTGTCTAAAATTGTATTCCATATTTTCTATCTTAAAATATCAGTATTTTGCCGTAACAATGAAAATAATGATCCAAATGTGGATTGTTATACCTTTCTAAACTCGTTATTAAATTTCCAATCGATTGGCATTAAAACCTGGACAATTTATTTTTTTGCGATTTTTCGCAAAAAATTATGATGTAACCCCTTGTAAAAAAAAATGAAAATTGGCGAAAATTTTATTTTTCCAAAATCGCGTTGAAAGTAACATGGATTTAATAATTATTTTGTTAACTGCTCAAAACAGTGTGTATTTTTGGTGTAGGGCCATTTTTGGCCAAGTTACAGCAAAAAAACAAAAAGGAAAATGCACTAAATACACTTTAAATTTACTTAATGGTAAATAAAATTTTATCCACAGCATTGTAAAATACATTTGCACAAATAATTTCTAAGAAGGAAACTTTCATCTGAAGAGGACACTTGACTGCTGGTGAAGAAATACTCTGAGGAGTGGAATTTCTTGAATTCCAACCTGAGATTACTTTCGAAAAAGAGGTTAGAGGTTCTAAAGTAAAATAAAATTGATAGAGACGTTTATCTTTTAAATCCTTTTCTTTTATTCTTATTCGAATTTTGCGCCGGCTTTTAGAGATACCTTATTTTTTCTTATTTTCAAACTTAAATTTGAATTTTAGAGTGACCATTTGTTGCCAGCCCGTAAGTATGCAACTCTGTCAAAGATCCCCTGTGGCGCCATCTATATTTCGGATCGAGCATTCTTTAAAGTCTTCTTCGACATGAAGCTCGGAATATAATACTTTTCTGTTTGTAACACATTCCTATTATTTTTCTGTATTATTTATTGGATTACCTTCTTTTAAACTCCTTTCTTGTTTCAGTGAAATACTTATTTTAATTCAAGTGATTCATTAAAATCCTGTAAGATCCTGTAAGTAACCTATAAATAATTCCTGAAATCGAGCAGAAATTAAATCCTGAGATCATTTTAAATAAATCAACCAAATTAGCCATTTTAAACAAATTATTTTTGACTTTATTTGCATAAACACAACTTGGAAACTATTTTATCAGCATAAGTGTAGTCACAAATTACAAAATATAGCCTTGCTGCTGTGTCTGAGTGTGATTGTGTCTAGTTGTAGTGTTAGTTATGGGGAATTTGGGGCTTTAGGGGAGTGTTTAACCTGAGTAAGAAGCGCAACCGACGACCGCGGCTTCCAAAGAGTAGTTGGGGAATTGACAATTAAAAAAAAAACGTTGGTATAGCTTTGTGGCGGAAACAAAGTAAGTTAGTAGTGGAACAACTTAAGAAGACGTGCATTCGTTTGGTGGGTGGTGGAAACATCGGTCTTCACCGATGACGTCGCTCCCGCTCTTCATAGTGTTCGTTGTGCCGGCTCTTGCTGCTCCGCTCGTAGCCACCGCCGCCGCCATCCCGCTTGCGATCGTGCCGCTCGGAGCGGTGGCGACTCCGGCTGCGGCTTCTGCTGCGGCTGCGCGAGCTCTGCCTGTGCTTGTGCTTCTTCTTGTGCTTGCTGCGGTGGCGGTCGTAGTCCTTCTCCTTGTCCCGCACCCGTTCCCGCTCCCTCTCCCGCTCGCCGCCCGAACCGTAAGGCATCTGTGGCGGCAGCGGTGCCGGTGGGTAGTCCTCGTAGCCACCGCGACCCCGGGCGTAGGACGAGCCCGAGGCGGCGGCATAGTAATCACGATCGTCGTGATCGTTGCGATAGTTCATCGGCGGCGGGTAGGCATTGGGCCGGGCATTGGAGACCGCCGCGGCATGTCCACCGCCGCGTCCTCCGCCGCCGCCGCCGCCGCGATCCATGCCGGCACCTCCCTCCTGGTACTCCTGGTAGTCGGCATCCTGTCCAGCGGCCCCGGTGCCACCACCAGCGCCCTGACCCGCTGCCGAACGGCCCGAGCTCAGCTGGCTGACAGTCAGACCCTGCTCCCTGCAGTATTGCTCGATCTTCTTCTCAATCTGCTTCTGTATCGGCACGGGGATGCGCGGAAAGAGCGTGGAGAACCAGTCCAGCTTGGTCATGAACTGGTAGACCATCTGGCCGATGGTCAGGACCTGAAAATAGCCCAGTTAGTGCCTAATTCGCTACGCAGGGGCTGTGGGGTACGTGTGATTGGTGGCTCATACAGTTGACTCACCTGGCCGCCGCCCGCCTTCACGTCGATCTCCTCCTCGTCCTGCAGATAGTCCTCATACCAGTCGTACAGGTCGCTCGGCGGTTGCGTGTAGCGCAAGTACATGAAGCCTGCGGGGCAAGGATTGAGAAGAGCACACTTGGGATTAGAACCGTTTTGGGGAGTTGAGCTTGTGGTTGGCCAAAGGGGGATGTGTGTTTATTGGTAGGGTGGCTCGATTCGTAAGGCGCAGAATTTGTTAAACCCAATTTTAATAGATTTTTTTATGTTAAAAATGTTATTGAATTCTTTTACTTGAAATTAGTTGTGTAGCTATTTGCAAAAAAAAACTATTTTATTAAAAAATTCGAAAAAAAAAAAACAAAAAAAATTTTTTTTTACGGAAAACGACAAAATTGGAAGTTCAATATTGAATTAAATTGAAATGGCTGATTACATGCTTTATGAATTGCCTGGGAAAACTCATCAATCAGAAGGCTTGATGAAAATAAGTGTTTTTATTTAAACTTGTTAAATATGATAACGTTTACCTTCGCAGGCAGATGTAAGGAGATGCTAGGTCCTCTTCTCGCACAAGGCACAACTTGAATTGGAAATGAAAGGAGCCTCTTGTTCAGTCCATAAAATAACTTCCACCATTTTCGACTGGCCTCTATTATAATGCAGTTTGCAACCGTCCAAATCGACCCACCCTGGTTGGTTTTCTATTTTTTTTTCTTTTTGGGGTGATGTTTGGTGTGGTTTGCTTGGGTTTGGATTGGATTGAGTTGGTGTGCTGAGGGAGCAGGAGCAAGCGACGGCATATGTGACGGCTGAACTCATGCGACTTACCAACACCTACCTAGTGCCCGGATGTAGGCCGAGTCTGTGTGGTTGAGCAGTCCGTTGATCTGCTTCCGGGTCAGCCGCAGCGTGTATAGCTTGTAGAGCAGGCAGTATGCCGTGGACACGATGCCGCCGGCGCCAACGCCGCGCACCTGGAAGGGATTGGGGGAGACAGAGGGATGAGTACACACATTCGAGGGGATTCCACGAGGCATCGCCAACGATTAGCGCTACATTTCATAAACCACTCACACCGCCGCACATGCCCGTTTGGCCGGACGTTTTGCGGGATCCGCGCTCCCAGGGCTCCATGTGCTTCACCTGGTAGTAGATCTCGTCGACCACTTCGTGGTAGGTTTTCAGCTTGAACAAGTGGACTGTGGGCAGAGAAAAAGGCGGGTTAAACCGGGAAGGCGGCTGGGAATGAACGGCGATAAACGCACCTTTGAAGTAGCTGGAGCTCTGGATGTTGGCCAGGATGAGGGGATTCAGGTTCATCGAGGTCTCGTTGCCCCAGAAGGGCAGCGTGTTGTGCTGCTTGCCCACGCCGGCCTTCTTGCCACCGCCGCCGCCGGCCGAAGATGACGCCGAATAATCTGCACGAGACGCCGCCATCAGTGGATTGCTAGCGGGGATTGGCCACGCCAGGTCTACTCACCCTCGTCCATGCCTACTGCTCGTCCGCAACTGGGGGCATCAATTTCACGGCTGCCGGAGGTTTGTGCGCGCGGGAAAATGCGGAAAATGCACGCACTTTTGCAATTTGCATGCAAGGAAAATGCCCAAACCAAATTGGCGATGTGTATTAGAGGTGGAGAAACATCGATGAAAACATCGATGCATCGATGTTTTAGAAATTTTTAGAAACATCGATGTTTTTTGCCACAATCGATGTTTTTGGCACATCACCAAATTTGGAGAAACGGTTTTTTCATTCCTTGATTTTAAATAAAAATCGAAGATAAATTCACCGCGAGCCGACGCTGTGATCCTACTAAGGCAACATATTAAAACCCAAAACGAGCCCGAAGCATGCGACCCACTAAAATATTGAAAGGTGAATCTTGATGAAGTTATTATCGCAAATTTTAAAGAACTATTTTTTTTATAGTCAAGATATATACGAACCGCTAAAACAGGTTGCACTTAAATACCTTTGTATACCAGGGACTTCCTGTGAGTCGGAGAGGTGCTTCAGCAAAGCTGGACATATAGTGTCGGATCGCCGCACAAGTCTGAAGCGTTAATGTTCATCAACAAAAATCAAGATATTTTTCTTAACTTATCTATCCTATAACCATAATGCTATTCTATAGTACCATAGCGTGAATATGATGATCTCATAGAATTCGGATGATCTTTTTTTTTTAATTTGTTTGCGAATAAAGCCTTTGATTTTTTGTTTTAATTTGAAACATAAAAGTCTTTCAGTGGCGCCATACTTCTACACTAAGTTAAAAAAAAAATTATATAATTTCTCAAAACATCGATGTTTCATCGATGTTTTTTTTGAAAACATCGAAAACATCGATATTTGCGAACATCGATGTTTCTCCACCTCTAATGTGTATGCGTTAGTTATCGGTGGGTTATCGATAGCGCTAGAGCGGGCTACTTTTAAGGTCACATCTTGGGTCGTGACAGTTCACCCTGAGTCACGTTTTCAATGATTTCACAACAAAGTAGGGGTTTTTTGTAAATTTAAAACTTTTATAAAAAATCTATTTTAGCAAAATAATTGTTAATCAAAATTTTCAACATATATTTATGTATTTATTTTTGATTTTAAGCTTTTGGGCAATAAAATATTAACAATCGCTTCCAAATATCCAGTGACTTGCAGAGTGACCAGAGGAGTTAGAGCAAAAGTTTTATTGGCGTTCGCTATACGGTCATACTGTGGCCCATCTCCAATTGAAATCCGCATCTTCGCATCCGCATCTGCATCCCGCCGAGGAAGTGGCCAATCCGCCCACCATGTCGCCCAAATACACTCATGCGATTGTGGCCAGGTGAGTGGCGCCTAGTTCCAGATGCAGTCGCTCTGGAATTCAGCCAGTGGCGGATCCGGAGGAGGGAGTGCCCCAGTGGCGCGAAATTAGGTCACCCAACCAATTGTTCGTGGGTACACATGCCAGTGGGTGGGGCCGCACCTCCAACTCCCAGCCACCCAAATCCTGGGTACCTGGATCCGGGATGTATTATCTAGTATGTGCTATAATGTTTTTGGTGATGAAATAGCCTGAATCCAAGTTATATTGGTAAAGTTCCTTAAGATAGTGACCTCAGTTTAAAAAAAAAACAATAATTTAAAACTATCCTTACACAGTATTCAACTTATTGGAATTTTTTTTTATTCCTTATTAAAAAAACTGAATTTTTTTTAAAATTAGTTAATATTTTTCTGATCTGAAGATTTAATATTATGTGGGGGTAACGACCTTTCAAAGACTGTCTGTAATAATCTCACACTTGGGTTTATTAGGTGCATATATCATTCAGACGTTTGCCCACTCAGACGCTCAATAGAACCATTGTTAACCGCTTTAAATCCGCCGCAGAATCTCGGATGCCCTGCTGGAGAACGGGGAGTTCCAAGTGCAGCTGGCCAAGCAGCAGCACGAGCAGTACTGCACCCTCCTGAGGACCATTGGCCTGGACGTGATCGAACTGCCGCCGGATGACCAGCTGCCCGAGGGCGTCTTCGTGGAGAACAGTGCGGTGATCTGCAATGGAGTGGCCCTGATTGGCCGATCGGAGCATGCCAAGCGGCGACGCGAGGCCGAGAGCATGGCCATAATACTCAAAAAGGAGCTGGACATTCCGGTCATCGAGATTGAGGATCCGCATGCGCAACTCGATGGCGGCGACGTGCTCTTTACGGGTGGGTTTTACTCGAAACTACTGGGATTAGCGGATAAATTTCATGATCATTATCGTTTCAGGACGCGAATTCTTTATTGGAATCTCTGGCTTTACCAACGAGGAGGGCGCCAGGGCGGTGGCCATGGCCTTTCCCGAGTATCCAGTGACGCCGATTCGGGTATAAATCATTAGTTTCTAGAACTCTTGTCTACAAAGCTTGTAATTTAAATAATAATATAATCATTTAAATGTTATTATACTCATTTAAATGATGGTAAAATCATGTAAATATTATTATAATCATTATTATCATTTAAATAGTAACATAATCATTTAAATATTATTATCATTTAAATATTAATCTAATCATTTTCATATTATTATAATTATTTAAAATCCCTTTTTATCCATTATATTAATAACCATCTATGTTCCCATCATTTAATCATTAATCATATTGTTGTTATATTAAAATCCCTTTTCATCCATTATAATAATAACCCTCTATGTTCCCATCATTTAATCATTTATATATTGTTATAATCGTTTCAATATTATTATAGTCCTTTAAATATTGTTATAATCATTTATGTATTATTATTATCATTTCAATATTATTGTAAACATTGAAAATCCCTTTTCATCCATTATAATAACCATCTATGTTCCCATCATTTACATATTATTATAATCATTTAAATATTTTTATAATCATTTAAATATTGTTATAATCATTTACACATTATTATAATCATTTAAATGTATAATAACATAATTTATATATTATTATAATCATTGAAAATCCCTTTTCATCCATTATAATAACCATCTATGTTCCCATCTTATCTTATTCTGTTGGACTGCCCTTGATTATTTGAAGACACGTTTCCTTTTCGGCACTTCCCTATACAATGTATGCATATTCTAACACCCATTTGTCTGCCCAACCAGGTAAACGGTTCCAAGAGGCTGAAGTACTACGTGACCATGGCGGGACCGGATGTGCTGGCCGTCAGCAGCAGTGCCACCTGCCAGGACATCGTGAAGCGGATGGAGCGAGTGGGCAGCTTCACCTACCAGAAGTTGACTTTGCCCGAGGAGAGCGCGGCCAATATGCTGTACATCAACGGAACGATTGTGCACAGATCGCCGAGCGAAATTCCAGAAGCCTACAAGGTCAGCATTTTACCCCCTTGCTAATAGATCTATCAGCTAACTGATCTTTTCTTGGCGACAGACTTTAAAGGAGAAAATCGACATTCCAACACGCAACATAGATATTAGCGAATTTAGCCAATATTCCAGCGGACTGACCTCCTCCTGTTTGCTGCTGCGGCGCTGGAAGTCCATTCGGAGCCTGTGAATCTCCGAGAGCCGAAGAGTGAGAAGCATTGCCATGAGAAACATGCACAACAGCAATATCGTATTATCTTATTATAGTTTATACACTCTCTTGTTATTGTTACAACCTAAGATTAAACCTTTAAAGCTAATCAAACTGATAATCGAGGTAATCCTTGACGATCCTGAACAATATCATTATATTCTTATGACGAAAGCGCTCTCATAAATCGTATCTACTTTACAAGTAGCCTGTTGAATGTGTTCAGTGTCTGTCCTGTAATCTCTTTTCTAAAATCTTAACTCTGAAATGCCTCTAAATGTTTTAGTTATTGGTTGAAAGAACATGTTATAGATCTACTAGAAAACGCCAGTTATTTTAAGTGAACATTTCATTTATTTATATCTAAATATAAACTTAGCCTACAATTAAATGCATTTTGCTTTATTTTAAACCGAATTTAAAACTTATCAAAGGTGTGTGATGAAATGCTAAATGAACTCTGCTGGGATGAACGTTTTTCTCCGGTGAATTTGAAGGTTAAACTGAAAGTTTAGTGGAGTAATACTAGTCGTAATAAATAGGGTGGGGTTTGGGGGGTATACTACATTACAAGTTAGCCTACATTTAAATGCAGTTTGATTTATTTTAAACCAAATTTAAAACTTATCAAATGTGTTATGAAATGCTAAATGAACTCTGCTGGGATGAACGTTTTTTCACCGGTGAATTTGAAGGTTAAACTGAAAGTTTACTGGAGTATCACTAGTCGTAATAAATAGGGTGGGTTGGGGAGCTATACTAAATTACAAGTTAACCGAATTTAAAACTTATCAAAGGTGTATGATGAAATGAACTCTGCTTGGATGAACGTTTTTTCACCGGTGAATTTGAAGGTTAAACTGAAAGTTTAATGGAGTAATACTAGTCGTAATAAATAGGGTTGGGGGATGATACTAAATTACAAGTTCAGTTAGCTGGCTTTTGAGTGGGCGAACTTAGGGGTTGAGTCCGGGTAGTTCGGTTCTGTTATACATCTTGTATATATCCTATATACATCTAACTATAAGCGGACTGAGCTAGCTGGCGGCCCTGGGATCGATGTACGAGATCACGCTGCTCTGGCTGCTATCATCCTCCATCGTCTCGTTGAGATTTTCGTTGTGCGAATTGCTCAGCGCCTTGCTTTCCATCGCCATCGCCATCTCCTTCTCCCTTTCCCGCTCTCGTTCTCTTTCGAAGCGCTCGACGGCCTCCTGTTTGCTCCTCAAGGGACTGCGGCACTTGATGGCCTCGTACAGCTCATCGATGGAGGTGTCCTGGTCGTGATGGTGATGGTGATGCTGATGCTCCGGCTCCCCGGCCAACCGCTCGTCGTCGTCGAACTCGTTCAGCACATCCACATCGGCGTCGCTGGCATTCGAGGACTGATAGCAGCGAAAGTCATCGGTTAGGGTCAAGTTCAGTTCGTTGTCCGCCTGGGGAGCGTAGAGGCCATGGCTGCGTATGCTGATCTCCGAGTTCTGGTAGTTGAGATCGCTCTCGTTCGTCGGACTGCCGGAGAGGAGGCGTCCGTCGTCCTCGGCGTCCGCTGAATTGGAGGCCGGCTGCTGCGCCGTCTTCAGCTGGCTGAGATTGCTGCTGGAGCAGGAGTAAACCTGCGTGCTGGCCTCCTCCACGGACAGCTGGAGGCTGGACTCTTGCGCCTCGCCCTGATGGTCCAAATCCAAGCCGGTGGCCAGCATTTCACTGATATTATTCAGCGACTTGGACTGCTGCTGCTGGCCGAAACGGATGAGCACACTGGGCAAGTTGTCGTCGTCCTCCTCCAGCTGCAGCGCGTTGGACACATAGATGTCGTGCTTCTCGAGCAGCGGCAGGCCCAGACTGTTCATGGCCTCCAGGCTGGGCTGCTTGAGGGGCGTGGAGCTGCTGATGGGTTGATGGGAAGAGCAGGAGGATTCCCGCTGGCGGAACAGGCTGCTCATTCCGCTGGCCGGCGGCAAGGTGTTGGCATACAGCGGAGCATGCTCGTCCAGGGAGCTGGCGTCCTCCTCCTCCAGTTCGGGCTCTGGCTGCTCCTGACCCAGCTCCCGCTGCTCCTCCAGCTGCTCCTCCTCCTCCTCGTCGTCTTCCTGCTCGTGCAGCGTCTCGTCCAGCAGCGAAGGCGTCCTCGTGCGTCCATTGGCCCTCAGCTTGATCACCTCGTGCTGCGGCGTCAGCGTCTCCGGGATGTTGGTGTAGATGTTGGCCTGCATGAAGCGTTTGAACTGCATCGAATCGCCACTGTGCTCCTTGTAGTGCAGATTCGTGTTGTTTATCTTGCTGCCGCCCGCCAGCAGCGTCATTGCATTGTGGTGCCTGCTGTACAGCTGCTCGGAGCTGGCATCGCTGAGGCTCTGATGGCTCTGATGGTTCTGATGGCTCTGCTGGCTGTGGAGCTGCATCTGCATCTGCATTTGGAGCTGCATCTGCGGCATCGTCTGGCGCTGCAGCTCGAAATTGTTGCGCTTGGCCAGGCGCTTTTGCTTCTTGAAGAACTTGCGGGCCACGTTGATTTGATTGGGGTTGTAGAAGAGCTCCGCCGAGGGTATGAGGTCATGGCTGGAGCCATGGAGCAGGGCATTCAGGCTGTGAGGTGGGATTACCCCGGCTCCTCCTGCTGCAGCCGCTCCTCCTGCTCCTCCTCCTCCGCCTGCTCCCGCTCCTCCTCCGCTGGTATTGTTTATTATGGTCACTCCACCCGCTCCGCTGGCCTGGATTAGCTGCTCCTGCTGGCTCCTCGTCTGGCTCCGCGCCTGGCTGCGCATGCTCCTCGAGCACTGGCTATTCGAACGCGATCCCGCCGAGTTGTTGGCCTCGTACAGGCTGCCCGGCCCGGGATTCGCCTTGTAGGCCACCATCGAGTTGCTGATCATGGCCGTTCCGGGTGCCTGCATCCTGGCCGTCGGATGAGCCGCCTCGCGCGCCTGGCTGCCATTGTTGTAGGTCACCAGTTTGGCCGGCCGACTGCCTCCTCCATTTCGGCTTCCCTGCGACCAAGCCTGCCGGGCATCGTTCCTGCTCAGATTGTAGAAGATCAGCAGGAAGAGGCCGAGCGACGCGGAGCAGCCGGCAAAGCACAGCAGGTACACTTCCTGGCCACCATTCACATAGCCGGCTGCCGAAAGCCAGGCGCCCGCGTAGAGCATCAGGAAAACAAAGTGGCCACGCAAATGGGACAGATTCGATCGCTCAAAGTCGTCGACAATGCTGCTCAGCGGATTGCTTAGCGTGCTGTACTGCTCCTGCAGATGATCCGGCTCCTTGCGAGTGCCTCCTCCGCTGCCATTCCCGTCCAGCCAGTCCAGATCGATGTGCTCCGTGACCTGCTGGTGCTGCTGCTGCTGCATCTGCAGCACATTCACCGCCTGCTGGCTGAGCTGATAGTAGATGCACAGGGCCAGAATGCCGCAGAAGATCACCAGAATGACGGCCGGCACGAGCAAGGCATTCAAGGTGGTTGGACTGTGCAGGAAGCAAAAGTCATAGGCGGCATATTCGGCCAGATTGACGGCACTGCTGATGCCGCAGATGAGCAGGGCGATGCCCCAGCCAACCAGATAGATGCCCAGTATGGGCTTACGCTCCCTCGCCGGCTCCACATCCTGTCCAGCACTCGTCGTCGTCTTGGTCAGCCGCTTGTACATGCTGCTCAGGCTGACGCACACCCAAAGCAGCACGCACAGCCCGAGGTAGTGCATCAGCAGGCCCAGCAGGCGGCACTGCAGCTGGCTGGCGGTCTGGTATATGCCCAGCGAGAAGGCCAAGGCCAAGGCGCCCAGGGATAGCCAGGTGTTGACCAGCGCATGCCGCTGCACTCGATTGATTCGCACGGCCCTGCCGAAAACAGCAAAGGTCACCGCATTGAAGGCGCAGCAGGCGAAGAGCAGGCCGCAGCCGGCGTAGACAGCAGTTGGTGGATGCCTGAAGCGAGCGCCCGACTCCTCGCTGCGAAAGTCATTCAGGAAGAGGCTCCTCTGCAGCAGTCCATAGTAACCCGAGCGACTGCAGCTGAACATGACCAGGGTGCGATGCTGATAGTGCTGCCTGCAGACGCTCGTCTCCCAGCGCTGCTCCTCCGCATCCCACCAGGCCGGCTGGGGAGCACTCAATGGATTGTGGTAGGGATGGGCCCGCAGCATCACCGTCACCCGCTGCTGGTACACATCCTCCTCGGGATCCAGCTCGTTTTCAGCCCGAAGCTGCAGAGTTTCGCCTTCGCTGCCGTAAGCCAGAATGCCAATGATGGCCGAGGACAGCGACTCGTTGCTATCCCTTAGATGGGGCAACAGTTTGCCGTTCCTGTGCAGCGAGATCATCAGGCGGAGACTGCGAACAGAGCTGTTTCCCAGCACATTGTAGGGCAGCTGGATGGCGGCATCGATGTCGCCGTGCTCGTACATGGGTATCGTATCGTTGGCGCTGTTGCACTGGAAGCCGCGCGGACTCTGCTCCAGCCAGACGCAGGACAGGCTGACGAAGGCCTCCAGGCTGATGTTGAAGAACTCCACGTAGAGGTTGCGCTGCTGGGGGAGCGATCCTCGCCAGGGTGGCAGCGTTTCCGCCGCCGCCTGGGTGCTGGCAATGGCCAGCCGCATGGCCGAGGACTCCACCACATGGAGCAAGCGCTGACCGGTGCCCTGCTCCAATTGGGCGGCCCGAAAGAGCGGCGCCGGCAGATTGAGCAGCTGCGAAACAATGTCCATCAGCAGGTGGCTAATCTCCTGCTGCTGCTGCTGCTGCGGCTGCTCCAGCTGATCCAAGTACTTGACCAGGGTGCGCGCTATGTACTCCAGGTCCATGGGATCGCGTATGCGATTCAGCTGCGTCTGCGCCTGCGTAAAGTTGTGCAGGCGTCGGGCAATCTCCAGGGCATTTTGTCCCTTCGTAAGCGTCAGATTCACCTTGGCAAACTGCTCGAGGATGCGCGTGGTCTCGCTGACGTAGACACAGCTCTCGGTGTCCAAGTTGAGCCACTCGCCGGAGGGGCCGCATTCGTGCGACGCTCGCCGGGATTGGCTAGCATCGCTGGGCTCCTCCACGCATTCCTGCAGCACCGTTTCGCCGCGCATCGTGCGGGGCCAGTGGTAGGTGCCCTTGTTGGTGTGCACCACACGCGGCTCGCAGTAGAGCGTCCCCTTGGCCACCACATGCAGGACAATGGCCTGCGAGAGATTCGCCTGCTGGCTGCGCAGCGTGCAGTCCCACATGCCCGTGTGATTCTGGTTGAGGCTGGCGATGCGCAGGATTGACTGCAGGATGCCCGAGTCCGTGGAGTGTCGCGTCTCCAGGTTGACGTCCCCAAACACCTTGGTGGGATCGTGGTAGACTATGTCGTCCGTGGAGTTCTTGGCCCGTATCTTCTCCGACCAGCCCCAGAAGACATAGGCCCTGGTGGGCAGATCCTCGCTCTCGCGCGGCACTCCGATGGCCACACGCGGCGCCTGGCACTTCAGCTGCAGCTCGTCGCCCTCGAAGGCCACCTGGTTCTGGCTGGGAATCAGCTCCAGCAGCGGCTGCAGCCGCGTCTCGCAGTGGAAGTCCTTGCCCACCCGCAGCTTCTTCAGCGGCAGGCCGCGAAAGTTGCCCGGCGAATCGCATTTCGGCGGCGGCTGGAGGCGCACCTCCCGGCTGCTCGACCAGGCAATCAGCCAGATCAATCCGCAGTCGCAGGCCAAGGGGTTCCCGGAGAGATCACTGAAAATGGGTTGATAATGAGTTACATTTGCCTTGGTGAGATCTTAAATCTATTAAAATCTTGTGCCAGAATATTTGGGTATATTGAGCTATGTGAGTGGTAAAAGTATCAACAGCTTGGTTTTTAGGCTATAAGGGACAGCCATCTTGTCATTACAAAGGTAAAATCTACAAAGTTAACTATATAATAAAGAAAATATATCAAAAAAGATAAACTTAAGATACTCGATTGGAAAGATCCCAATAAAAAACTTTTCTCAAAGGAATAATGAGTATTGATCAATAAAACGAACTTGAAATCAATCCTATCCTTAAAATCTATTGTATCTTTACGGAATATATGACTATTTTGAGCTATGTTTGTTTTTAGGCTATAAAAAACAATCATCTTGACTTTACAAAGCTAAAGTCTACAACATAACCATATAATACAAAGCTAAAACCTACAAAATAACTATTATGTATAAAAAATATATCAAAAATAATAAACATAAGATTTCTATTCAATTTAATTGGTAAGTTTTCAATAAAATTACCTTTTTACAAAGGAATAATGAGTGTAGATCAGTATAATGAACTTAAAAACTATGTTATCCCTAAAAACCTTTGAACCTATACAGAATACATGGCTACTTGGAGATCTATAAGCTGTACAAACATCACTATCTTAGTTTTTGGGCCGTAATCTACGAAATAACTATATAATACAAAGCTAAAACCTACAAAATAACTATTAAATATAAAAAATAGATAAAGAATGATAAACATAAGATTTCCGTTCTATTTAATTGGTAAGATCTCAATAAAAGTACCTGTTTACAGGGAAATACCTAGTATGGATCAATATAATGAACCTAAAATATATGTTAACCTTAAAAACCTTTGTATTTCGAGATCTACATGCTGTACGAACATCACTATCTTAGTTTTAAGACTATAAACACAGCTATAATCTACGAAAAACCACATAATATCCAACTCACAGCAGCTTGAGCTTGGGCATGCGATCGAAGGTGCCCTCGTAGATGTGGCTAATGGCATTGCCGGCCAGCTTCAGCTTCTCCAGGTGGAGCAGACTGTCGCCGAAGGTCTCCTTGTCCAGTTCGGTGAGCAGATTGAACGAGAGATCCAGTCGCTTGAGTTCGGTAAAGTTTCTAAAGTCCTCGGCGGTGATCAGAGCAATGGAGTTCTTGCTGGCGTTGCTACAAGAGGGAAGATATATGTGTTAAAGGGATTCTTTGGACACCCTAACCAGGCTTACATGCTGACCACGCTGGTCACCACATCCTCGCCGAACTCCAAGTCCCGCCAGTTGGCTATCTGCTGCTCATCGCAGCGAATCTTCAGGCTGTGTATGTTCTCCGAGATATTCCGGCAGCTGCATTTCCGTGGGCACGACGATGGTGATCCGGAATCCGGAGTTTGTGCACTTTGTCCCATTTCCGCTGTCGACTGCACCTGACCCCCCTCTGCCGCGGTCGACGTCGACGTTGCGGTCGCCGTTGGATTCAGGAACAACAACAAGAAGAACAACAACAACAGCAGCAGCGTTTGCAGCGGGAGGGGCAGCGACGCAGGCGGTGGAGGCGGGGGGCGATCTCCACGCCCCTCGTTCGTTTGGCCGCCCATTTTCGATCGACGCTCGCCTTGCTTACATGCCGGGCGTAGCGCACATTTGATTTTAATTATTATTAATTTCGTTTGTTAAACAAATGCATAATAAACAACATACACTGCGCTTCTTTTTTTTTTTGTACCGACAAGTGTTACCCTACTTTTCAAAGGTTCTAGGTTTGCATGGCGATGGGAGGGAGTGTTGTTCTGCGCTAGTCCTATCGATAGTTGTGCGCTGTTTGGTCTATCGATGGTTGAATACCTGGCTAAGGGTGGTGCATAACACGGCTATTTGAAAAGGTTAAACTTAAATAAAAAAATGATGATTAAATTGTATTTTCTATTTAATCATTGTGGTTTCTTAGGTAAATAAAGAGATATTCCTTATTCTTATTACTAATAAATTATTAGTACTACTTATTCGATAATAACAGAAAAACAATTTACAATACAATTTAAAATAGGTTTATTTTCTGTGTTTTTGAGCCAACTGGGCGGTTTGGTTCGGTCTCCGGGTTCATGACCCCACAACCAAAGTAATTATGCAAAAAAAAAACGTAGCACACGCACACAAACAGTTATTGAGATTACGAAAAAACAGGTTTCCTTCTTTAGAACTTAGAGCTATTTTTGAAAGCTGCCTAAAACGATGATCAGTGAGGAGGAGGAGCTACGCCAGCTGGCCATTGTGCGCCTCCCGGTACTTGGCCAACTTGTCCATGTACTCCTCATGCCGCTCCAAGGTGGCCAACAGGCCCTCCGTATTCACCGGCGACTCCAGCGGCCCGTAGTTGATCAACTGATCGTTCAGCGTCGTCATGGTGCCGCCCAAGGCGTGCAGAATGGCATCGCCGGCGCAAATGTCCCACTTCTTGATCTTCGAGGTGTGCAGATAGGCGGTGGCATTGTTGGCCACCACCTGGAGCACCTTGTAGCCCGCCCCCGCCGCCGTCAGCAGGCTGACATCCTGGCCAAAGATGCCCCGGGCCAGATCCTTGGCCCCAGCGGTGTGCGAGCGCGACACTGTGATGATGGGCGCCTGGTTGTCGGGCACATGATCCGGATGCAGGCTGTCCAAATACTCGGACATCGAGTTGCCCACCCAGGCCCAGGCCGTCTGGCCATTGAACGGGCTGTGGATGACGCCGATGATGGGTCTGCCGGCCACCGCCACGCACACCATGGTGGTCACATACTCGTACAGTTCCTCTGCGGGGAAAGGGATTCAGAAATTAGTGCGTCTTAAAGTTGGTTAAATATAAAAAAAAATTATTTGTCTTAAATGTAAAAAAAAAAAATTTTCTGTTCTTTAGAAAAAATTTCTATAAAGAGAAAAAAAAAATTTTTTAACTTTTAAAAAATTGTCTATTAAAAAATATTTTCTTTTAGAAATTTGTTCCTCAATTGCAAAAAATTCATTTTTTTTAAATATAGAAAAAAAAATGTTTTCTGTGCTTCAGAAAAAAATTGTTATAAAGAGAAAAAATGTTCTACATTTTTGAACAATTTTCCATTAAAGAAATTTGTTCCTCAATTGCAAAAAAAATCTTTTTTTTCTAAATTGTTAGTTTGTTTTTTTTCTAATATTCCTTTTTTATTTTAGTGTTAAAATCGCCATTGATTTTAAAAGAAAAAAAAGACAAAACTTTTCTAAAAATAAAAAAAATCGCCATCAAAAAATCTTACATAATAAAAATATTGTTTTTCTAAAAAAAACAAAAAAAAAATTTAAGATTTCTGTAACATTCAGATATGAAATATTTTTCTAAAAAATAAAAAATGTAACCTCATTTTAAAGAAAACCTTTATTTCAATATAGTAAGCCCTAACTTTTTAGCTTTCTAGTAAATAATTACTAAAATGGTGATTTTTTTCTATTCTTTTTAGAAAAAACGCCATTGTTTTTAAGAACCTACTTTTTTAATTTGGCAAATTCATAGAAGATTTTCTAAAACCAAGGGCGATTTTAGTCGTATTTTTTTTTGAGTGTATACTCACCCGTAAACTCCTTGGTGGCATCCAGCGGATCCACCCAAACGGTGACATCCTGCGCATTCACCGCCACATCCGGAATCTGGGCAGTCTCATGGAGGACGGTGGGATCCAGATCGTAGCTGTGCGCCTGCTTGCAGTGCTCCTTGTCCTCCTCGGAGAAGATCTGAACGCGCGGGAAGATGCGCTGGAGGCCCTGCTTCATCACACAGTGCGAACGACCGTCGGCGTCGGTGAAGGGATCGTCGACGCCCTCGTCCGTCTTGCCCTTGCTGCGCTCCTTCAGCTTGCGACTGCGCGCCACGTCGAGAACCTCGAGGCCGCCACGCTGGGCAGCCTGGATGGCCGCAATCAGCATCTTGCGGAGATTCACCCGATTGGGATTCTCGCTGCGCAGCATCCCGTAGATGGCCGGCCGCTCCTCCTGGTGGAAGTTGAGGAAGTAGACCAGGACGATGGTCAGCAGGATGGCCACTATGGTGGCCGGCAGCCGGTTGATGCGTATGGAGCGTCCGTTCATCTTGGCCTCGCTCATGGATCCCCCTATATGTTCTATATGCTCCGCCGTCGCTTTTGCCAGATCAGCAGATCTAAACAGATGCCCGCAAGAACTGAAATTGAAGTGGAAAACACAGGTGTTTCCTTCTTATCGAGTGGCGGGGGGAGGGGGGTGCTCTGTTCTATTCCAATTCCAATTCCACGTCCACGTTGCGCGTTTTTACCCCCCTTTCCAACATAACAAAAGGGGCAGCAAACAAAACCAAACAATAACAAGCTGGAGATGGTCCCCAAGCGATAAGTATGCCAAACAATCGATAGTAAACAGCCGAAGGGAAGCTGTTTATTCATTAAATTAACTAATTTGTACATTAAATGTAACACAATAATTAATATTTAAAATATTTCCCCCCTTCGATAGTTGTCAATCGATCTTGTCCCATCTCTATTTGCAAACAGTGTGACCACAAAGTTGGGCATTTTGCAAATGTGACAATCCTATTGTTTTTAACCTAGTTAAATTATTTAAATAAAAATTTTTAAAATATTAAAATCTCTTATTTATAAAAATCGTAATCAAAGAGTATTTGGGATTTTATTATTGTATCATAAGCTTGAACGCGAAGTACTGAACTTCAGCAGACCAATATTTCCAGTTATACTTTTACCTAATGTAAAATATGAAAAACCGCGAATTCTTCAGAAGATGATAGCACAATCTTTTAGACGCTTTATCATACAAAATAAAAAACCGAATGTTCTTCAAAAGATGATGGCCATTGTATATATTTACTTGTATAACAGCATCACCAATGGCGCTCCCTCATAAAAGTTGAGAAACCGCGAATTCTTTAGAAGATAATGGTAATAAGCACCGGTGCTAATAATTAAGTTATTTTCTATTTATTTTTTTTCAAATAAATGTTCTATTTATATATTGCCTTAAATATTTTACATGCTCTGCTCAGAACACATTCAACATTCGATGACAGAATAATCGAAATAAAAACAAATAAAATAGTAGAATAATAAGAATACATAGCAAATATTAAAATAAAAATAATAATAGGTTTTAGTATTTAGTATCTACTAAAACTGGATTTCCCGGTATTTCTTGTGGCATTTCTGCGGCCACACTCCCCGCCTGGCCACACCAATATTCGTCTTTATTTTAATAAAATAATAGGGATATCAAAAATTTTTAAAATATCGTATCGCTGATATATTTTCTTTAACAAAAATATCAATATGAAATATAATATATCGCCAAAAAAACATCGATATATCAGATACTTTTGATTTTTTTTTCAGTTGAATTTCAAAATTTTAGCCGCGTAAATAAGCTAACAACACGGTCACTCTACTGAGAGAGCCGCTCCGCTCTCAATTCAACGGGCGCCCTCTATGGAAATAATATCGAAAAATAAAATATCGATATTGTGATATTTGGCTAAAAAAATATCACGATATAAATATATTTTTGTTGCAAAAAATATCGATGTATTGATATTTTGATATATTTTTGACATCCCTATAAAATAATCAAATAATCGTCGCTTCGGATTCGGATTCGGAACATAGAAATTTGTAGTTTTTGCTCCCAGCAAGTCCAATCGCAGATCGCGCGTTTTCCCCAAATAAAAAACCCGAAAATTCGAAAGGAATATTTTCTTGTTTTTTTTCTGTTTTTCTACGGCGAAAATTCAATTTTTTTTAAATATCAAAACAACAACAACAAAAAGTGCGTGCGCGTGCAGAAACGACAAAAAAAAACGAAAAAATTGTGGGCGAATCAACAAGCAAAAGAGAATGAGCGATGATGAGGAGAAGAGGCAAAAGCAGAAAAGAAACTGCGAAAACTGCTTGTGAAGTGACAAAAATAACAAAAGCAACAACAAGTACGAAAGAGAAAAGCAAAAAGGCGAAAAAAGAGCGCAAAAAATACGTCTACAAAAAGCAGCAGCAACAACACAGAAATTAACTTAAAAAAGTCGTGAATTCAACGTACTGTATATATACATATATATATACACCAAACACACACACACACGCCGAGTGAGAAGGAGAGAGAGCGTGCGTTATTTATATTTTATATTTTCGTTAATCATTTTTCGCATTTTGTGGAACAAGTTGGAAAAGCGACAATACAAACTACAACAAAGGCAGCAGCAAGCAGTTTGCACCACTTGGAAGAGGTATTTATGTTTGTTTGTTTGTCTTTGCCCCGTGTATTCTTATTAGACACACAGCATATTCTTATTAGATCAGCCAGACTTCTTTTTTTCGTCTCTTTTGCTTCTCACTCGATTCGCCGTTATTTATGTAACAAGTGTGTGCGTGCTAAATGAAGTGCTCTCGCTCTCCCCCCTCCCCCTCGCCCGCTCTCGTTTTATTGCCTTCTCTCTCCCTCTCAGCATTTGATGATTTGATTTTGTTCACTTAGTAAAGTTGCTGTAAATGTGGCTGCCACCCAAAAAAAAAAAAGGAAAAATAAATAATAAAAGCCAGCTCCACCGCAAAGCGCATTGAACTGGTTTATGTTGTGCTCGCTTCTTCTGCTCTTCTCTCTCGCTCTCCTCCTCCCCTTCTTCCTCTTCTTCTTCTTCTTCTCTTTTCTTGGTTATCAACATGATGCCAGAAAAAAATAAAACAGTAACAACAACAAAAGCAACGAGAATGGAATTTGCGGATCTTTTGTTGTTGTTTCGTTCGCTTTGAGCCGAACTTCTCATTCTTCTGCCGGATCTCTCTTCGCCCCCCTCTCTCTCTTCCCCCCCCCCCCCTTCCCCTTTTTATCCATAGAATAAACTACAGTGGTCACCCATTAAGTGCAATTCTTGAAGCCTTTCAATTAAAATTCCCAAAGACAGTTTTTCCAATTGGAAATTAATTCAAATAAATTGAATACTTTTTTAAAAGCAATTCTAAGACTTTAAATAACTAAATTCTAAACCATTTTATTATTTTATTTATTTGAAAATGTTAAAAGTTGTCGCTTTTTATCCCACTGTATGCTTGGTCAATTCAATTGAAAATAGGTCAGTTGCAAAGGCAACCTTTTGGGAATTATAAGAGCGCCATGACTGGTCACCTGAAACCAGGATCGTAAATCATTTAACTGGGAAATTTACTAGCTATTTAATAATACTTTTGTAACCTATTTATTCATGTTTTAACCCATTTTACAACGTAATTTGTTTTTGCCTTTGTCGTCTCTGTGAAAAACACGCATTTTCTAGCTCACAATGACTATAATTAATATGACTCGTTACGATAAATAGAGGCTGCCAAGTGCTCTTCTAGCCACACTCCGCCCCTCGGATTAATTTGCTTATTTTGTATCAAAAAATTTAAGCTGAGGAAAGTTTTCATATATTCTTCTCAATTAAATTAAAATGGAAAACCCATGGAGAGAACAGCTTATTTTTTTATGATTCAATGTTTATATTGGGATTTTGGCACACTCACTATCATTATTTATAGCATAAATCTATCTTTGTTGTAAATTTAAAAACAGCCTTTTATTTTACTCGTAACTAATCATGAAAATTTCATATATTGTCTCAAATAGGTAAATGCCCAAGAAAACCTCAGACCTACAAGTAATTGTTTTGTTTTTCTATTTGTTATGATTCATAGTGTTGGGGAAGGATTTCTTTGTCCGTAATTAAAATTTCCTATTAAAATACTGAGTGGCCTCGAGAGTAAATTTTTTGACTTAATTTCCAGTGTGACCTTGCTTTTGCTGGTTTGAGTAATCATACTAAATGTTTTCTACCAATTAAAGTGACTTAACATTTTTAATAATAAATTATTCTAAGGCTAACGATAACGACTAGTATTCAACATCAAATTTGGGAAATCCCAACGAAATTTGATTTTTGGCCAGTGTGACCTTAATTTTATATTTGTTTTCTTTTCTACGGAATTCAGATCAGCTTCAATATCAAGATACTTATAAAATGAATTCCTTAAAATATTTATGAATAAACTAATTCATTTACAAAGCAATTTCTTTAATTTGGGTTTCTGGTTGTTGGTCGCCTATGTTCTATTTGCTCGTGTAATTAGTGAGCGGAAATTATTTTGTTCGTCACATGTGTATGTATGCATGTGTGTTGTTTGTGAAGGTCAATAGGGCAACTCGTTATCGTATTTTTTTTCTACCACGCCCCCAAAAAGGCGCACCTGTGGCGAACATTTAAATTATTTCCGATCAGTAAAAATTCCCCTATCAAGTGCTGTCGACTGTAAACAAACCAAACAAAAAAAAAAAAAGAGAGAGAAGCAAACAAGAGTTTATTTTTGCATATCATTATCGGAGTTCCGAAAATGCCAACAAAAATTTTCCAAAAATTCTTGCCTTATCAGGCACTTGTTTTTCGCTTTATTTTTCCATGTTTATCTGTTTCTGGGAACTTATTTTGAATGAAATTTTTATTTGCGGTCTGGCGGAATCATTCATATTAAAATTATGCACACAAATATATGAAATCTGTTATTTGTGTTTTTGCTTGAGGAAGTGTCGGCATTTCCCATGGGTAAAGATTTTTCACAAAATGACTCAGAACCGTAAAGTTCAGATAGACTTAATCGTTTAGTTTTAAGATTAAGCACTGAAACAATGTTTTTGCATTTTTTTTAATGCTGTTTTACACATTTTTATTTAAGAAAGAGGAAAATATTCCTTAAGAGGATTTAGGACACAATATTAGTTTTAATTATTGGGTTGTGCGATGTTGCAATCGCTATAGATATCCTTTTCCTAGATAATAAAGAAAACCCACGAAAGAAAAGCAAATCCTTGTAAAATGTTTAACTGAATTTTTTTGGCATATTGTTTAATTTGATTTTCTGATTTGTTGCAGGTTCCGCCCTCCCCCAATTCCATATGCAAAATGTCTAGTCCCGACGATAGAATACCAATACACGGTAAGTGGGAACGAAGGACCCTGCAAAATCCAAATCCCCAATCCCATAGTTATGTATTTTGTATTGGGTTTTAGTTTAGGGCAGTATTCGGTGGTTATTCTATTATATCCTCGATTGTTGGCATATAGCTATCGAATGTAACCTGCATATAGCCATAGCATTAACAACATTCGGAATACATAACTCAAAATGTACACAGACCGCACACATACATGCTCAAACAAAAGCTTACACTGTCTGAGTGGGTGTGTGTTTGGTGTGCTAGTGTGTGTTGCCTTCCAAAAATAACTGTAATAAGCACATACACAAAAGCGGGCCAGAACTGCGCTGTCAATGGGATGATGCACATTGGTCCGTTGGTTGGCAAATAACGGGACTTAAAGCTCTGCGCAAACTGGTTGGGAATTATAAGGCAGACTAATGTACCAATCATTGCCGATGCTGGTCACACTAAAAAGAAAATTGGCAAGCAATGGGATTTAAAGCTCTGCGCAAAATGGTTGCGAATTATACTGCAGAATAATGTACATATTAAATTGTATTTCTTTAGATCGGCTTTTCGAGCAAAAACTGATTATATAACAAGTTTCACGATAATTTAAGAAGATACACTATAATGTCAGGATAAGAACTGAATGCCTTATAAATGTTAAATAAATCTCTAAGCTACATAAAGAGCCAACTAAATCAACTTTGGCACAATCTGCATTCCAAGAAACATTATTGGTTCTCTCCAAATTTTTATTTTTATTGAATTAAGCCATTCAGCCTTTCAGCGAAAATGTAGGCAAATGTTTAAGAGACCTATTTAGGTTGAAAACAATGGCCAAAACTATTCCCCAAGCAGCCAACTTGCAATTTCCATTGTACGTTATTTTATGTGTGACAGATGGTGAGGAATACTACGTACTTTCCGTTTCGCCAGAGCAACTTCTTTGCCAGCTGTCAATCAAATCAGTTAAATATTTGCACAGCTTGAACCACTGTGCGTTTGTTGCTCCTCTCGGTTGAAAAGGGGGTGGTGGTGTTGGATTGCGTTGGGTGGGTTGGTTGGTTGGTTGGTGTACAGTGGGATCTACTAACTTTTTTGTCCCGGGCAGGCCGGGAGCAACAACAAGAACATTGTCCATGGTCGGGTCGTCTCTTTCGCGGCAAATAGAATAGATATAGGATGGGCGGGGAAGGGGATGGGTATGGGGATGGGGAATGAGGAATCATACTTCGGTGGTTGGTCTTGGTCCTGACCAGTGTTGTCGGGTTTCTCACAATTACTACTAAAAATTATATTATTATTTTTGAACAATTCTATATACTCTTATTTTCCTGATAAACTTTATTTTGGCCCACGATTTCGTCTAAAAATAAAAGATTTTAGTTTTCTAATAGCTAAGTTAATTGTTTATATTTCTCCTACAAAAAAAATTGTTAATGGTAAAAAAATTAAAATAACCTTTTCTACCTACTTATTTTTTTTAAATACATTTTTTTATTTTTTATTAGATATAGAGATAAAAAAAAGACCCATCGTGGTCTCGAATATCCAACTTCTTTGTTTGGGTTTTGGCCCACGATTTCGTTTAAAAATAAAAGATTTTAGTTTACTCATGGCTATATTTATTTTTTATATTTCTCCTACAAAAAAACTTTTTAAAGTTAAAAAAATAATAATAACCTTTTCTACCTACTTATTTTTTTAAAATTAATTTTTTTATTTTTAATTAGATGTAGAGATTATAATAAAGACCCATAGTAGTCCCAGAAATCCAACTTTTTTTGTTTAGGTTTTGAACTCATGCCAGAAAATAGCTAACTGCACAGCATTCATCTTGGGCGCTTTTCCTTTTGGCCATCCATCGAAACCACTGCCAATGCCAAGCACGTGGATGGGCTGGAAAATGGGTGGCGAGGAGGCGGGAAAAGCGAGAAAATGGCAGTGGATGGTGGGATGGTGAGATGTGATGGGGGATGGGGGATGGGTGGTGGTGGAGGAGACGCTTTTGGAGACGGAGCCCCGTAATCTTCGCTTCGTGCTCAGCTCTCTCGCTCCCCGATTCTCGTTCTCTTTCTCGTTTTTGCTCTCCGTCTGTTTGTTTGCAACCAAAAAGAAAAACATTCGTTTATCGATTTTCGTCTATTTTTAGACACAAAAGCAACAGCAACAAAATTTACTTGCCTTTCAAATGGATGGTGTAAATGTGTATTGTGTGTATGTGTGTGTGTGTGTTTGGATTGTTGACTGACGACCGGACCCGGAGACCTGTAAAGCCCATGAAACCCAGAGACCCGGGCCACGTCTTTCCATATTTCCTCCCCCACCTTTTCCTATTTTCCTGTTTTCCGTTTGCCACGTGCAATCCGCCGACGCGTCCGGAGATTTCAGGGGATTCCGGGGATTCTCAACCGTTTTCCCCAGGATCTCAACGTCTAAATGCTTGTGAATATTCTGAAGCGAAAGTCCAGATGACCATCATCGATATAGCATATTGGAAATTCACGAAAAATATTACATTTTCATTTAACCGAGAAAAAAAAGAACGCTGAATTAATAATCAGAAAGTTTTGCCTTGCCCTGGATAATGGCTATTATAATCCACTTATTCGGCTGGATATGTGTGGGCCATGCAAATTTCGCAATGTCAAGGGTTGATTTAAAATTAGCTTTTACCTTCGCTCAAGGACTTCTTGTTGGTTGGCAAACAAGAACCCGAAACGTGGTGAATTTGTAATCATGGGTTTCGCCCTCTGTTCGATAATAACCAAGTTAATAATTAATCCAATCCAATCCAATCCACCTCTCTGATGATTAGCACTATCCATTATCCACTTATTTTGAACTGAATAATGTCCCCTAGATAATTACAAAAGCAGGGTGTCCTTGTTTCAAGGTCTTTGTCATTAAAATAAGAACTTTATATATTACAGAGTGTTTGAAAATTTGTATACCCTTGCAGAGGGTATTATGATTTCAGTCAGAAGTTTGCAACGCAGTGAAGGAGACGTTTCCGACCCTATAAAGTATATATATTCTTGATCAGCATCACTAGACTAGTCGATCTAGCCATGTCAGTCTGTCCGTCTGTCCGTCCATCTGTCCGTCTGTTTCTACGCAAACTAGTCTCTCAGTTTTAAAGATATCGGGCTAAAACTTTCCCAAAAGTCTTATATCTATTGCAAGTAGTATATAAGTCGGAACGAGCCGGATCGGACAACTATATCATATAGCTCCCATAGGAATAATCGGGAAACAAATTTAAGAAAATTATATCTTGGGTGTTTTTGAACATATCACCTCCTACTTTTGGAAATACCATTTTTTATCTAATTCTGAATTTCGAATAAATTTGTATCAAAATCGGACAACTATATCACATAGCTGCCATAGGAACGATAGGAACCTTTCTTGTTTTTACAAAAATGTAAATGCATTACACAAATTTTACTATAGACCAACTATAAAGTTAACAAACTATGTGCAAAGTTGCAAATGACCCCTGTTAACGTTTGTTTTTCGCCAAGTTTACTTACCTTTGCTGTAAAAACTTGTATAAATCTAAACGACTTGTAAAGCCATTACCTTTAAAAAACACTTTAAAGTTACACTGATAATGATAATGATAATTACTTGGATATTTCTATCCAATGCTTTTACTGAATATTTCCATTTTCTTTGATTATTAAAATATTTCCGTATTGTGTTGGCATTCTTTCGGGAATGATATTTTGGGGAATACTTATATATAGAAATTAATTGCCCAGCTTTGCATTTAAAGCACAAAATTGATTGTCTAAGACGCAATAAGTGAAAAGTTTTTCCTTCTTCTGTTGTTGTTACTTTTTGTGTATGCCTTGTTTTTGTTCTATTGTGAAACACGCAGCACCTGAAAGAAGGTCGAATCCCCCGAGTCCCCGAACCACCCAAACCACCCAAACCTCCCGCCAAAAAGAAAACCCCACTTATTTTGTTTTTTTCTCCATTGCTAGTGGAGCATTTATTGTAATGGCATTCCAAGAATAAAACTTGCTTCGCCGTTTGTGCTTGTCTCTGTGTGTTGTTTGAGCTGTTATATAAATTCGTTAGGGCTTATGTATCGCCCTTGGAATCCCGAACCCCTCCCAGAAAACCCCGCCACGACGCCACTGTATTTATTTATTCATTTCATTTACCCACCAACGAGTATGGAAGAGAAAAAGCTACCTTTTAGGTTCTGCATTTTGCCACAAATTAGATGAGTCATTTTCGAAATTAATCAAAGCTTCTCCATGCCATTAATTATATTAATCATTGGTTCCAAAATAAAAAGTAAAGTTTATATTTATTAAATTAGGATCATAAATGATTTGTTTTTCATTGTATTTTTGCTTATTATCGATCTTATCTCAAAGGAAGGTTAAATCGGGTACACCCAAAGAAAGTTGCAATAGTTATTATATATCAATGTTTTTAATATTTTTGTTGTTTATTTTTCAAAACTTGGGTTTATTATTCCCAGAAATCTTACGATCCTTATAGTTTCTCATTAGTTGAATAGTTGAATAGAATAACTACTGTAGTTCTATTTATGATTGTTATTGTTGGTTTTACATTTGTCAAGGTAAACCTACAAAATTGGGGGTTTTTATATTTGGGGGGTTTTTTTTTTGTTGAGTTTTATGGCCTAGAACTTTAAAAAATACGAACCAAAAAAAAACACCAACAACAAGGAGAACGTTCGCATTTTTTTTATTCTTTTTGGCCTGGCCCAAAAGTTTAGCTGTTGTTGTTTCTATTTTTAGAATGCGCGCGCTGGAAATTTACCCACACAATACGCATACAAATGCACACACACATACACATGGAAACCTTGCTATCACTCAAAACAAACTTATTGAGGAAGGAAGAAAAAAGAGCGAGGGAGAGAAAGAGATAGAGCAGAGTGAGGGAGGAGGAGAGGGGGGTGGGGTGGGGAGTGGGGAGTGGGCGATGGGAGGTGAAGGGGAATATATCAAGCTGCTCTCTCGCTCTCACTCTCTGTTGTTGTCGTATCAATTTCCAATTGAATTTCAGTTTCAATTTCAATGACAGCAGCGTTCCTCTCATAAAATTGTATACCGTTTCTTTTTTTTTTGGTTTTTGTTTTCTTCTGCGACCACACACACACACGTGTTATTTTTTTTGTTGTGCCATTTGGTTGCCTGGTTTCTATGTCAACACACAAATTGACCTTGAAGTTGGTAAAAAGCCCCAGAAGGGGGAGGTTTGGGTTAGGAGAGAGAAAGAGAGAGCCTGCGACGCATTTACTTTTATTTAAATTTTAAAACATCATAGCCAAAAAAAAAATAAAATAGAAACAGCTGACTGCAAGCCACTCTCTCTCTCTCTCTCTCTTAATATCGCTCTCCCACTCACTGCACCTGTAATTGCACTCTCACAGTGCCTCTCTTTCCTCCCTTATCATCTTTTTAGACAAGCCTATAAACTTGGGTATACCCTACGATTATAAAAACAAGGAACTTGCCTAAAAAATGAATAAAAACTAATTTATAATTTATAAACAATAGTAAATAAATTACAAAAGCTGTTTGATTCTAGACCAAAATTAGTTTTTTGTTGGCGAAAGGGAATCTCAAATTCGCCTTTGCTCTGCATATTCCATTGCATTTTGCATGAAATTTCAATTTGGATTTTGTCTTCACGTTTTAAGTTTACACAACACTATTTAAATGTACTTATGTACATCCTTCCTTTGTATTTTATATCGTGTTTTTTTTATTGTGCTTTTGTGCAATATGCACTGTTGTTGCTGTAGTTGAGGCTGTTGTTGTACTATCTGTGTGTTGCCACTTCTAAATATACTCCCCAAAGCCATGCACGATTTATAAATGCGGCTAAAAATAGAACGGCAAAGCAGAGCGGCAAGCAGCGCAGCAGGTCACGGCCTGTTCAGTTAGATATGCACCGTCACACACACTTGTAGACACCCCCCACCCACAGCTGCGTTCAAATTAATAGTGCCAACGTGAAAGTCAAAAAATTAAAATAAAGATAGGGTGTAAAGTGTGCGGCTAAAAATGTTTTCCTTTAAAATGCAAATTAAGTACCCAAGTAAAAAAAATTATTGAGAATATAAAAAGTATTACAAATAAATGCAAACTAATAACGGCTATAAAACTAATGAAATAAGATTTAGTTTTTTTTTTTTTTTAACAAAAACAAAGAAATTTCTATTAATTCGAGTTTAATTGTAGCACAAATACAAGCATACATTATGCACATGCGTTTGTGCTTTTGTTTTGTTGCTCCTTTTGGGCTTTGCTCTTTTTTGTTCTATTTTTAGCACTGCCTCATAACAGCCCAATATTCAATTAGAATACATTTTTAGACCAAAAAACTCGACTTTGTTGATTAGATCAGCGCTTGACAGAAAAAGAGAGGCGGCGAGAGCGAGAGGGAAGAAATCATTACTAATTTGACTTTTCGGTTAGTCATCTCGACATTCTTATTGGCGCGCAATTAGTCCAGTGAAAGAAAGAATTTCTTTCTCTTTTCTTCTCTTCCCAACCAATGTTTATCAATGAAATATATTCCAACCGATTTTTCCTGATTTTTTTCGATTTTTGTTTTAACATTTTTCGTTGGCAGCAAATCAAATTATTTGAGCGCGGCAAAAAGAGAGGGAGAGAAATAAAGCGTCACGTGCGACAAAATAAGAAGAAGAATAAGCTAAAGCAAAAGTGGAGAGGAAATCGTTGTAATCGCTGTTAACTTGTGCTGCACAAGGTTACTAAAAATAGTCATACACTTAGAAAAACCGAAAATCATCTTCCTTAAATAAAATCGATCGTATTGCTTAAGATTCCAAAAAAGTAAGATACAAATAATAAAAAAAAGGTTGTTACATCAAAAATATCGCTATAAAATCGTTTATTTTGAAAACATTTTTTTTTGTTTTTTTTTAACAACATTTCCCTTACCTTCTTATTTTGTATAAAATTGTCAGGTATTTCTAAATTTAAAATCAATTATTGAAAAAATAAAATCGAATTCATATTTTGAAATAAAAGTAAAATAAACAAACATTTTTTCTGGTGTAACTACACACATTTACAAAAACACATACCAACCATCGAGGGTCCAACGCGTCGACAAAATACGTTTTAGATTTATTTTTAAAAGCGTCTGATAAGCGCGGCCTTATCTACATAATCGGTCCGGAGAGCGAGTCACACCTCCTCCAGATCCAGATAGAGTCCCTACCTATGTATATATATATATGTATGTACAATATAAAATATACACCAATCCCTCTCCGAAACGTTTCAATTTCGCTCGCTCAGTTGTGTGTTTACATTGTCAATTCGCAGATCTGCCATCAGAAGCCGGAAGCGATGAGCGATTGCTGCACATAACGCCGGGCACTCTGACATTGGACTTCAAGCCCCATTCAGCGGTGGATATCGATCAGCAGATCATGGAGGTGAGTGTTCCGAAACCCCGAAGCCCCGAAACCCCCTCCCCCCACTTTCGATAGGAATCGATCTTAACGTTCGGTGATGAAATAGCAACATGGGTTATTTGATATTTGATTTCGGTTGGTTTTTGTGATAATATCAGTTGATGATAACAAAAGGTTATTTTAAACGGGTTTTGATTTCAGTATCTTGATTCGTCATAATAACGTGTTTCAAGCATTACAAATGTTAGAACCCCAGAACTTAAAATAAACTTTAATAAAGCCTTGTTTCCATGGACTGTTATCAATATTTTATAACTTTTTAAAGTTCAAAAAGCAGGAGCAGCTTTAGGTCTGAGTTGATTTAAATATAAAACATGTCGTCATCATAATCGTCATCGATTTTATATGCCTTTGTGTGATTTGAGCTATTTGCACAATGGTTTTCGGTTTTGTCATTATATTGTGAAATATTTCAAAAGACAGTAAGGGTGTTAAATGTTTCAAAAAATATATGTATTAATTGTATTTACTAAAAATAAATATAAAAAAAATATAATAGTAAGTTGAAAAATAAATTTTAGTTTTGGGAATTTTAATCATAAAAAAGCCTCGTAATTTATATAGTTTAAATATGTAGGTAGTTAAAAAAAGAAATTTCATAGACTTTTTTTTTTTTTTGGCTATAATCACTCTGGACCATTATTTTTTGACCAGTTTCTCCAGCTGCCTTTTTCACATTTCCCTTGTTCTTGTTGTTTTTTTTATTTTTGTTGAGCTTTTTCGTTTTCCGCTTTATTTATACTTTATTCGCCTGGCTCTTGGGCTGCGTGTATATGTGCGTGTATATGTGTACATATATTTGTGTGTGTGCCGATGCGATGCTGCTCCTCTTGTTGGGAGTCTAAATTTAAACGCGTGTACAACTTAATGATTCTATATTTATTGTTTTCACTACGAAAATATGTATGAGTTTTTGCGCATTTTTTAAATAAAAATCCGCTAAAAATAGACAGAAACCGAGTCAAGAGAGCCGAGGAGCACAGCGAGCGAGAAATGTCGGTGCGAAGATGCGAGTGCAGAGGATATACAGATATCATTGCCTACAATGGACTAAAATAGTTTAGAAAATATTTCAAAATTATGTAGAATCCGATTTCGATATTATTGGAAATACGTTTTTGTTATTAATAGGAATATGATAATATTTTGAATTAAATTTAACTAAATTAAATTAAATACTTAAAATGAAAATTGAAATTAATTAATTACATTATAAGTGTAGTAAATTAAATGTTTTTTATTTCGGAGAAAACATGTTATTTTAAAAAAGTTTAAGCTTTAAAAAAAAGATATAAATCAAATTATGGTGTTATTAGGAAAATCTGTAGATTTTTCAAAAAATATCTTTATAGTGCTCTTAGCGGGTGCCTACTGTACCGCACCAAATTCGTTGGCACTTGCCTCGTCTCTCACCGATGTGTGCCCACTGTGGCCGGGCATGATGGCCAGCATGTGCATGTGCAGCAGCCCACCTGCTCGACCCCCTCTGTACCTCCGCCCCTGCCACGCCCCCCAGCCCCTCGTTGTTCGTTGAGGACAGCAGCAGCTTCTTCTTCTTATTTCTGGTACTGCTTGCATTCAATTTATAGTCTTGGGGATTTATTTATGCCTCGATTTTTGGCTGCAGTTTGCCTTCTTATTTTTGTCGTAATTTCTGTGTGTGTTTTTTTTTGTTCTCGTCGCATTTCTTTTGTTTTGTTTTCGTTTGAAATCTTTATATTTAGCGTTAAAGAGTGTTTTATATGCAGCATTATGTTCGACGTGATCTTCTGTTTTTTTTTCTGCTTGCCACACACCACCGCCCACCGCCCACCTTTTCCTTAGCCTCACTTTTTACACCGAAAGAAATGTACATGATTATTAAAATATTTATACAATAAATTATTCACAGATTAAGTTTACTTTTGATAGAACATCCCTAAAAAAAACATTTGGATTTAAAAAAAAATAAAAAAAATGGAAACAAAAATTTTTTGTAATATTTTATAACTATTTATGTATGTGTGATATGTGTTATATTTTGAAAATATTTTATTTCTTGTGTAATTTTTTTGTATTAAGAAAAACATTTAGATTTAAAAATAAAAATAAAAAAATTGAAAAAAAAGTTTTTAATATTTAATAACCATTTATGTGTTATATTTTCAAAATATTTTCTTTCCTGTGTAATTTGCCCATTTTCATCCCATTTGAACTGCCTTCGTTTTTCATCAACGCGTTTGCCGTTTTTGTTATTTTCGGTTTTTCCTTTGAATTTATTTTTGTTCTTTTATAAACTCTGCTGGTTTTATTTTTAAAAAGAACACACACTCACACACGCACACGCACACTTAGAGCTGGTTAGATCACGCACACACAAACAATTGCCAATCAGTGAAAATGTTTTATTGAATTCCTCAGTCTATTTTCCGTTAGCATTTTGTGTTCTGTTTTCGTTTTCCGTTTTTTTTTTTTTTTTTGGTTTTGGTGGCACGAGCAAAATGCAAATTAGCAAAAATTGATGGGGTAGTGGGTGGTAGGAGGTGGGTGGTGGAGTGGGAGGGTTGACAAGATCTTAATGAAGATGATCATTGATCTTTGATCTTCGCACACAAATTGGGCAAGAATAGTTTAGCATTTGGGGAACGAGATCGTAAGGATAGGGATAGGAATTCGATTGCGATTGCAATTGGGATAGGAAAGAACGATTTATAAGAACCCAGATACACTGGGTTCATAAAATTTAGAATTTCCGCAAATCTGTCTCTAATTTATAACTCGTAGAATAGTTTTCTATTATCATTTGCACCTATAATTAACTAGTTAAAAAACAAAGCAATCTTTTTTTTACAAGCCTAAAAATAGAGCAAGAACTGTGTGATCGATTACTAAAGCGATTCCACAGAATCTATTTTTTATCCCAGTTCCGGAAATTCCTCGTTCGATCCGAAATCATTGTCATCATCGCACTTGGAGGTTCATTGAGTCAGGGGGATAGGTAGAGGTAGACATTGCATTTCTCCGCTTCCATTTCATTTAATTTCATTGTTTCCATTCTATTTTACATTTACATTTTTCGTTTTTAACCCGCTCCGATCTCCGATCCGCACTGTTTCTATTTATATGGGCGTGCCTGTGTGTTGTCTTTTGCCCCGCTATAATTATACATAGCGCAGGTATTTATAATTATAGCATTGGCCATAGCAACTGGCGAATGTTGTGCAAGCGGGCGTCGCTGCAGGGGGTGGTGGGGGCTATTTGGGGGTTTGGGGGGTGGAGACTGCAGTTTCCTAGGAATCGATGTGGCATATGGTAAAGGCTCTTCTCCTTCGCCTCTACAGGGAAAAATCTAGTTTTAGCTGATGTGGTGAATATTGACCTTTGGTCAATCGCATGTTTTTCTATCTTGATATTTTAGTCAATTACAATTCCTGCAATTCATATGCATAAAAAAAGTTTAAAAATTTAATCAATCTTAGAAATCTTCAATCCCTTAAAAAAATAAATAATCTTTTCAATTTCTGTTTCAATAAAAAATATTATTTATAAAAAATCGCAATATTAGAAAATTTTGAATTCTTAACTAATTTTCTATTTTATATAATTGTAGAATTTTTTTTTTTTCTAATTCCACTAAATTACCAAATAAATTAAAAAAAAAAAAAAATTAAAAAAATTTAAAACAAAGAAAATCATTCATAATATCTATAACCTCTTTTCAGAAATCTTAAAGCTTGTTTTAATTTGTTTATATCCCGTGTGTCATTTTAGACTCTTTTTTTTTGCCGTGTAAGATGTGATTGTTGATATGTTTGAGTAATGATGTCGTTGACGGTTTCCTATCGAAGAAGCCAAACGCCCATTTGTCTACCCAAGTTTTCTCTCTCTGTCGCCCTCTGTCTTCTCCCTTCTCCTTTCTCCCTGCTCCCTTGCTCGCCGCTCTTCCGCTTTGTGCTCTTCTAGCGCTCTTTCTCTGCCATCCATTCCCATCGTAAAAGTTTCGAAATTTGTGTTTATATTTGATTTTTTCGCCAGTTGGGCCAGTCGGCCGAGTGAAACTGAAATGAAAGCGCCTCCCTCATTTCCCAGCGAATGCGGAGGCCAAAGCGAACGCGCCAAACACCAAAAGGAAAATACAAAATAAAGAAATACCAAAAAAAACATAGAAATAGGAGGAAAAACTAAACATCAAAAAAACTAAAAACCAAAACATCATTCAACGTAATCCAAACACGCAGTTTTTCGAAAGAAAAAAACCTACGAAAAAGTGGCAAAAAGTTTATAACCAAATATCGAAAGCAAACAGACAAGAAACCAAAGAAATATAAGAAAAAGAAACAAAAGTGGCAGCCGAAACCAAAGATAATTTATTGAGTGAAGTAAGCTGAAAAGTGAGAACACCTTTTTTCCACCTGAAATCCACATTTTAACAAGATAAACCAAATAAAAACCAGAGATAAACATCATTTGCTTTATTTATTTATTTATTTTCCGTTTATTTTTGCATGTGTGACTGCGTGGGGGGTGACACTCACACACACATACACACACACACACACACCGGCAGAGAGGAAAATAGAGAGTGCGAGGGAGAGAGTGGAAAGCATATTGCTAAGGTCATGGGAAATATGCAAATATTATGACACATCCGAAGACCACTAGAGATCAGGAAGGCGAGAAACCAAAATAACCTGGGGATCAGACATCAGACATCAAACAAAACCAAAACATTAATCGGTTTATTTGTTATCGGTGATCGGCAATCTTTGGCTAAAATCGATATTGTTTTTGATTTTACCCTTTATAAAAGCGGAATTGATTAGAAAAACAATAAAAACAAAAGGAAAAACATAACAAAACCAAAATAATAATATTAAGAGCAAATTTAGGAATTAATCGAACGATTTTTATCGTCGATCGACCAAGTTTGAGTTATTCCTAATCGATAAACTTTCGTTTGTTATCTACAAACTTTAGAAATCAGTGAGTGACGATCTGTCCTGTAATTCAACAAATGTTTTTATATTTAATAGTATCATTTTAATTGAAATATTAATAATACAATCTCATTCGGATGATTCCAATCACATCAAATTTATTTTTACCTATGTATTATTGTATTCCCGAATAAGATCCATCAACGAGAATCTAAATATAATCGGCAATTCAAAGAAAGATACACTCTAGTGAAAAATCATGGTAAAAATAGAGGTGGGATTCCCATTTGTGTACATTTCTGGTTTCAGATTGATTGTGTGTGCTGAAGATAGCACAAGTTGATAACGTAATAACCGTTTCCTTCCAAATAAATGAGTTTTGTAAATTGTACTTTAACACTTTGATCAATTTTACTTTTCATTTATTTATTTTGCAGCTCAAGAAGAGCCAGGAATTGCAAAAGCAGCGGCTTTTCCACACGTTTCAGGAGCAATCGAAGCAAATGGAATTGGAGCATAAACTCCAATTGGAGCACAAGTATCAAGTGAGTAGACGATGCAGCGCAGTTGATGTTCAACTATTCTATTTGTTGCTGTTGCTATTTATTTGTTTTTATACCCGTTACTCGTAGAGTATAAGGGTATATTGTATTCGTGCAAAAGTATGTAAAAGCTAGAACAGAATTTAAATATTTCGGAAAAGTAAAAATGCAGTTTTATAGTGTTTATAAATATCTATCCAAATGTAGAAGAAATTTTTTAAATCGGATCATTCGTTAAAAAGTTATGTGTGATCAAAGTTTTATATCTCCATCTCCCTCGCACTCCCTTAGCTGAGTAACGGGTATCTGATAGTCGGCGCACCCGACTATAGCGTTCTCGCTTGTTCTATTTTTTTTGCCGTCTTTATAAATAATAATAATGATGACGGTGATGATGATGATGCGAGTATTTCTATGGCTGTGTGGGGGCGACAGACAGAAATCGCAAATAAAAAAAAAATGAAAAAGGAAAGAGAAAAATAAAAACAAACGACAAAGTAAAAGAGAATTGAAATGAAATGAAATTATACATATGAAATATATTATATTATCGTGCCGGAAGTGTCGGAAGCGTCTTGTGCGATGACTAAGGCCATCGTTAACACTCTATATAGCCGTGTCTTAAATGTTCCAGAAAATGTTCAGTACTATTTTATATGAAATATATTTCCGGGAAGGAATTTGATTGATTTAATAGTAATAGCAACAGCAACAAGGATCGAACTTAACATAAACTTCTATTACTCCCACCCCAATCACGATAAGAAACAACAGACAAACAAACGATTCTCTCTCGAACTTATTGTAATTATTCAGTTTGCGGTGAATTCACATGGCGCTTTCCAGGAATTGCGAACCGAGAGCATGGTGACAGCCGCCGCCGCAGCCGCAGCGGTGGCTGAGGAGCAGCATCGCCAGCAGCAGCAGCAACATCAGCATCAGCAACACCAGCAACATCAGCAGCAGCAGCAACATCAGCAGCAGCAACACCAACAGCAGCAGCAGCAACATCAACAGCAGCAACAGGGACGCGGCAGGGACGGCATGAAACCCAAGCAAATTTGTAGCGCCAATGCCAGTCCCGAGGTCAAACAGATTCTGAACGTAAGATATCCACATGGTAATCCAAATCCTAAAGGACCCAAACTGATTGCATTCCCATTCCTTTGACAGTGCTTCATCATGAGCAGAAAGTCGCAGGCGGCACAGTCAAATGGCACGACAACGTCGCCCTACAGGAATCGGTAAGAAGGGTTTCAATATTTGCGAGTCTTACTTGTAAAATAAAACAGGGAAATCAAAATATGTTTGGAAAATGTAAGATAGATAAGTAGAGTTTAAAAAATATCGACAGTTTGCTATTTCTCGGTATTTAATTTGAGTTTTCCCTTCAAATATCGATATTATCGAGTACATATTGTCAAATATCGAAAATATCGATAATTTTCACGAAAAATATCGACGGTTTGCTATTTCTTGGCATTTAGTTTGTGTTTCCTTCAAAATATCAATAGTATCGAATAGATATTGTCAAAATATCGAAAATATCGAAAACTTTCAAACTCTTTAAATAAGGCATCAACTTCACATTTGATTTAAATTATAATTATAATAAAGCAATCTTGATGAAAATAATTATTTTCTTATATTGTAAATAATATCTTATTAAATTTAAAATAATTGTTAAACAATACTACAGAAACCCTTGTCAAAAATTCTTGAATGGCAGTTAAAAAATTAACATTTATTTATATAATGAACTAACTAGTGAATTTTTTTACATTTAATGTAAAATATGAATAGATATTTAGTTAAAAATGCATTACTAACTATACAACCTCAAGAAATAACCTAAATTACAATTATCGTAGCTTAAATGGAAAAATTCCGCAAGAAAGACTAAACAAATTCCTAGAAAATATATCTTTAAATGTATAACCATAAATAATCCTTACGTCGCAATTCCTTTGCAGTGGCGTGGTGAAGAGCTCCTCGGGCGAATCCCTCCCAGCTGGAACCGTGACCAGTGCGCATCCGTACAAAATACCTCAGCCGCCCTCCTCACTGCTCAAATATGAATCTGATTTTCCGCTGAGGAAGACAGGTGAGTGAAATAGCCAAGCAACCAACCAACCAACCACCTGCCCTTGAATATTACGATGTGTCAGCAGGTGGGCCGAGATTCTTCTGCTATCTCGAACCCCCAACCCAAAGCTCTGCCTGAGTTCCGTATTAAAATCCGTTTTTTGCCTGACTTACACTGCTGCTATAACTTCGATTTATTGGCAGATAAAAATATGTATATTTTTTGTAGGGCCGCACGTAACTAAATTACCAGCAGATGAGTTGTTTAGATAATATTCGTTGGATAATATCTGGTTATAATGGGTTTTGTTTAGATTGCATACAATTTGTTTAGGCAAGAGTTTCACTTGAAAAAATTACAAATAACTTAAGTATTTAGTATAAAAATAAACAAACTTAGTGAATATTTAGAACTTATGACACCACTTTAAGACATATGGCGCCCAACGTGGGGCATTTAGTTGGTATAGCTCCTCTAACATCAATTTTTCACTGATTCAAAGCTGTTTGTTGAACGGGTACTGGGGTAAAAGTTTTTTTTTATAAATATCTATTTGTTAATATAACCATTTAAAAATAGCCATGATCGTTAGAGTTTCGATTTATTGGGCAATAAAGTCTACAAAAAATTACTGATTTACAGTTATTTTCTTCTAAAGCTTATTTAAGATTGCAATTCAATGTATAATTAGGAAGACGGTTGTAAAATATATTAGTTAGGTGATTAATATAGAGGTTATAATGGTAGATGAATCTTGGTTTAAATACAAATGAAAAGTAATAGACTGTAGCATGGCCTTTTACTAACTGCAAGTTTGTTTAAAAGCTTAGCTTGCAAAACCTTTACCTGTAATTTATAAGCCCGAAGCTCTTAACACCCGAACTAACCCAACACATGTGTGAACCGCTCGCTCCCAAAACAGCATCCGAACCGAACCTGCTGAAGATCCGGCTGAAGCAGAGCGTCATCGAGCGCAAGGCCCGGATTGGCGGACCGGTGGGAGCCCGGCGCCACGAACGCCTCCTCCAGGCGGCGCAGCGCAGGCAGCAAAAGAACTCCGTTCTCACAAGTACGTATCCATCTATGGCATCCATCTATCATCCAGTCCCATCAAAACTCAGGTCACACTGGCAAAACCTGGAGATATACGAAGAAAACGGGAAGAATATAATAAAACTATTGCTAATGAAAGGGTCCTGCAGAATATAGCATTAAAATGATCGATATTTTCGATTTTTTTACAATATCGATGTTTTTTCTCTACTACAAGAGATTCTAGGTTACCTTTTAAATAAATCTTAATAAATACTTTGTAAAACATTTCCAATTGAGCTACAAAATATATATATATCTTTAAAATGTTTCAAAACTGAACTTAAAAATATAGAAATGAGCTCTTAAAATTAACCATTAAGATATTTCTTTAGTTACAAGTTTTCTACTTTCAAATTTCTTGATTGCAATGTTCGATTTATAGAGTTATAGAACATAATTACCTTGATTTAAAGAAAAAAAACTAATTCCACTTAAAGAATCAGCGAGTTAGGAAAGTTTTACTATATTACCACTTAAAAACACAAATTTCATTAGTTAATTAATAAAAAAAATTTTAAATCATATTTCCAATTCAAAAAGTAAAGTATTGAAATTTAAAATTATAAAAATAATTACTTTTTAATTGATCATTGATTAATGATTGATAGAGTTATAATTTGAATCGTTGTTGTTTTTATTGTTTGTTGTTTATCGCTGTTGTTCTTACTGCTCCCGTTAAACTAACCCCAAGTTAACCGCCGACTCTTGAATTTTTTAAACCATATATGTTATGTTCAATCCTAATAATCCCAAATCATCCCAATCCACAGATTGCAACAGCACACCGGATTCAGGACCCAATTCCCCGCCCTCGGCGGCCGCCTTGGCGGTGGGCGTGGTCGGTAGCCGCGGCTCGCCGACAAGTGCACCCATCCAGGAGGAGAACGAGGAGGGCAGCCAGTACCAGCCGGGCCAGCGGAGCAGCATCAACGACTTGCCGCTGTTCAGCTCGCCATCGCTGCCGAATATTTCGCTCGGGCGACCGCATTTACCCAACTCGGCGCAGGCCCACGCCCAGGTGGCTGCCCAGGCGCAGGCCCAGGTGGCTGCCCAGGCTCAGGCCCAGGCCCAGGCGGCCCAGGCCCATGCCATGTTCGCTGCACTGCATCAGCATGTGGCCGCCGCCGGTGGCCAACCGGGTGGCTACTACAATCCGCTGAGCATGGCGGCCTTTGTGGGCCGGCAGCCGGCACCGATGTCCATGATCCCGGCCACGGGGATTGCCCCGCAGCAGCCGTCGCCGGTGGTGCGCAGCGCGTCGGCCACCTCGACATCCTCGTCGCAGGCCTCGCTGGTGGGCGATGTGGCGCCACCGCAGGCGCATGCCGCCTCCACCATTCTGCCCTCGTCCTCCAGCTACATGCAGCAAATGGGATCGGGTGTGAATATCCATGCCATCTCCGCCGTGGCAGCAGCGGCAGCAGCAGCAGCCGCCGCCGCTGGTTCGTTGCCGCCGACCAATCATGCGGGTCACCATGGCATCGCCCATGGAGGAGGGCATGCTTTGTATGGGGGCCACCAGCACAATGTGCCCATCACGGATGCCCAGGTGGCGCAGGTGCATCTGCACAAGCAGGGCCACCGGCCGCTGGGCAGGACGCAGTCGGCTCCCCTGCCCCTGGGCCATCCGATGCTCACGGGAGCCGGGCAGCTGAATGTGGTCCAGACGCACTACGAGAACAGCGAGGTGAATGCCAATGAACTTTGTTGATTTTTATACCCTTGCAGGGGGTATTATGATTTTAGCATCACTAGACGAGTCGATCTAGTCGTCTGTCCGTATGTCTGTCCGTATGTCTGTCCGTCTGTCCGTTTCTACGCGAACTATTCTCTCAGTTTTTAAGCTATCAGGATGAAACTTTCCCAAAAGTCTTCTTTCTATTGCAGGTAGTATATCAGTCGGAACCGGCCGGATCGGACAACTATATCATATAGCTCCCATAGGAAAGATCGGAAAAAATAATGAAAAACAATTTTTCTTCGGTGTTTTTTGAAATATTACCTTTTACTCTTGGGAATATTATTTCTAAAATATTTCGTAATTTCGAATTAAATTTTTTAAAAATCGTATGACTATATCATATAGTTGCTATAGGAACGTTAGGAAAATTAATTGGAAATTAATAGGAATTATTTTTTCTTTGTTGATATTTTATTACATTCTCTTCTTCTGTAGGATATAGATTTTGTTTAACATTTTAAAATTTCAAATTAAATTTAACCAAATTCGGATGGATCACAAAATTAATCCAAATTAAATCTAAAGCATCTAAAATTTTGCTTATTGTAACATATATGCTAGTAAAACTAATAGAATTGATCTGCAAGGGTATATTAGCTTCCTTTCTTGTTCAACCAGAATTAACTTATTATATTTTTCCAGGCGGAGCGGCAGGCCTACGAGCACCAGGTGCTGAACCAGAAACTCCGCCAGACCGTCCTCACGCGCAGCGGAGCAGCTGCAGCCGCCGCCGCAGCCGCTGGCGTGAGTGTGGTGCGCGAGGCGCAGCTGAAGGAGGAGGAGGACGACTCCGCCGCCGAGGTGATGGACCTAACAGACAAGAAGAAACCGCCGAAGACGGTGCTGACCAGCACGATAGCCACCAGCACGTCCCAGAATCTGCCCGAAGCTTTGGCCGCGGCGGTGGCAGCAGCCGCCTACCGTGGCGTCCCGCCCTCCACGTCCAGCAATGCGGCAACGACAGCCGCTGCCACCAAGATATCCGGGATCAAGCTGCGCGACCAGGAGTATCTGCAACAGCAGAGGGAGCAGCTATTGCTGCTGCAGCAGGAGGAGGAGCTGCTGGCCAAGGGGCTGATGCGACCGCTTTCGCGAACGCTCAGCAGTCCGCTGGTGCCGTTGGGGCCGCACGGTCTTAGCCAGATTCCGGACACCGGGCAGCAGCCGGCGCCGATAGCCACCTCATCGTCGGCCGATCATATACCGCCCGTGAACCTCTCGCTGCCGCATCGCCAGCACCGCCAGCTGATGAGCACCCTGTATGCGAGCCAGCTGCGTAACCACCACCAGCAGCAGCAGCAGCAGCAGCTCCACCAACCGACGGCCAGTGGTTCGCCGCCCCACAAGGTCACCACCGGTCTGGCCTACGATCCGCTGATGCTGAAACACTCGTGCATTTGCGGGGACAATGCCCAGCATCCGGAGCACAGCGGTCGGCTGCAGAGCGTCTGGGCGCGTTTGAATGAGACGGATCTGGTGAAGCGCTGCGATCGACTGCGGGCCCGCAAGGCCACGCAGGAGGAGCTGCAGACGGTGCACACGGAGGCGCATGCCATGCTCTTTGGCTCGAACCAGTGCCAGTTGAGCAGGCCCAAGCTGGAGAACACGCTGTCGGCGAGCTTTGTGCGCCTGTCGTGCGGCGGTTTGGGTGTGGATCTGGATACCACGTGGAATGAGCACCATACGGCCACCGCTGCCCGCATGGCCGCCGGATGTGTGATCGACTTGGCTCTGAAGACGGCCAAGGGGGATCTGAGGAATGGTTTTGCCGTCGTCCGGCCGCCGGGACATCATGCCGAGGCCAATCTGGCCATGGGCTTTTGTTTCTTCAACTCGATCGCCATTGCGGCCAAGCTGCTGCGCCAGCGGATGCCCGAGGTGCGGCGCATTCTCATCGTCGATTGGGTAAGGTTTCTCTCTCGCTCTGGATGTGAACATTTCTGTAACTAATCCCTGTATCTTGGCAGGATGTGCATCATGGCAATGGCACACAGCAAGCATTCTACCAAAGTCCCGACATTCTATATCTTTCCATACATCGACACGATGACGGTAACTTCTTTCCCGGCACAGGCGGACCCACAGAGGTGAGGCGGAGGAAGCACTATATTATCTTAAGAGCTTAGTCCATTTTACATAACGATTTCATATCCATCAGTGCGGCTCCGGTGCTGGACTCGGCTTCAACGTGAATATCTCATGGTCTGGGGCACTCAATCCGCCGCTGGGCGACGCCGAGTATATCGCTGCATTCCGTACCGTTGTGATGCCCATCGCGCGGAGCTTCAATCCGGACATTGTGCTGGTCTCCTCGGGCTTCGATGCGGCCACCGGCCATCCGGCACCGCTGGGCGGCTATCATGTCTCGCCCGCCTGCTTTGGCTTCATGACCCGCGAACTCCTGCAGCTGGCCAACGGCAAGGTGGTGCTGGCCCTCGAGGGCGGCTACGATCTGGCCGCCATCTGTGATTCCGCCCAAGAGTGCGTGCGTGCGCTGCTCGGCGATCCAGCCGCCCCGATAGCACAGGCCGAGCTGGAGCGACCGCCCTGCCAGAATGCCATCAATACGCTGCAGAAGACGATAGCTATTCAGGTGGGTCCATAGAGTATAGGAGTGGAGGATTCCCTTTCCTAACCATCTGTTTAATCGGTTTTTAGCAAACGCATTGGCCCTGCGTGAGGATGCTGGAGCACACGGTGGGTCTGTCGGCGCTGGAAACGCTCAAGGTGGAGCACGACGAGTCCGAGACGATCAATGCCATGGCCGGCCTCTCGATGCACAGGTTGGTGGTCTATCTAAAAGCCTTTTTCTTATATTTTATAAGATAATTTCATATCTATTCTCTATAGAACTCTATCTCGCGATGATTCCGAGGAGCCGATGGATCAGGATGAAACCAAATAGGTGGCGTTGCTGGCGGAGTTTGGGGATAATGGCGGAATAGGAGGAGGCGGCGGTGGCGGTGGGCGTGGCACGGGCGAATGGCGAGTGGGCGTGGCCGCAAGCTGCTCAATGCACATTTAGTTATTTGTTGTAGTTGAATTGATTGTTGTTGCTGTTGTTGTTGTGGCGCTCGCTTGCAATTGTTGTCGTTGTCATTGATCGTCTATAGCCGCATCTATCTCTCTCTCTCACTCGATCGATCGATCGATCGATCGATAATATTATATTCCCCCCAACGATCCCCTCCAAAAAGAAAAAGCAGAGAAACATCGAAAATGAAGTGGGGAAAATGTCGAAAAGAAGCAGAACAGGGCCTAGAGTTCAAAATGGTGGCTGTGCCTCCAAAAAAATAAATAATTATAATAATTAGAAAGAAGAATCCCTAGAGAAACTGGGGTGTTTTATATGGAAATATATAAGTAGAATATATTGTGAGAATTTAGTTGTAGAATTCCTTGGGAGATTTTTTTTTCTTTTTTTTAGGTGAGAGAAGAGGTGTTTTAACGCACACAGACAAACACACGCAACTCAATGTATCTTATTATTATTATTATTATTTAAGTATGTGTGTTAAAAGGATATAGAACCACTAACCTACTAGTAAATCAGTACACTATAAAGTTAAAGTTAAAAGGAGATCAGGTGCAAAAAGCGCGTGTTTTTTTTTAGATAAGGTTCAACCTCAGAGTTCCCAAATACATATAAGCCCCACCACCACCACGCCCACTCATCCCGCCAGCCCCCAAACGAAGATCGAGGGAGAGAGAGGATTTCGTGTTATGTAGAATGCTTTAGTTGATATAATAAGGATATGAGAAAACTTAACAACTAACAAGTTGAAGGAAAACCACGAAAAACTGAGAAATCTTTTTGTACAATTTATAGTTTAGTGCAAGTTTCAAGTACAACATACTATTATTTAAAGAATTCTATATATATTTAAATATATATTGTGCAATAAATGTGAGAAAATGAAAATCGAGTGCAGAGCAAAACAAAAACAAAACAAACTACACAAAAACAGAAACAGAAACTAAAACGAATAAGAGAGAATTGTTGTTAAATGTTGCCGAGATCTTATATACGTATGTATACCTAATAACTGTTACAATAATAACCCTTTATATATATGAAAAACAAAAGAAATCTATATATATATTTAAATGCACATGTGTATTCACCGTGTGTGTAACGATAACGATGTTCAACAAATGTCTGAAATGAAGTAAAACTATTATTATATGTAAATAAAACACAAAACAAAGTGAACAATTTTAATAAAAAAAAAACTAAAAAAATACAAAATCGGAAAACATTCACGCTCACACACACACACACACACACGTACGTCCTGGGCAGGACCCGATGGCGTGAATCGGGAAAATTCTGGAATACCCGTTTAACCGCTAACCGTTAACTGTAAAACCGCTGTAATTGTATTTGTACTCGTGTACCTTTAGCTGTCTATAGCCGTCTCTCTCTAACTCGCTACCTAACAGCAAAGAAGCACCTCAAAAACGGAAGAAGGAAGCAACAGACAAGGATCAAAAGAATTAGCCAGGGAAGGGAAACAAGGAGGAGAATAAGCACAACGAGAAATGGATGAAACAATTGTTAACAAATCGAAACAGAAACTAAAAACTAAACTTAAAAATGAAACCACAAATGTAACTATTAATCTAAGCGAAGGAGATGCCGTTGTCAGGTTTTTTATATGTATTTTTGTTTGGTTTTTTCTTTTAAACGCAGAGAACGGAATTTGAATATTGGTATTTGAGAAAATGCAAGAATTTTAAGAATACAAACCTATCTTCTCTGTGTTCAATTTATGATTTTTCCTTGGTTTTATTTTTGGTTCTCTAATTATTATTTGGTAATGGACCAGAGAGTTATCTTACATTTCCTACCCCCACCATCCCATTTACATGTCCTGCTGATTGAACGTTTTTGAAAAACCTTTAAGCTGGTAACAAGAAACATTAAAACTTAAATTATTCTAACAAAATAAAATATTGTTGTTGCGCACTGCAAGAAAAAAAACAAATTAAAAACCAAAATAATTCCATAAGCTGAGAAATAGTTGAAAACGGTTTTTTTTAGCAAAATGAAAACCAATTCAAATATTTATATTTTGTTTATTGTTGCACAAATAAGTCCAAGGAACAGAAACCATGAAACAATTAAGAGTAATATTGTGTGTCGCTTTTTCTAAACGAAATAAATCGAAGAAATCGTCAAGAGTAATTATCAATGAGGTGTTTTATGGATCGATTGATGGGGCAAAAAAGTAAGTAAACTTCAAAGACGGGCTCAGATGGAATTTGAGATCGTTTTCTTTATTTAAGATATATGTGTAACATTGGCGGTTAACAGTATTTGATGTAATAAATATTCAATTAATTAGTTCAAAACGTTCACAAACATTGGTGTTTTCGCCCGCTCTGGGAATGTACTGAAGCAAATCCTAAAATTAAAGGTAACGAGAAAGATTATCATGCTATATTAACACGTTATTTAGCTACGCGTGTCATTTGTTATAAATGTAATTGAGTATCTGGCCATTTAGCTATCCATCTATCCATCTTCAGGTCACGGGTCTCACATATCTGTCTGATTTGATTGAGCTCTGTGGGGGAGAACGAGAACTCGGGATGTGGATTGGATTTTCAACTGGGCTGGGGACCGAACAAACAACGCGAAGCCTAGATCGTATAATTAATATCTGTATACATATATCTGTATATCTGACTAGTATATGTTTTGGGGTGTACACGTGTACATGGAGTCAACGCTTCTGATTCGGAGTGATCACCTCCGGCCCTCTCTTCTCTATGCACTTAGAAGCTAATAATTGAGACTGCATTCGGGCACATCCAGTTTCATATCCCTCACTGCCGCGCCACCATGTCCAGGCCGCCCTCCTCCTCCATCTTGGACAGGAACTTGATGGCCCGCTGCGACTGCTCCGTCTGTCGTGCCATGTCGATGAGCCCCAGGAGCTTCTTGATGCCAATGAAGACGCTAAATGAGGCGAAAAATGAGTAGGGGAAAAGAGAATTTATGATCAGGTTAAATATACAATACTGAATTATTATTTTCAACCAAAACAACTCTTTAGAAAACGTCATTTAAAATATTAGTTGGTTTTTAGATAGTTTTCCAACTCTATTTCAAGAATGTTTTTAGAAAGTTCTATATAAAGTTGAAATTATATTAGAAAACAACAAAGTTTGTAAAAAGCTATTTATTCTGAGGAAAATTGTAATATTAAATAAATATGGTAAAACCTTTTTAATAATGAAAAGTTACAATTTTATTAGAAAACGAGAAAGTTTTTAAAAAGCTCTTTATTTTGAAGAAAATTTTTAATAAATTTGTTAAAACCGTTTTTATAAAATTTTTCAAACTACTTTGGAATGCACATTGCTCTAAAAAATGTGAATAACTTAAAATGTTCCCTACGGGAACTAATATAAATTGATAAAAATCAAAAATCATCAAAAATAAATGTTAAAATCGAAAACCTACCGTTTTCCAGCCATCTTCTTGCCAATCGCCTGGATCTCGCCCTTGCTAAAGATGTCCGTATGCTCGAGCACGGCCAAAACATGGTCCGGCTGGGAGAGATTGGGCACGTGGAGCACCGAGGTGAAGGCCGTCAGCATCTCCATCTCCTCGAGAACCTCCCTGGAGGAGAAATACCATGAGATATCCATAATAGAATCCCAAAACCAATGCCCAAGCTTACCGCCTACTCGAGGTGCACAGAATGAGCAGCTTGCGGCCCTTGGGCGGCTGCTTCTTGAGCAGCACCAGCAGCGCCTGCAGGGTCATGTTGGAGTAGCGCGGCCCAATCGATCCGTAGTCCAGCAGGCGCTCCACATTGTCCACCACAATGCAGCTGAGGGTGGAGCGATAGGCGTCGTCGAAGATCTTGCGGATGTGCAGGCACTTGGCCGACTCGGTGTAGCCGACCATGTCCTCGGGCGAGCAGACCTTCACGAAGGGGAAGTCGGACATCTTGGCCAGCTGGGCGGCCAGTGCCGTCTTGCCGGAGTTCGGTGCTCCCGCGACGAGGACGGAGACCAGGCCACTGGACTCCGGTGCCTTGGCCTGCTGCACATAGAGCATGCCGTCCTCGAGAAGATTGCTAACCGGAGTGCCCCAGTTGATGACGCCCCGGGCCAGCATATTATCGAGTATCTCCTGGGCCGTGCCAAAGGCCGGCTTGATGTCGTTCTCCAGCGAATGCATGAAGTCATCCCGATTGACCTTCAGCTTCTCCATGGCCTCCGGATCCACGGTCACCTTGGCATCGGCCTTGATCAGCCGGTTCATGGCGCTCGACTGGGCGGCGCGCACCAGGCCCTCGAGCTCGGCCCCGCTGAAGTTCTTGGTCAGCGAGGCAATCTCCTTGTTGTCCACATCGTCGTTGATCTTGTTGAAGTCGCGCATCCGCTTGGTGTGGATGTTGAGGATCTGGACGCGACCCTGCTCGTTCGGCAGGCTGATCTCCATCTGGACCTCGAGGCGGCCCGGTCGCAGCAGAGCCTCATCGATCATATCCCTGCGATTGGTCATTCCGATCACGAGGATGTTGTTCAGCTGATCGACGCCATCGATTTTGGTCAGCAGCTGATTGACGACGGTGTCGTGGACACCACTGTTCCCGGCCACCGAGCCACGCTGCTTGCAGATGGCATCGATTTCGTCGAAGATGATGATATGCAGCCCACTGTTCGGGCCCAGACGCTTCTCCTCCTCCTCGGCCTCGGCGAAGAGGCGCCGCACATTGGCCTCCGACTCGCCCACATACTTGTCCAGGATCTGCGGCCCGTTGACGATCTTCGGCTCGCGGGCATTCAGCATGGTGCCAATCTGGCGGGCCATCAGGGTCTTGCCCGTGCCGGGTGGTCCGTACAGCAGGATGCCCTTGACGTGCTTGCAGCCCAGCTGCTCGACGAGCTCCGGCGGGAAGACGCGCGAGGCGAAGGCTCGCCGGAATATCGAATTGAACTCCTTGTCCAGGCCACCGATGCCCATCTTGCCGAAGTCCCAGTCCGGATTGATGATCGACTGGCGGACCACCTTGCCCTTGCTCTTGCCCTGCAGATTCAGGGAGCTGTTCTCGGCCTTCTCGAACTGCACCACCGTGTTGCCCAGTATCCGGCCGAAGCGCACGTTCCGCATCGCCGGCTCCTTGCCCTCGCCCAGGCTCTTGGGATCGATGGCCTCCAGGGACTTGACGGCCAGCCCGAGTAGCTTCTTGTCCTTGAAGTTGAAGACCAGCGACTGGCCGACGGTGAGGGCCATGCCAGCGAACTGCATGATGAACTCCTTGGCCATTTGATCCGAATCGTAGGGCTCCTGGGAGACACTATACATATATATAATATATTATAATAAATATTACATAATCCTTATATACTATATACTAACGTTTTCTTCTGCAGAAAGTCCGTCTCGAAGGACACACAGGTGATGACATCCGAGCTGGCATCGAAGCGATAGGGACGCACCTCCAGTTCCTGGTTGATGGACACCATCGCCCACTTGCGCTGCACCAGGGAGAAGCCCACATAGCCGCTGGGCACCTCGACGGTCTTCTCCAGGGCAAAAATGAAGTGCTGCCCTGCGGCTGGCGATATGTCCGCATACCTGGATGATGGGATATGATATGATATAGGGTCTGTATATATAATGAGTACCACCTACTTGACTTCATCGGGAAAATCACCCACATTCACTATGGCCCGATTGGTCAGCGAAAGCTCGTCCGTGGGACATTTGGTGGCCTTCAGGCGCTGCAGAAATCATAATAATCCGTTAGAGACCAGCCGAAAATCGGGGAAAAATCTATAAAACTCGCATAACCAACTCACATAAGCCATTTCTTCAGTTTTTGGGGGATTTTTTCAGGGGTTCCTTGCGAGCGTCCCAAAAATCGATAATCCTCTTCCAGGGGAGTCCTTTGATGGCCTATAAACGCAGTTCTACGTGCGAATTATGCTTTGATCTGTTTTTCTCACACGGTCACTGACTTAACATTCCTATGTTATCTAGTTAATTCTCAATCAGCACTACAACTATATCTTTTCTCAACCTGAAGGATAAATAGCTATATTATTCAAACGGGCATGCGCGAGCCTTTAAAGTGTGACCGCATCACCAGAAAATGTATACTATACAAAATTCCTTCTATATATACCGATACATTTCCGCCCGCAATAATTAAAATAATTCAAATAATTCAAATAATTATAAACGATTTTTAAAAATTTAAATATTTCGGAAAAGTAAAAATGCAGTTTTATTGTGTTTATCAATACCTATCGAAATGTAGAAGAAATTTTTTAAATCGGCCCATTCGTTAAAAAGTTATGCCCGATCAAAGTTTTATCTCCATCTCCCTCGCACTTCCTTTAGCTGAGTAACGGGTATCTGATAGTCAGGGCACCCGACTATAGCGTTCTCTCTTGTTTTATTCTATTATTTCCAGAAATAATACGGAAATTCCTTTAAAATTGGGGTTTGATTATGTTTAGGTATCTTAGTTCAAAATGATCTAGTGGTCCTTTCAGAATTTATAAATCTAGTAGTTTTTGAATATTCCAATTTTACTGTCACCTTGTATCATTCGGCTCAGAACAAAATAAATTATTGTTGCTTTAGACATTTGGCATTTCAGAGCCTTTCAAAATTAAAAATAAATTTTATACACCTTTTTCAGTATAGCGGACAGCATAAATTGGTTACTTTTATAAGCCAACGATTTGTTTAAGGAGGACATTTGCAGTTTACCAGTGCAACAACAGTAAGTAGAATGGGCTCACGACATAGGAACAAATAAAAAAGGGGTTCTTAGCAGTAGTGCTTAAAAATTTAAACAATGATTTGCATGTGGTTGCATGATGGTGAGGCACCTAAAAAATATATATTTTAGACATATTTAACCTTAAATGCATTTAATTTATCAAATTAATCGAATAAGTCGTCTTTTTCGCCGCAGCAAAGTAATCGTTATCGAACCTTTTCTACCAATTCCAACGGTTCGCTTGCAACATGTTCGATGACGGCTTGCAACGTGCCGCAATATAAAAACAGTCTAATAACGAATATTCAAAAAAAGTTTAGGCTTTTGACTTTAAGTCTTTAAATAATTAATGAGTAATTTAAAATGGTGTTTTACGTACCCTTAATTATTTGTTTTAAATATTTAAAACGGATTTATATATTTCATTTAAATATTGTTTCTAATTTAAAATGCATTAATATTTGGTTTACAAATTTGATAATATTTTTCTAAATATTTTCTTAAATCGTATAAAAAAGGTCCCAATGTTTGCATTTTTGTACATTAAAATTAGGAATATTTTATTTAAAATTAAATCTTTTTTTGTAGTTTCATATATTTCTTATTTTTCTTCTTTCATTTTTTTTTTATGTTCTATACATATTTTTCTTCTTCAAAACTATGCTCTATGTTGTTTTTATCAGTGTTCGAACATGTATGCTCTCAACCAAAAAAGTCTATATAAGAGAGCTCAAATTTCTCTGCGTTGTTATTGTTAGTTTCATCCGAGTCGCTTGCGTTTCGTTTCGTTACGTTGGCTACGAAGTCCAAGACGAAAACAAATATCTCTGTCGTGTTCGTCGAATCGCGGGATTCGATTAGGAAACCACGAATCTTATCAAAATGCCGAATGCGTGTGGATTGTGTTTACGTAATAATATAGCAGTATTGTAGTAACTTTTACCGCCAACGGATTTACTATTATAGTTTTATTTTATTTTTTGCTGTGAGTGCGTGTGAAGAGAGGAAATCGAAAAAGGTGAAATAAAAGAAAAAGAAAAACAGCGGCGAGCGGAAAAGAGAGCGTGGAAAGTACGCTGCGAACTACCTGTTGATCCCAAGAACTCAACGGATCTAGTGATATTTTGTTTTTTTTCTGTTTCTGCCGTGCCCGGTGCACGTGCATTTAAAGTTCAAAAATATTTATAAAACTAAAAAAACACAAATCATGGAAGAGTCCCCGTTTCGCTCCACACTATCACCTTTCTCTCCGCGAAGAAAGCTGGAGATTTTGGTACTTCTGCAACTTGTGATCTGCATCGCCGGCTTTAATTTGGAACAGCGATTGCCGATCGTGAAATATGGGCATCCGCACTCGAATTTCGGCTACTCGGTGGCCACCCACACAATTGGCAAGGTCAATGGGCCCAACAAAACAAATTGGTAAGTGGATGTTAATATTGGATCCATAGGATCCATTAAACGTGCCGGTTACGCAACTCCAAAAAGAGAATCATTAGCAAAAGTTCGATTAGGTAAAGCAGCTGGAAAGTTAATTAGTCTCGAGCGATAAGCGAAAATAATGAACTAAAAGTTGTTTATAAGCATTTTCACTAAAAGCTTTGCTATAAGGTATTTCTTCAGATGAAAAAATATTACAAAAATATTTATAAATATTTAGGTACATTCATTTTATTTTATAAAATATTTTTAAAAATATTTCTTAGCCCTATATCATGCAAAATTTTCATAATTTAAGTGCTTTAAGGATTCGAAATTATAATAAAATTTAATACATTGCCTAGAATTAAATTTCTTAGTCAAAACATTTGTTTTTTAAGATGTACTATTCCGTTACCGCTCCTAAAATATGTATTCCAAAAATGCCCTGTTGCCTAAACTCTACTTTTCTGAAGAAATATTTAGGGTAAACAAAACGATGAAGATCAGGTAAAGAGAGGAATCGCCGAGCAACTTGTCTTGACTAGGTAAAAATCGAAGAAAAAATCCGAATTCTTGGCGGCACGCGGGGATCTCCTCGGTGCGAAAACAGGTTTTTATTTTCGCCAAATCGATTTCAGCTTAATTGACTGGCATTGATTGTTATTAATCAGCAGCACAGACAGCAACAAATAATAATTTGCATTGCAGTCGTTGTTGTTGTTGGGGCTTTCGATGTTTGCTAATGCGCGAAACTTGTTTAGAATCGTGTTTTTATTGCTGGATTACCATAAAGTGTTTGAATATTCGAGTATTTCGAGAGATGATGCCAGGCCTTAAATAGTTTGCTGCCAAAACGCAGTGGATTGGAACGAATCGAAATAAATCAAATGAACCAAATGCATTTGCTGAATATTGCAAAATTCGGGAAATATTCGAAATCTCTGGTGATTTTTAAGTCACTGATACAAACAACTAGGGGAACATACAAAGAAATATATGAATCCATAAAAAATGGATTTAATTTTAAATAAAATATTCCGATTTTTAATGTACAAAAATGCAAACATTGGGATCTCTTTAAAACGATTTTATTTAGAGAAATATTACTAAATATTTAGCAAAATATCATTACGTTTTAACTAAGACCCAATATTTAAACTTAAGAAAAAGAAATGTCAAATGCGCTTATGCAGAAATTTGTATTCAATGAGAGGATTGAATTATTAATCATTCAGTGAGAATGATTCACTTACCGAAATTATTTAAATTGCTTCGATTTCTTCTGGGGAATTCGGAAAGACTCATCGACTTTTTAAACCAATCTATTTATTTAGCGATTGGGAAATCGCTTATTTGTCTTTTTTTTTTTTGATGATTTGCCCCGTTTGTTTTTGAAATATTTTCGAGTTCTTTATTTTCGCAAATATTTGAGTGTCTGCTTATCGACTTTTTTGCCCGGTACTTATAATTTTTTATGGGACAGATAGCGAGGGACAGATAGTCGAGCGAGAACAGGCGAAATGTTTGTCTTCTTTTCCGAGAACCCTGCCCTTTTTCAATATTTTCCCCCTCCCCCAGTTTTTTTTAAACTTAACCCCTTTGACTCGGGCGGATGTCGATAAATTTGCATTTGTCATAGGATTTTGGCGAGACTTGCGGACTCATTAAAGGTGTCTGCACTCCCTAGAAATGGCAACTGAGTATGATATGATATGAATGTATGTTGTCCTCCTGCCTTTTTTCTCTATATATATATAAAGCCAAACCAAACTCGGTAGACAAAACGGAGCCAGACGGCCAATGGCCATAAAAATGGGCAGACAACAAATCTGGAATCAATACAAGACGCGACTTGGATGCGTCAAAACACTGAGAAAAAAATATTAGCCATTTTGATACTATTTGAAGAAATCCAAACGGCATTGAGAAATGTTTAATTCGATTTTTTATTTTATATAAGGTTAAAAAGGAAAATTTCTGATTTAATTTTATTTTAAACTTTTTCATTTAAGTAATTATTTGTTCAAAATACATTTAACATAGAAGAAACCGAATTTAGAAATATTATTTTAATAATTGTTAACTGAAAAACCAGTTTTGTGTGAAAATAACATCATTTTTCTAAAGAATTCGCGGTCTTTTTCTTGAAAATCTTTGCTAATTTTTTGAATGGAAACACTGAGAAAAAAAATATAAGCCATTTTTATACTATTTAAACAAATCCAAAAAGCATTGAAAAATGTTTAATTGAATTTATTATGAATTTAAGTATATTTAAAATATTTTGTATAATAAACTTTTTCATTTAATTATTCATTTGTTCCAATTGCATTTAACATAGCAGAAACTCAATTATTTTAACATTTGTTAACTTAAGTTGGTCAGTTTTGCGTAGAAATGTGGAAATAACACTATTTTCTAAAGAATTCGCGGTCTTTTTCTGGAAAATCTTGATTTTAATGGTAAATTTTGAATGAAAATAATATGGAAAGCTCCAAAAAGTGGGTCACTGTTTTTTTCGCAGTGCATTAATGCCGCTGTGGCCCCCTTTTTGGGATTCCCCCAGTTAATCCCCAGCCAGTTTGTATTTGCAACACTTTTAGAGCTGTTGTCTTCTTGCTAGTCAGTGGGTCAGAGTAATTATGCGTAGAGCCTTAAACAGAAGCTAATCCCCCCTCCCCCTCCCCCGCCCGCAGGCGAAGATGTCCGCGGGCAAGAGGCGATCGCATAGCGTGAATCCCGCACCCCCCTACGCCCTCCACCGCGGCATCCGCAATGTCTCGGAGTGCCGGCGCTGCCAGGTCTTGGATCCCACCCTGCTGGATCCCCTCGATCCGCGTCGCGTCCAGCAGCAGCTGGTGATGGTCTATCTGCGCGTTCGCCCGGCCAGTGAGCCAGTGGACCTGCCCAGCGATCCTGCCCAGACGGCGGCGGAGGCGGCAGCGGCGGCGGCGGCGGAGGAGCTGCGAAGGAGGCAGGCGGCGGCAGCGGCGGCGGCGGCGGCGGCCCAGGGTGAACGCCCCTGGATGGTGATTAGGCCGCCGAACACCGTGCTGGTCAACCGATCGGCCCTGCCCTCCACCCCGGGCGCAGCCACTGGGGCGCCGGGCGTGGGCCCCGGACCACCGCGGATCCAGCCCAGTCACGATATAGAATTCCGATTCACAAGGGTCTTTGGCGAGCGGGCCTCGCAGGCTCAGGTGTACAAGCATATATCCGAGTCGGTGCTCCGGCAGATCTTCATCGGCGGCAGCGGGCTGATCCTGCTGACCGGCGCCAGTGGCAGTGGGAAGACCTACTCCCTCCTGGGGGCCAAGAACAACGCCTCCGATGGCGGCATTCTGCGTCGCTGCCTGGAGTCCATTTTCCGTTCCATTGGCTGTAATCTTGTCGAGCGATATCTCGTTCAGGCGGACAAACTGGGAGCCGGCTTCACCTGCATACCAACGCGAACGGCCCAGAAATTGGCCGCCCAGGAGGATCGGCTGATGCAGGGCACCGAGCAGCCGGCGAATCTGAATACGAATCGCATTTGCCACTGGCAATTGAACGGGGTGAAGATAACGACGCACCAGAAGCGGCGGGCCTGCTTCCTGGGCCTGCTGAGCGTCCAGGAGAGCAGCTACTATGATCTGCTTGACCAGGCGGAGGGCAGGCCGTCGCCGATGCCGCTGCCGCTGCGCGAGGATCGCCGCGGTCGGTGCTTCGCGTTGGGCGCCAATCGCCTGGAGATTCGCAGCGTCGAGGAGGCCGAGCTGATGATCAAGGCGGCTCTGCGGAAGCGGGAGGCCTGGAGCCTCCATGGCGGCAGCCATCTGGTGGTCAACATCTATCTGGTGGTCTACGACAGTATCCGGCATCAGCAGCTCCTCGAATGCGGCCAGATATCGATAGTCAAGGTCCTGGCTCCGCGGACCGTTCAGTCGGCCAACAGCCGAAGGCCTTGCGGAGCCTTGAAGACGGTCTACACGCTGCGCAGCTGCATCTCCGTGCTGCACAGCAACCAGATGGACGTGCTGAGGGGCCGGCAGCCCAGGAAGAGGCCACCCTGCCGGGAGACGAGTCTCACCCAGCTGCTGCGGCACTTCTTCGAAGTGGGCAATCTGTCGAGCGTCGTCTGCCTGGCCACCATCAGCCAGGAGCGGGATCAGATCCTGGACAATGTGAGGGCCCTGCGATTTGCCGAGGAAACGGTCTACAAACGGGATGATGAGCAGGCCAACGAAGCCGACGATGGCAAGGCCAACGATGAGGATGATAACGAGAACTACTTCTCCACCTTTCTGGACAAGAACATGAGGCCCAACTATCGGGCCATCCGCACCGTTATACCCATCGAGCTGCCGCCTTTCGGACAGATCCAATCCCTGATCGCCCTGCTGAGGCAGCAGATCACCAGGCGCAAGGAGCTGATGACCTCCTCGCAGAATCTCAGCAAGCAGTTCCTCGTGCGAATGCAGGGCAGGCGGGATGAGATCTTCGCCCTGCAGGCCACCGCCTTGCGGGAACTGAAGCAGACGATCTACGAGACCGGGAGCTTGGTGGACCAGCTGGAGGTGGTCCACGAGCCGGTGGCCTACGGCAAGATCTCCGTGCAGGCCCAGCAGGCCGAGAAGCGGGCCCAGATTGCCGAGAACCTGCTCCATGGGCGCAACGAGCAGCTGGAGCGACATGTCAGCCTCACCGAGAACCGGGAGACCGCCGCCTTCGAGGCAACCACCGGCGATGCCAGGCGGCGCAAGGCCCAAAAGGAGGAGGCGGTCAAGGCTCAACCCGTGTGGCATCATTACTAGGAGATCGAACATGTTTGTGACTTCATCTCGGATGATCTGGGATCTCTAAAGCCATCCCCTCCTCATAAATGCTCGATTTGGAATGGTCTGGACTGATATCAAGCTTCGATGATCTCATCTCTGATGATCTTGGATCTCTCTAAAGGAATATTCTGTGATCTCATCCCCTCCTCATAAATGCTCGATTTGGAATGGTCTGGACTGATATCAAGCTTCTATGATCCCATCTCAGATGATCTTGGATCTCTCTAAAGGAATATTCTGTGATCTCATCTCTTATGATCTTGGATCTCACTAAGGGAATCTTCTATGATCTCATCTCAGATGTTCTTGAATCTCTCTAAAGGAATCTTCTGTGATCGCATCTCAGATGATCTAGGATCTCTCTAAAGGAATCCCCTCCCCATAATTGCTCGATTTTGGATTGAAGAATGTTGTAATTTATACTGGTGTAGAACGATAATTATCCCCACTAGTCTAACGACAGATAAAAGCAAGTATGTTAAAGAGTAACTAGGCCAAAAATATATACATTTCGATATAAGACAGCGCCGACTGTAAATGTTTTTATTGCCACAAAAGCCAATGACACACTTTCCCACAGATCCAGGTTCCCCATTTTTCGATCCGGGCTTTAAGCATTCGGTTTTATAGAGCTCTTCCTCGGGCGAGCAGTGTTCTGCATTCCCAATTAGGTGGAATGCATTTGTCACATTTTGTCAGGCCATGATCAAGGCTATGCTGAATGAAATATAAAATGAAGGGAAATATGAAGCGCGGCACAAAAGCCGCCGACTGCAATCAAAAATCCATTTACACGTTCACTCGCACGATCCGTGGTTGTCCAAAGTGGATGGCCGATGGCCCCTTGGCCGCCGGTCATGTGCCATGTGCATTGGGGCTTTTGATTTGCTGACAAGCCAACGTCATGTTCGTCATGCTTTGCCCCCCTCGACTGTCTTCCTCCTGGACGTGCGGATCACGCGCTTTGTGGGGTCGTCGGAATGGGAACTCCGTACAGCAAATGAAAGCCGACGAACCTGAACTTGAAAGCCCATAAGCTCCGGTTAAAGTTCTGGTTAGGCAGAAGGTGAGTAGATAGGGACATTAGGCTAGGCTGTACTTCGCACTTGGTTCATATCCGCATCCCTGTGAGCTCTAAATCCTAAACTCTAAACCTGAATATCTACTTTACAGTACCTAAGCTCCGGTTAAAGTTCTGGCTAAACTGTAAGGCGTACTAATTTGTGCGAACTTTATAAAATAAATCAATCAACCTGAATATCTACTTTACTGTACCTATATTTCGGGTTAAAGCTGTGGTTAAAGTCCTGGTTACGCAGAATGTGAGTAAATAGAGAATAGGGATGGCTAAAGTTCGGGTTAACTTAAGTTGCACACTTAAATATATATACAAGTAAGTAAGTTGAATGATTTTCAAAGCCAGAGCTACGTGTTGAAAGTAAAAAAAATACACGTATGAAATATTAAAATAAAAGTAAATGGACCTTAAATTCTTTAACCGAGCTTAAATGTTCCGGTTATATAATTTTGTGAACCCGTTTATATTGATTCCATCTGCAAATGACGCACTTGAGATCGGAAGAAGTACGAGAAGCTGCCTTATCTTACCGGATGTGGAGGACGTTTTTTTTAATTTTATGGAAGGCCGAGACGATGCAAATAATCGTTTCGTTGCATTTCATTTTCCTGACCGATAACCGCAGTGCGGAACCTTGAATTTCCAACTCGTTTCATTCCCGCCCTTTGTTTTCTGCTTTATTTGCATTCCGCGATTGTCGCATATTTGTTTTATTAATGAGAGTGCAGTTAACGAAAAGGTACATATGCAAATAATGTCACTCGCTTATCGCCGGCCAATCTTAATTTTTTTTTTGTTTCCATTACATACGTGCCGCAATTATCACCCTCGATGATATAGTACAAATTGAGATACGGTGCAGGGACGCCCGTTTGAGCTGTACGATTGTACACCCTATATAGCCGGCGATTTTATTACACTTGTGGCATTCACAAGACCATAAAGCGCATTTTCCTATATAGGCTGATTTGCTAATTAGCACCTTCAATCAATGGGAACTCGTCATGAACTTCATTTTATTAGATTGTTTATTTTAAATGGAATTTCTAGAAATTCAATTTGAGTTTACACTGCATTTTTGGAATATAAGTTTGTATCATATTATGTTTTGGAGGTTGAAAACTATTTAAGAGACTTAAATGGTTTTTTTCTTTTTAAAATTAAATTTATAAAAATTAATTTCACTTAATAAATATTTAAAATATTTTTTAAATATTTTTTAAGATGATTACTTTTTCCTAACCAATTAGAAGACCTTAAAAACTTGTTTCTGTGTATAGAAAATATCATAAAATTGTTCTGCTCTTTTTCCCGACTTGTAAATCTCTGGGATTCCGGGGATCTCGTAGATTTAGTATCTCTTGTTGATCTTCTGCTGGTTCTTCCTCCACATCGCAATATTCGTGTAGTTGCCGCCACCATGTGTTCCTTGTTTGCGCCAAAATATAGGAGAAAAAAAATGAAGAAGAGCCCAGAGAACTCAAAAAACTATTCGGCGAAATGAGGTCAACAGACGCCAAGCAGTCGTCAGAAAAGGGGAAGGGGAAGTGGGAGGGGGGGGGGTTGTTTTGGGTGGTTGGGTGGTGCTTTCTGGGGTGGGCTATCCACTGGGCTGGTCGACAGTATATGGTTATTATTGTTGCTCTTTTTTCGCTGCTTCTGGTGCGTGTGTGTCTATGCGTCTGAATCTCCGCCAAAACACCAAAACACCGAAAAGAATATAACAAGAACCCAACCTAAAATCCCATTCCTCAACCCACCATCCCCTTTCCCATTTCTCTCCCCCCTTCCCTCGTAAACAAAAAGGCGAAAAGCGAAAAGCGCCAAACTAACAGCCGACAAGGAAATGGCCAAAAAACACTTGCTAAGGCAATGTAAGCTGGCAGACATGTGTGTATGCCATAAATATGAACACTGGCACGCACAGTTGGGGTCATTAAAATATTGACTTGTTACAGAAATGTTAAATAATTACACTTCATTGCTAAATATATGTTTAATTTTTTTAACTTGGGAAAATGTTGAAATTCCATATTAAAATTCTAAACTAAATAATTATTTCTATATTTATTGGATATAAAACATACAAATGTTTTCTTTTTTATAATAAAGTTGATTTGTTTTTATAAACTTTTTTTATTATTACCATTTATTGATTTCTTACAGAAATGTTTAATAATTACACTTTATTGCTAAATATATGTCTAATTTTCAAAGGTCCTAAAAATTGAAATACAATCTTAAAATTCTAAACTAAATAGTTATTTGTATATTAATTGGAAATAGAATATATAAATGTTTTCATTTTTTTATTATAAAGTTGATTTGTTTTTATAAACTTTTTTTTTATTACCATTTATTTTGTTCTAATATTATGACTTCTGCTGTGGAACTGGAGGCCCGACAGTGATCGTGGGGTATTAAGTGCCGATTTTCCTATGGATAGGGGAGAAAAGAGGGGGAGTGACTTCTGGCAGCCAAGATCCATGAGTAAAGTTCACTTGTTCATTTTTAGCTAATCGAGTTCACAGTGAAAATGTCCTATGAATAAACGCATAATAAAAAAAAAATATTTTTGATTTCAAATTAGTAGTTAAATAAAAAAAATTGATAATAATATTAAATTAATTTTTCTTGATTTTTCTAATTACATTTTTTTCTAATTTTTTAAAACCTCAAAAAGAGCGGAATACTGGCTTTTAAGAACTGAAATCTTTTGTGTATTCTTGATACCCACTGTATACAGTAAAGCCGCCTGCTCAATGGAACACTGAACATGCGTGAAAATTCAATTGATTTTCCGGGTAGCTGAAGGCAGAGTAGTTGGCATGCGTATTTATAGAAAATAGAGGAAAATAGAGGGGAATCTACGAAAGCAAAAAAAAATTGCCCATTTTGGTGTGGGAATTTTGGATACGGATTCGCATAGGAAAACCGATCTGGGAACTGGGATTGGGATTGGGATTGGGATTGGCGAGATACAAGACTGCGCAGATACTCAGATATTCAGAGATACATTTGCAAGAGCCGCGAGACTTGCAACATAATTTCTGCCCGGCGACTAATGAGACCCGAGGCTCCGAAAGTGTTGCCACAGCCTCTCGACTCCGTGGAGCAAAAAAAAAAAAGAAACAGCAGAAAGAGCGTGTGGGCGGCTCTTGATTTATTGCCAATTGGATGGCAGTCGCACAGCAGAAGAATCGCGCTGCGAAGAGCTGCGAAGATTTGGGGCGGAGAGCCGCCGGTTTCAGGCCCCACTCGAAATCCCAAATCCGAATCAAAATCAAGAGGAAAAAAGAAGAAAAAAACACAAACCCATTGCCGCGTGGGTTAAAGGCAGGAGAAAAAATCAAACACGAAGTTGGGGCAAAAAAATGGGAAAGAAAAAAACCCTCACGATAATTTTGCGCATAGAAATCAAAGAGCCCACGCCCCCGGGGCCTTTAAAGTGGAGAGAAGAATCGGCCCACTAGAAGAAGCGACCTCCGAAGAATCGTAGTCTCTTCCGAGTCTCCCCTCAGTGAACGATAAATCAATAAGCCCCGAAAATGTGGCAATCGCTTCCACTATGCCACCGCTCGAAACTCCGACAAATTGCCCACTGGGCTGGGCAACCGCAATCTCGTAATGACGGAGGATGGGCTAAAGATCAGTGGGTTCAGCAGAGGATCAGCGTGGATCTGTGGATCTGAGGATCCGTGGATCCGTGGGGAGCCCTGGCGACAAAAAGGTAACAATCATAAGTGCAGGGGAAAGCAGCTAAATCGGCTGAAAGGGAATGGAGCTTCTAACTGAAAAGATCTGGGATTTAAGATAACAGCAGATCATAATGATATGATAAAGATATTACATTCTATTAAATACTATTTTGCGAAGAATTATTACAAAAACTACATTGTTCCAAAAGATCATTAATTAAAAGATTTACTAGATTTAATATTACTCTCTAAACGACATTAAGATAATATCTTTTATGTATATTTTGGGATCTAGAAACAGGATCATGGGAAACGGCACGATCAGGGGGATTGGTTCAATGAGATAACTGGGTTGTCAATGAAAATATGCATGGTTACATGGCGTATGAGAAAGCTAGACCTCGACCCAGACGAGGTGGCAACCGCAGATCTGGGATCTGATCTCAGATCCCGATCATCTCACGCAGATTCCCCGGCCGTGGCATTAACCCATTGGTATCGCAGTCACATGGGTGAGATTTATGGAGCAAATACCGTGGTTACCCCCTCAAAATACCCGTTCCCCTCGATGTTTTCTGTTTGCCCCGGGGCTAAACTGAGAATTGTGCGAATGAAACTCGTTACCGGGGGAGGGGAGAGAGAGAGAAAGAGGGCGCGAAGGCAAAGCAAAGCAAAGCAGGCCAGACAAAGGCCGCAGATGGATCGAACCATTGCCAATACTCGTACCTGCCCAAGTCACCAAGGTACACTGAAGAAAATGGTGTAGTAATAGGTGTTATCTGCCATTCTTACCAACATTTAGTAGTTACTTCAACTTCCGAGTTCAAAACTGACCTGAATTTCGGTATTGGTATTTTCTAAAACCAATACCTCCATTTATTGCTGATTTGTTTCTTTAGCTAGTGTTATTCTCTGATATATTTTATTTTATTTTTTAAAATTAAGGAATCAAAAAAAATATTTTTTTTTGCTAATTATTTGATTTTGTTTTTGGAGTGCATTGCCAGTAAACTGAAACTTTGCCAGCATTTAGTAGGTACTTCAAAATGGTTCCGAGTTCAAAACCAACCTGAATTTCGGTATTGGTATTTTCTAACTCGAATACCTCCATTTATTGCTGATATATTTCTCTAGCTATGTAATTAGTGGCTATATATTTTATTTAATTTTATTTTATAAAGATAAGTAAACATTAAAAAAAAAAAATTTTTTTTACTAAATTTTCGATTTTACTGTTTTTTTTGTTGCGTGCACTGCCAGTAAGCTGAAACTTTGTTGGAATCGCTCTCCATCTCCGCCATGTAGCCCCCTTCGGGTGCTCCGCCCCTGTTAACCTTCCCGTCCACCTCAATCCGGTCCAAGTGGCTTCTTCTTCCCGCTGCTCTTGGCGGATCTGCGATCGTGTTGCTTGCTGTGTTGCTTGTTTCTAATGAAAATTGACGCTGCTGGTAATTTGAGTTTTTTTCGTTTGGTTTCTTTCTCCCAGCTTAAGTTTTTTCTTTTATTTTTTTTTTTACTGTTTGGCTGTATTTTTTCGGGGGGTCTTTGCGTGCTGGGAGATCGCCAGGCGATCGGTTTTGTTTTTCTACATTTTTTTCTATTTTTTTGTTGTAACGATTTTGGCTGGCAGTTTGTTAAACATTTTGGGCCATTCGGGGTGAACCAAATGAAGATCGTATCGAGCCTTTGGGGAGTTTGCATCTGGAATCGCTGAGGAGAAAAGAGCTCGGAATGGAATTGATCACTTCTGTTGGTGTAATGGCAACTCCACACGAGAGCGGTAACCTTCTTTCGCCGAACGGGGTCACCCTTGGCATTATTTGATCAGCTTAAACGTTTTAGCCGCTCAAAGCTGTTGGCATTTGTGGCCGAATGATCTTCATTCATTGCTGGAGTTTAATTGAGATTTTTCTTGAATTCCTGTCCAATGTAATCATGTGGAAAACTTGATCTCAAGAAATCCCAAGAAAATTGTGCTTTAAATATAGGTATTATAAATAATTCAAAATTCTTAGCATTATTTTCAAAAATATTTAAAAAATGTATTCAATTGGCACATAATTTTTGAAATGCGTTTTAGGTATTTGATTTTTTGTTTTGACACCGAAATCGATCAATTGTGGAGTTCTAAATTATTTCTTGGCATTTCAGTGGTGTTTTTCACGTTTTTTCTTCGTTATTCATGGGCTTTTCCGCATGATGGTATTTCTCTTCTTATTTTCTTTTTTGGTACCACAAATTATGGCCTCGGCATTTTCCTGCCTTGATTGCGAGAGCTATTCGCTCTTGGCACTTTGAGGCGTTTGGCTTCGCGCAATTTGGTTGCAACTGCCTCAAAGTTTTCCAGGCCCCCCTCCCCCCTCTCCCCTTAAAAATCCCTCGGTTTTTCCTCCTCATTTTTCCTGAACTGCATCTCTTCACCGGTTCTTTTCACATGCTGCTGCTAGATTTTCGTGGCTCGTTTATTTATTATGATTATTTATTTTGTTTTACTTAGTTTGCGGCTGCCTGCCACAGATGTTGGCAGTTCATCAGCTGGAAAAAGGGGCGGTGGGCGGGGTGAGGTGCTACCCACACACACACAACCACAAGCACAAACACACACATGAGCTGAGGATTGATTAGATTTGTTCAGTTGAAGATTTCCCCGCTTTTCTTTAATTTTTTTCTTGCGCTGGAAAGTTCAACAAACGGCTGCCACGCCCGCTGTCGCCCACTTTTGGGACGTCTTTGTTTGTCTCCCCCTTTGCCCCGCCCCCTATTTCTACAGAGAGAGAAAAAAAGGGTCCGTATTTATTTACAAAATGATGTTTAATTGGTCTAGAAACATCTTGTAATGTGTTGGAGTTTTCAAAAACAAATTTTCTTAAGTCCAAAGTAGTAAAGATATTTTCTTAGCTTTAGTATGCAAATATTATTATCATTATTATATTGGAATAATTTGTAAATATTATTATTTTTTGTATTTAAGTTTTATTCAAGTACAGAGAGAGAATAAAGGGGAAATATTCAATTACAAAATATTTTTCATTGCTCTAGAAATATCTTCTAAAGTTGTTGGAGTTTTTAAAAACAAATTTTCTTAGGTCCAAAGTAGTAAAGATATTTATTTAGCTTTGGAATGCAAATATTATTAGTTACTATATAAACTCATTTGATGTGAATAATTTGTAAATATTATTATTTTTTGGTGTTTAAGTTTTATTCAAGTTTTTAAGAAAACTATTTTCTATGATTGTTTACACTTTTCTTTCGCCATGTAAGGGATATATACAAAATATTACCCCTGGAAGATATGTCTCACATATTTTTAGCTGCAGCCTGTTAGACTTCACAGATGCAAATCCCGCCGCCAATCGACTTGCCACGCCCACCCGCCCCGCGGAAAACTATGGCACGTGGGTGTTTGGTGGCATGTTTGCTTGACGAATTTTGACTCGGCTCCACATTGGTGCAACGGCAAAGGCAACCCAGCTGCAGCTTCAAATTCAGCTTCAGTTTCAGCCGCAACACCCAGACTCAATATAATATGCCCAGACTTTTGCGCTGGCTTGGGGCAACAACTTTGGCTTTAGCTTTAGCTTTAACTTCAGCTTCAGCTTCAACTTCAAAAGCAAAGCCAAAAGCAACTTCAACTTCTTCGACTGCGTGTGGGCGCCAAAATCGAAAACTGCGATGGCGACACAACTCTTGATAAGAATAAACGAACACACAGATACACATGGATGTTGACAAGCTTGCAGTGCGGCACTTTTACCGAAAGGCAACAACAATGCCCCGAAAGCAGGAAAGTCGAGGCCCCCAATGCTCTACACATAAAATATCATAATATATGATTATGTTATTCACATAACAGATGGAAAAAAGATACAAATGTTGTAGCCAAATAACAATTAAAAAAAAAACAAAATACTTGGAAATTACGAAAATATTAACCATGATTTTTTGCTTTCCAAAAAATATATTATTTATTATCGGTTTTAAAGAACACTAAACTTAAAATAATAAAAATCTTATTTAGTTCAGACCATTTATCGAAGAAATATATCTATAATTGCAATACACTAAAATGTAGGGTTGGTAAAAAAAATCGATAGCACTATCGATACTATCGATGGTTTAAAATTTTATGATACATCGATGGTTTGGGCCCACAATCGATACTATCGCTCAGAAAAATAATTCCATTTTAAATGTAATTTTTGGTATATATTAAGAAAGAAAGCAGTATTTTAAAATATATATTTTAGGACACGACGGTATTTCCATTGTTAGGGTTCAGCATTGAATTTTATTTCACTTTAATCGCAGTAAAATTAAGATCGTTGTTTTTCTCATTCGTTTTATGATACAAGCATTTTTTTCAATTTTTTTTTTAATAATGTATTTCATTAGTTTAGAAAAATCGAACAAATTAATTAGAATGATCTTGAAATTTGATGAAAATACCCATATTTGTTGGTAAAAAATATAAAATTATATAAAAGCTTTATTTAAAACTTGAAAAAACCGGTAATACTTCAAAAATGTGCGTTTCAATGTGATATCTTAATTATCGATTTTTTCGATATTTTTTCGCATGTCCTTTCGATAATATCGATATTTTCCTTTTTATGTTTTTTTTTAATAATGTATTTCTTTAGTTCAGAAAAATCGAACAAATTAATTAGAATGATCTTGAAATTTGATGAAAATGCCCATATTTGTTGGTAAAAAATATAAAATTATATAAAAGCTTTATTTAAAACTTTAAAAAACAGGTAATACCTAAAAAATGTGCGTTTCAATGTGATATATTAATTATCGATTTTTTTATATTTTTTCGCATGTCCTTTCAATAATATCGATATTTTCAATTTTTTTAATAATATATTTGTTTAGTTTAGAAAAATCAAAAAAATTAATTAAAATGATCTTGAAATTTGATGATACCCCTTCGCAAGAGAAGTTCAACTTCAACTCGTTTCGTTGTTGTCCGCGTTGTTGTCGCCGTGTTTTATGCACTTGGGCTCGGGCTCCACTTTATGAGTTGTATTACTTGCAGTCCATAGACCTGCTTTTCTGTTCTCCGCTTCTCTGTTTTCTGTGGCTTATTTGCTTTCCAGGTAAGTTTATCTGGCGGAGCTGCAGTCATGGCACCAAACTGTCGTATCTGTGTGGGTCTTCAACTCCCCATGGGTTAATTGATAAGGTTATTGTTTTCAGTTTTTAGTTCTCGTTCCCTTTATTTTGGAGGGCGTTTTTCTACCCCCAGCTCCCCTTTCAAAAAATAAAGGGGGCGTTTTTCGAATGGGGGCGTCAACTGGCAGAAAGCCAGAATACTGGAAAACCAGAAAAAAGGTGCGATTAGGCCAAAGGCGTTCAAACAGTTCGTTCAACTGACAGTTTTCCTGCAAAGTTCTTGGCTTTGTGTTTTTTTTGTTGTACCTACTTTTCAACTGATTGATTGCCCTGATTGATATTTCCTGAGAAACTTTGGGTTGTTAACTTGATTTATGGGATTAAATGGAGGGGAAACTCCAATCATCGTATTTTTAAAGCCATTAAAATATATTAAAATATAAATATTTTGAAAATCTTAATGATATCATAACTTCTTGTCCTTGGTCTCTCATGAAACTCATAAAAATTCTCCACAAATTCTCAAAAAATTCCCTCATTATCCCCTTGGAATTCACAACTCTTTTATTTAACCAAATTGGATTTTTTTAAAGCCCTTATTATATATTAAAATATAAATATTCTGAAAATCTTAATGATATCATAACTTCTTGTCCTTGGTATCTCATGAAAATTCACTAGAAATTCTCAAAAAATTCCCCATGGAATTCACAACTCTTTTATTTAACGAAATTAAGTCGCCAAGATCCACTTTCCATGACGGGCTTTTTGAGCCATCAAATTTACGAACCGTTGACGCCAGACATCGTCAACTTCTTTGGGATTTTATTGTTGATTTTTTTTTGTTGTTGGATTTTTTGAGCTATGCTGGAAAATCATTCTGGCGGAAAAGCGTCTTTCTCTTTCATTCAGTTCTTCATTTTTTTCTCTCCTCTTCGCCGGCTCTCATTTCAATTTTTATATATATTTGTGGGGCCCGTAATTAAAAAGCAAATCACGTTTCGTTTTATGATTTCGCCGGCTTTTCTCGGGCTCTTCAGGCGTGGGTAGTGGTGCTGCTTTCGTTTCTTGTTCAGTGAAAGTCTCAGATTTTCCCCCTCCGATTTTCATAGCATTTTCCCCGATTTTTTGGTCACTTCCGCCGCATGGAAAATCTCACAGATAATTAATTTCCGAATGCGCGAAAAAAAAGCGCACTCGAGCATGCCGAATCGAATGGGAAATGGGGAAAAATATGTCACACACATTTAGAGGAGATCGTTTCTAAATGGCCAATTAATTGGGGTAGCCAATCGAATTTCCCATTGTCGCTAATGGAAATTGGGTTTATGTTTGGCAAGAATTCATCAAGAGTTATGGTCGCCAATTTGCCGCTTTTGGCCAGCTGCTAGGCATCATTATTTTATTTGGCTTTTTTGGTTTGCCGTTCCCAGGCGAATTCCCAATTTTAGGCCAGTTTCGGTTTTAATTTTGCGATCGCTTCTCGTTTTAATGGGCCATAAACATGATCTACATGATCGTCCGCCATACGGCGATCCAATTTAGTTGCGGTTAAAGCAGAGAAAGCGATCTAAATAACAGGGCGCTGTAAATTATTTGTAATTATTAATTGCAATTTTCGTTTAGGTTCTTGAGGGGTGGACTTCAAGTTAATTATGGAATGTAATGGGTTTGAAATAACTTTATTACTTAAATTACTAAATTAGCTGTTTGTTAAAACTGATTTTTACAATTTAACAAACATTTCTTGTTGGAAAAATTAATTAATGAATTTTTAAAAATTTTTGAATAAAATTTTTCTTAATTTTAAATTTCTAAAAAGTTATAAAAAATGTTTCTTAGTTTACAATTTAGTTTTAAATTAATAAATATCCTTATCACTTAGATTACTTTACTAGTTTTTTGTTATATTAATTTTTTTGACATTTAACAAACATTTCTTGTTCGAAAAATTCTTGAATAATATATATATATTTTTTTAAATTTTTTATATTTCTAAAAAGTAATACAAAAATACAATTTAGTTTTAAATTAACAAATATCCTTATTACTTTAATTACCTAACTATCCGTTTGTTAAATTATATTTTTGACATTTAACAAACATTAAAATTTCGCAAAAACATTTTTTTTTTTAATTTTTGACCTATTTTTTTTTTTTTTTGAAATTTCTAAAAAGCAGTGATTTGTTTGTGGGGGGTTTTTGGAACAAATTTGTTGTTGCATACTTTTTGAATACCCATTTTCCTTTCCTTTTTCACCCGAGTGGAGGGGATTTATGCTAAAAACTAATACTTTTTCAATGCTAATAAAATATGTATTTAAGTTTACATTTTCATTAAATATTCAATAATTATTTTGTACAAAAAATGTATTTAAATAGTTGCTTTGCAAATAGCCAGTAGCTTTCCATTTCTCTTACCAACTTTTTCGCTTTTCGTTTATTTTGTTTTTTTGTTTTTTTTGTGGGCGTGGGCTGATTCATTCGTTTGGCAATTAAGGCGCTGGCAGCGGGTGGGCGTGGCACTTGGCACGACCCAATTACGGGCCACCACCCACTCGGACACCCTGCTGATCGAAAAGGAAAACAAAAAGGGGGAGGAAAAGCAATTAATATTTTTCCCCCTTTCATTTTCGGTGGCAAACAATTTTCGCATTACGCATACGCCCGGTGGTGCGGACTAAAATGTTATTAAAACTTATTTGTTATTTGGTGCACATAACTTGTTTGTGGCAAGCTGCCTACGCGTATTATTTTTTTTGTAATTTGTTTTTATTTTGTAGCAGCTGTCTTTTGCTGCTGCTGCAGCTTCCGTTTCATTGGCATTTTCAACGCTTCGTTGACGCTGACGTTGATTGCCAAAGCCGCAGGCGAAATCCCGGCATGCAGATCGAGATCCCTAAACCTAAAAAAAAACCCACAGACATTTGCATCTCTGCAGCCCAGGCAGCCCAGCCAATGGCAGCAATTTGTGGCAGCCACACGAGAAATTCCAATCAAATTGGCGTCGTTTTTGAACCGCTGTGAACCCGCTCGCCAAAGTGGCCCTGGCTAAAAGCAATTGTCTGTCATTTAGCCAGCACCTGTTGCTCTGTGGAGAACTTGTTGCTGCTGCAACTGCAACTGCGGAGAGCAACTGCAAACTGCAACTGCAGCAGCAACTTTTGCAGACGGGCGCGGCACATCAGCTGTCAGCAATTTGTTGTGATCAATTTATTAAAAGTCTCTGATCGGATCGGTTTGAAGGACGAGGCTGGTCCGGCTGGTCCAAGGAGCCCCACAACTGGCCAAGATAATCACAGAGCCGACTCATCTGCATAAATGCCTTCGCCATTGCCTCCGGACCACAGCCACCCATCCAGTTCCCGGAACTCGCAGCAATTGTGGCACCTTGCCCTGGAATTTGTCATTGTTGTGGCACTACAACAACTAGGGGCCCGCAGGTGCACTGAAAAAAATAAACGAATTATAATAGAATATTTTAACATTTGGAAAAAAATTATTAATTAAATAACAAAGCAATTAAATGATTTTATTGTCAATTAAAATGATTAGGAAATTCCATTTGAAATATTGATTTTAAAGGTAATAATTTGAATATTAATTTTTTTTTTTATTTAAAAAAGTGGAATATACCTAATTTTAAAATGTTAAATATAAAAAGATTAAAAGAAAATCATTTAATTTTAAAGTAGGACAAATATATATCTAAAACTCTGTATTTTCCATTTTTATTTCATTATTAAGAATTCTCCATTTTGTTTGTCAGTGCATTTAGAAAACTGCATTTACATGAAAGATATATAAATATTAATAATTAATATAAAAATATTAAGAAAAAAAATCATTTAATTAATGGACACTTTAAAATAGAAAAAAAAATATATCTAAAACTCTGTATTACCCACTTTTATTTCATTATTAAGAATTCCCCATTTTGTTTGTCAGTGTATTTAGAAAACTGCATTTACATGTTCGCCAGAACCCAGAACCCAGAACTCAGAACCCGTCTGCAGGGTTCTCTCGAGGGAATGCGGATTGGAGATCGGAGATCAGCGTTCGGGGATGTTGGGAAGTTAAAAGTGTCGGGCAACTGGGGACCTGATTTGCCCCCAGCACTTTAAATCACTGGGATTTCAGTGGTTCATACAATATGCATATACATATGTACATATATTATGAGATGTATTCGTATATCTTCGAAAATTCCGGTGCTGAGTAATTTTGCTAGATATTTTCTGCCATTTCCTGTCATGATCTTTACTTTGACTAAGCAGATTTCTGAATAACTTTACTCACCTGTTTTTTATATGACTTTCATAAACAAACGCAGCCGACCAGGAATTCTGATGATATCATTAATTACTCTGATTTTATAATCGGTCTTTCTCATTTTTCCAAAGAAGATGGAAATGGATTTTTGTTGAATATATTTTCAAAGTTTTTCTTTACTGATTTATGTATATTTTTTAAAATTATTTTTTTATATTTAATTTTACTCTCAAAGTATTTTCCTTTTGAAATTGTTAAATTTTTTAAAGACATTTCCTGTAAAGATCAAGTTTTAATTTAACATATATTTAAAGAATTTTCCTTTCACCTGGCTGAAATTGATGGAGCATTCCAAGTACTTGTTACCTACCGAATTCCCCTTTGCTAGCTCCGTTTAAATCACTTTTTGGCCTATCAATGGTTTCCTTTGGCTCAGGCCACTCACATTCGCCACATTCCTCGTTTTCAATTTCACAGCTTTCCAACATTTCCATTTCCCCGCGCTTTCCAATCACAACTTCTTCAATTCACAGTCCGCTAATCACTTGGCCACAGTTTCAGTCACTGTCGGGGTCACCCTTTCATCACCCTTTTCCCTGCGTTCTGCCAGTGAGGAAATTAGCAAAGTGCTGGCAAATGATCCAGAGTCCAGCGAATGGGACACTTTGCAGATGGCCCGTTCAATGGGATCCAATGCGGATGCAAGTCATGAATGCCAGCACATTCATGACCAGTGGCCCAGTAGCCAGTATACCCATTACCCAGTAAACAGTACCCAGTACCCAGTATCCAGTATCCAGTGCCAAAAGCAAAGGGCTGTCCACAATTGCTGGCACAGCTGCTGTTTCTGCAGATCGCACATCGCAGATCACAGATCACAGATCACGATGGGCTGTCCGCTCACGCTAATGAATGCTGATGATGAAGAAGTGCATGCCTGCCATCTCTGCATACACCGAAAGAAATACTATATTTCCTAAAAAATAAGTATTATTTAAAAATATATTTTGATATCAGATAAATATTTTTAATGTATGATAATATATGACAATTTTTTTTTTATTTATTTATTTATTTATTTAAAATGTATTACAATTTTCTAAAAGTCCCAAGAAAAACATGAAATTCCAAAAAGAGAATTGTAGTATTTGTTTATTTTGCTATTTTTTTGCTATTTTATTTTCCTATATATTTTTATTATTAACAATCGCACAGATAAATATTTTAAATTTAAATATCTGAAAAAAATTTTTTTTAAATTTATTTATTTATTTAATTATTACAATTTTCTAAAAGTCCCAAAAAAAACATTAAATTGCAAAAAAATTGCAGTATTTGCTTATGCTAAAAAAAAATTTAAAAAAAAATTAAAAATTTTATTTCGAGTGCAGACTGATTGCTTTACTTGCTGTGATTTTTTAATAGTATTTATTTTTAAATTTTATTTGATTTATTTTTTGTAGCAAAATATTGATATTTTATTTTTTAATTCCTTCTTAAATTGTCTGAAAATTATTGGTATAGATTTTAAAGACTGGAACCTCCGCTTTCTTAATATTAATCAAGTTTTTTTCAGTGCTCAGTTGTACAAAGTTCAGAAAGAGATGGGGATATTGAAGTTGGGACAGGAGAGAGAGGGACGATCTTGTCCGGTTGATATTTTTGCGTGCCGCAATTTCAATTTGTTTGGCCACTTGAGGCTCTCCTGCCCCCGCCCCCTGAAAACCCCCGCCGCTGTCGCCCCCTTTCCATTGGCATTTTCAATGTCCATCCGTCTGTCTTTCACTTTTGAGGCTGTCTTGCGATCTGCAGAGCGACTTGCGCAAGCATTTTACTTTATTGGATGGATGCCGACCACTTGAAGTTCCCCTTCCCCCCCTCGAAACCCCTCCGGACGCCTCTGGGATCCCCTGATTTCCACCGTTTGCCTTGACAGCTTGCACTTGAACTAAAATGCCTCAAACTTGATGCTGCCGTTTTTTCTTGATTTTTTCCCTCATTTTCTTTATTTTTTTTCTTGTTGACAACACACAAATGGAAAGTACAAATAGAAACCGAGCACCGCTTCTTCATTTCAGTTGTTTTTTTTTGTTGTTTTTGTGTTTTGCTAACGGATTTTCGCCTGCTTGGCTGCATTTCAGTGGCTTAGCCTTGAAAAAACACCATACGTATGGGGCTACGTATTCGACATACATATTGGATTTGGAGCCAACTGGCTGTAGACGGAAATGCATCAAGCCATTTTTCTCACCTCGTTTTCAATATTTTCTTCGATCCAACTGGAATATCATCGTTCTTGTCGTTTGGCCGGCTTTCATCCGATTTGGTTTTTATCTGGCTGTCTTGTCACTCCGTGGTTATTGCTCCCGGTAACACTACCCCCCCTAAAACGCCCTCCTCTCACCTGTCCATCAAGGCTTATCTTCTTGAGGACGGGGTGCTGGGGGCTCCAGAGTTATAGCTCCATTTACCTGCTGATAAATCCCAACACTTTGCTTCCTCTCTCTGCTGCGAGATATATACACAGGGAAAAATACTTTAAATACAACTTTATAATTTTAAAACTGTTTAACATCCTGAAGAATTTTTCAAACTTAATCTTAGGAATAATATTCAAGATCTCCTGAAGAATCGTTTTTCCATATAATTTCTAAATCAAATGTTTTCATTTATAATATCACAAATATTATGTTTTTGTATGTTTTTCTCTGTAAATGAGCTTGTTCCGCTCTCGAGATCCTCATTTTTCTGTATCTCCCCTCTTTTTTTCAATTCCAGTTTCAGTTTCGTTGGTTATTCTTGTATTTTTTTCTCGCCTTTGGACCTTGCTCCATCTTCTGCTTTGCTTTGCTCCTTCTGCTTCTTTATTGTATCCACAGATTTAACTTCTTTTCCTTTATTTTTTAATATTTCCAACAAGCGACTGGCATTCCTTTCATAATTTATCGACAAATTTTAAGGCGCATTCAAGGTCGTCAAACAAAAAAAATACAGGAAAGAATACGATTAGGAATTCGAATCTGAGTTCTGAATTCTGAATTCCGCCCCTCTTTTGCCGTTCAAACGCCCCCTTTTTTTTTGAATACATATATATTTATTTTTGCTGCTCAGCCAGCTGTGCCAAAATCAACTGACTGACCAACTGACCAAAATCGGTGCAGGCTACTGTTTCATTTTCCTTTTGTTTGCGTCCAATCGAGGGGAAAATCCATCTGAAAGGGGGAAAATCCAGGGGGGAGGAGGGGGTGACACAGACGGAAGCGTCAACATCCATTAGCCACAGGCCAATGAGCCAATTAGCCAACTGCGAGCTATTCAACTGCCACCCCCAAGATCGATGGAGAACCACTCGAAACCCCAGGCTCAAAATGCAACTTCAACTATGCCCGCAAAATGTGCACTGCAAAAAAAATTAGGAAAAGAGATAAATATATGTGAAAAATAATATAAAATAAAACAAAAGCAAATTGGAGTTCTCAAGAAATTAAATTGTAATATTAAAATATATCCAAAAAATAATAAAAAAAAAAAATAATAGAAAAATTAAAAAAAAAAATTTTTAAAATAAAAAAACATGTTTAAGCATTGGTAATGAGAATACCAATGAGTTTATTTTAAAAAGCATACGTTAATATTATCCCACTATTAAAAAATGTATAGCCCATTAAATTATTTAAGTTTTTGCCCAAAAAAGTTACTATACCTAAATCCAAAATCGATAACAACATTTTTCTCCGTGTCCCCTGAGGCCGAGCTGTCATCACTTTCGCTGTCGCCCGAAGGAAAATCTGGCCAATTACCCGAGGGGCGGAAAAAGGGGTGCGGGCCTTGCTGCCTTTTCGGACCTTAGATGGTCAACTTTAATTAGCAGCCGGCGACAATCGAATCGCTGCGAATCGAATCGAATCGAATGGAATCGGATTGCAATGGATCGATCGCTTGCGCAGTTATTTCATCAATGACATTTAAGGCTTCATTAAAAGTCCTGCAAACGGGCGTGACCTTATTTGGATCGGCGGCGGAGACAGAGAGGGCGATACAGGAGTCAAAGGTATGGGGATCGGGATCCATGTATATAAGTAGAAATGGAGGATCTCTAAGGCCGCCGCATAAATTTCATTTGATTGGACTTCGCTAACGAGCTCAGCGATGGTCGCGTGATATGATGATATTTTGATATTAAACTAACTAAAAACAAGAAACAAAATATGTTTCATCTGTGTGTACATATTTGCTCTCTGCTCCAGTTTACCTATCTTATCGGCGGTGCTTATATATGTTTACCTTTATCTTGACGGGAATCAGGACAAAAAGTGTGAATCACCCACGTGCGAGCGTAATTTTCCGCAAATTTCATCATCCCCGAATAGAACATTCCATTCATGAAAAGCTAATATTACTAATGAGTGGGAAATGGATTTCTCATTAAATCTAAGACTGATTCACCGACATCAAGGGCCTAAATAACAGCACATTTATCAGAATATAATATTCTATTCGTGTCCAAGGTCTTTTTCGCTTATCCGTGACATATCTAATAATAAGAAACTTATTTTTACCTTATCTTATTAATTTATTTTTACCCTATCTTACTATACTTTACCTCATTATTTGCTTTGGACATTAATTATGATTAGAGTTATTTTCAATGGTAAATATATCAATAGAATAGAGTATTCGAAACTCCCTAGAAAACGTTTAATAAAATCAAGATCGTGTCACGATTTTGGTACCATCTCCAAAGAGCAAATTCAGCTAAGCATCTTCTGGGCATCTCCCCCTTCTAAACCCCTTCACAACCCCTTCCCAACCCCTTCCAAACCCCCTCCCAAACCCCTTCCCAACCGCCGCCTGTGGCAGCACCATTAAAAATGCAAGTTGTTCGGCCAGTTGGCTCCGATGGGCTGTTGGCTGTTGGTTGGCCAAGGAGCTTGGCCACGTTTCGTTAGCCCGTTTCGCTTTTACTTAACATTTGAAGCCTTTGCGCCGCTAATTGGCTGAAAATACCAAAAATGGCAATGCATGACGACTCCGTTGGCGAAAGGAGCAAGAGGGGATTACGAGGTGGGAATGGGGGAAAGGTATGCCATGTCCATAGGAATCGCACTTGGGGATGCTCGATAGTTGGTCCTACGCTCCGATATCCTGGTGGTGGTAAAAATATCAGAAATTGGTGAATTCCTATATATACATATTCATTTTTAAATCCAAGTTCTAGAACTTCAAGAAAAACTGATAGGAACTTTTTCTAAATAAGAACAATGCCTTGGAACAATGAGAAAAATCAAAGTGCGTGGTACTCTTTCCTCTCCAAGGACTGTGAATCATTTTAAGTTGAAATATTTTGTCATTATTCAAACGCACAATTAAACGGATTAATAAGGGCCGATAAGCCATCATCCCCAGGGACTGGCATCCGATTCACAGATCGCCTTTAATGAGCAGCGTATCGTATCCCCAAAGGGTTTTTATCCGCTCCTAATTGACAGTTGCCATTATGCACTATGTGTGTACTATAAATAAATAATATTTACTCGCCTTTATCGATTGCGTGGGCAGCAGCACCCAAAGGAAAATAAAAAACCGTGGGTGCAAAGCTCAAAGCTGGAAAACCCGAAACCGGCAAATCGCAGGGCGTGCATCTGCAGCATGCAACTTCGATGGGCGATCCCACGATCAGTGTTGCCCCAAAAAGGTGTCCTCTCCCTGAATTGTAAATATATTTTATTGGCACTTTTTACCATTAGCACTTCAGGCTGGCGTTATCTTATCCATGGCCAAGATATCGAGCCCTTCAAGGGACATTATCTAGAGATATTGCCACATTCCATACTACTTATAAGGCAGAGCTTTAAAGAAAACATATTTTGCGGTATGAGAAATATTTTAAATATTAAATATATTATTTGTATTTAACAATTTTGAATAATACATTTTTTTATTTATTTTTATTTTATATTTATTTATTTTAAATATTAAAACTATTCATTTTATTTCCCTACTTTTAATATAACATTTTTTTATTTGTTAAAATATTTAAAAAAAAATATTAAACCCAATTTTTTCATTTTCCTATTTTCAATAATAATTTTTTTTTTAATTTTGGTAACTACGTTTTTTTTAATATGGCTATAATAAAGCTAAATAGTCACCACTTTTTGGAGACAAGCTTCTTCTTTTCTTTTCGTTGGCTGCTGCAGCTTGTCGTTGTCAATAAAAAAGCGACGGGCAACAATTTAAATTTGAATTTAAATTAGGCAAAAAAAAAGAGAAGAAAAAAGGTTAGGATTTGCATTTCCCTGCTGCGATTCTCTCTGCCTTTTGCTAACCCATGCTATTTATTTTCGAATATTAATTTTACGCTTTTCCCTTTTCTTTCAGGTATGTACCGCTTAACCCATTAGCTGCAGCTGTGATTAATTAAGGCACAAGACCGCTGAGATATCTCATTGTGAGTTCAATAACAATGCATTGAATAACAATGCATTTAAATGTCAATCAGCGCCAAACAAATACGCACAATGGTAAAAATACTGACGGGGGACACATAAAGATATACGTATAGAGTTATTTAGTTGAGGAGTGCGGGTGGTTTTCATTTTCGTTGGTGGTGGTTTCATTAAGTCAGCCGCTTAATGCGATTTTGACAAATAAATTCATCAACACTTCCGCTGACAACTGGCAGATGGGGCAGGCAGCCACACAACAGCAACTACTGCGAATCCAACTGCAGCAGAAATTGCAGTTGCAACAGAAATTGCAACTGCAGCAGCAACATCACTCGCAAGTGCACAGAGAAAAAAATCAAATCAATTACTCTCCATATTTTATTACAACCAGAAATAAATATTTTCGAATTTTCAAAGACCACCAATATTTTCAAACAATATTATTTAATTATATTTATCAGAATAATAAAACATTTCATTTTAAAGTCTCCAAAATAAATTTATAAATTTTAAAAAATTTTTTTTCTGCTAAAAAATAGTTTTTTTTTTAATCTATAATTAAAATGGAAAACTATTTCTCGCACTGTCTAGCTTCTGCAAAATGTTAACAACGGCAGCAACAGCCAAACGCATTTGAAATTCAAATTTGAGCACATTTAACGAGCATTCGCTTGGACAGGATAGCAGTTGTAGTTGCGTTTGAGTGGTTTCACTGTACCGATGCCACGAGGGGGGGTGGTGGTTCCACTGTTGCTGTCGTTGTTGTTGTTGTTTTTGGCCTGCCATGTCGACGCTCATCAGGCTGACAGCTCTGGCAGAGCGATAAATTTACCAGGCACCCACCGCTGCACCACCGCATACCTCATGCTCCAAACTGCACCACCAAGTCATTCAGCACCACAAAAGAAAAAGCACTCAGATTCGCTGGAAGTTCGGCGGCTCAAGAATTCGCGAAGTTAATTGAGCATGCAAAGAGATCGGATTCCACGGACAGAAAAAAATAATTCCAGTTTCCAACCATATCTATTTACTTCGAAAGTATTCTATATATTATTGGATTGATGGCAAGAGCTACTCCAAAAATATATTTTTATATTTTTCAGATCATCAGAGATTATTTTTTTTAAAAATCCCTTAAAACATTAAAAAAATTTTATTATATTTCATTTATATAGTTTTAATAATACCTACTTTCTAAAGTTAGGATTCCTATGACTTTTTAATGTTTTCAAAGACTATTAAGTTTTTCAATTTTCAATTTTCAATTTACCTAGTCTCTTTTTATCATTTTATTTTTATTTACTTCGAAAGTATTCTATATATTATTGGATTGATGACAAGAGCTACTCCAAAAATATATTTTTATATTTTTCAGATCACTAGAGATTATTTTTTGAAAATCACTTAAAACATTAAAAAATTTTATTCAATTTCATTTATATAGTTTTAATAATACTACTTAGGATTCCTATGACTTTTTAATGTTTTCTATTTTCAAAAGTAGTCTCTTTTTGGCGTTTTCTTGAGGAATTTCTTCGATTCGAACGTAGAACTCAAATAATAATAATTTTTTTCTCTGCTGAGCTATAGCTGTTCCCTGTGATCCGTTGAGGTTCCTAATGCCCCCAATTCGCAGAGTCAACAGAAATATATAGCAAAACGTGACAATGTGGGAGAGCGAGAGGGAGAGCGAGAGGAAGAGCGAGAGGGAGGAATAGAGGCTGCCAGAGGAGCAAGGGAGATGGCAGATTTCTGGGCATAGGGCGCGCTAAACTAACGGCGATATTTGAATATCTGAATGCCTGTTTTTTCGAGTATTCCAGTATTTCAATTTCCGTGTGGGCGATTCTCGGATATGCCAGGCGATCACAGTCACCCATAAAAGTCAGCGGACCTAATGAACTTGCAAATGTTTATGGCTGGTTGCAAGGGGGGTTATGAGGGGGTTGTGTCGGAATTTCCATTGATTTCCAAAGCTGGCGAATTCGCTTTGATTTCAGATTCAAAGCTTATCGCTAAGCCCACACTTACATATTTTATAGCCTAAGTTCTGAATAAAAATTCTCCAAGTTGAGATAAGGCAATGAATGACAGATTTCTGTTGAATAAGAGTTCTTTGATGATACTGATTTGTGATTGTAATAGTTATTTCTAATATTTACAAAAATTTCATTTGATGATTTTACAAAACCCTCTACAGTTTCTGAATCAAAACTTCTTGTTTGTTGGTTTTCCAAATGAAGGGCAGGCTTTTGTGAAGCAACTACAAACCAAAGCAAAACCAAATCGAATTCAAAATTGATTGCCTCCTCCGGATGCGATGAATTTCCAATGATCGCAGATCGCAGCAACAATAAACGAAGAGCCCTCAAAAATAAACAGCTTCGAAGGCCTAGTAATAAGTACACTTGAGCATTCCATCCATAAAATGAGGCGATACGGATTAGAGTTCAATCGCGATGGACATAACAATTATGATTACTCCAAATCCAATGGAATTATTTGTTTGCCTTTCGCCCACTGATAGTGGCTATCGGAAAATCGAAAGGGGAAAACTATTGCCGTATGGCCCCCAAATGTTTGACCCACTTACAGCCAAAAAAAGGGGAGAGCAGGAAGTATCTGGTATGCTCTTTACAGTATCTATCTATTCCACAGATGTTGCCCTAGCCCTACTCCATTTTCGATGGTCCATAGACCATATAATATTTAATTATGGTAAAGTTTTTAGTTATCTCTGAAATGCAGAAGCCTCTTCAGTTTATATACAGCAATTAACTACATTCACCATAAAGTAAACTTAAAAATGAAGCAGTTTTGGTGTTTTGCTCGATTATCGAAAGAAATATCTAAATAACATATCTACCAGCGTTTCTTATTTGTTTGCGGTTGAGTTCTGTGTTTGAACAGCTGCCCACTCTCAAGGGAACTTTACCTTTCTCACTCTTATTATATCTCCCTCCCTCTTTCTCTCTCTTCCACTTATTTCTATATCGTTTTGGGTTTTTTTTGGCAATTCCGATAAGGGAAATCAAAATATATGCTGATAAAGGCTCAGTTATCCTACAAATATATCCAGAATACAAACAAATATATTTGAGAAATTTTGTAAAAAAAATAAAAATGAAGAAATAATTGCAAAATTAAAAACTTTTTGTTTACTCTGCAATTTTGTTTCCATTTAACTGTCACGTGTTATTTTCATGAGATTTTAAATGGAAATTTGTTTACTTAGTTAAACAAGAGACTTTCCGAAAATCACATAAATTTGGGAATATAACTTAGCCGGCGTGGAAAAGCCAATCAGCCACAAAATTCTCGCATTCTCGGCAGAAACAACAAAATGTCGGAGGAGAGTTCACAGAGCGGAAGCGGAAGTGAGAGCGGGGAGGGACCGGAAGAGGATGTGGAGCAGGCCAGGATGAGGGACTCCTCGGAGGATCTCAAGAGCAACGAGTGGCTGAGCCTTCACGGTTTTCCACCCGGCTCGGAGGACCACTTGCTGTGCATTTTCTCGCGTTTCTGTTCGCTGTCCACGTATCGCAAGCGGAAAAAGGGCTTGGAGCTGCGTTTCGCATCGACGGAGCACCTGCAGCATGGCATCCTGATGGCCAAGCGTCTGGTGGTCGGCAAATTTCAGATCCACTGGCACTTGGGTCGCCTGGAGGACGACCCATCTGCCCAACCTCCGCCGGCAAAGGGAAGGAGTTCGGCCAGCGCCCTCAGTGTTTTTAGCAAATTGCGAAGGGCGTTCTCCAACTACTTTCAGTGATTACATTTGAGTTTCTGTTCAGTTGAGTTCTTTCGGTTCATATATATTTTTTTTATAGTTAAATAAAATGGAAAAAAAATATTTGATAAATTTTTATATATTCTGAGGGCAGCCTTATTGGAAATTGACATAAATTTTTGTCATTATATTATTATTAATATATTTATATATGTACAACTCATTGGAAATTTCATAGAAAATTAATGAAAATGAACAATGAAATCATTTCTTTTCTACGTGAACAGTTTATAAAAATTCTTGATAATTTTCTTTAAATATTTTATTATTTTTTTAATACAAACCTTATATTTCTTGACCCTGAGCTATAAACTAGAGATTTCTAGGAACATAAGCGCAGGTCCCCTTGGGAAAGTTGGTCCCTTTGGTGGTGTAACAACGAATCCCTTACAATTGCCAGTCAAGGGCATAAAATTAATTGTGATTTCCACCCACATAACGCATTTAATTTAATGCGACGAAAAGTCAACACAACTTATTCGCCATTCAGTATGGAAATTTGAAACCCAGACAACATGTTGCTGATCACATAAATGTCTTGCTAACCCAACCAACCACCCCCTGCAGGCGCCCACATAAGGCCGAAATGAAATGGAAATTTTGTCAGAGGAGCGAAAAAGAACAAAAATTAAAAACCAGCCATAAATAATATGCTCATATTGCGGACTCTTCAATTAAAACTCATTAACATAATGGCCTAAAACAGCACTCGACTAACTGCTGCTGAATGTGACAAAAATAAAGCAATAACAGTGGCGGCGGGCAGGAGGGGTTTAGAGGGGGCTAAAAGGGGGTTGTCTGCCTTCAAAGTGAATTTACTTGTCAGTGTCGACGCGTGTAATTTATGCAAATTTTATGCGCACACCACCAAAAAGCAAAGCACCAAAAAAATAAAATAAATTTAACTACGGCCAGCGAAAAAAACTGACAAAGACAGCGAAAAACAAGAAAATAAAAACATTAAACGCAACGCACGCAGAATTGTTTTTTTTCTTGCTGTTTTTTTGGTGGTTTGGGGGGGGCGGCGGAGGGGTGTGTCGTTTTCATTTTAGTTTATGGCGACATAATTAAAATTTATACGACTTACAGCCCGCATTACAGCGAACAAACGAAGAACACCCCTTTTTTTTTTGTTTGTAGGCCATTACAATACAGTGATAACACGGCGATGTCATCGATCAAGCTTTATTTCCCATATCTTATCACATATTTGGTAATACCAAGTAATCGAATGTTTAGTGCAACGTAGATTACAGTGATCACTGGCTATATGTATATTTGATTTTTGACCTTAAAACCTCATTAAAAATTATTATATTTTTGTAAATATTAAAATAAAATAAAACTGGAATCGAAATTAATTTTGAAAAAATATTTTTTTTTTAACGAACCTGTAAAATGACCATTGAAATTTCTATTAAAATATTGTTTATGTTTAAACATATTTTAGGTAAACTAATTTTATTTTTACAGCATTATTACAAGACTGTCTTGCCTCAATATGTTTGTCTTGGCCAGGTCCCACTGTACTCAAATGAGTGGCAACAAAAATTATGTCAAATTATGACCCGAAATTGGGAAATCCTGAACCTTCTCATAATCGTTCGCTCTCATTCTTGGGGCACGCCTCTCCCCGTCTCTTTCCCACCTGACACTTTTCGCCGTGTGTGGCCCCACACGTCAGTCCCTCTCTCCCCCTCTCTCTCTCTCTCTCTCTCGCACAATTCTTTCAAATCCGAATCCAAAGCCAGACAAAAACAACACTAAATTATGAGAGAGACGACTCCAATCCTGCTGTCTTGCTGCTCATCTAAAGACACTGAGAAAATTAGCTTGTAGAATTTATTTTATTTATTCAATTTAAATAAATAAATTGTCTATGTAATTGTAAAATTTATGATATAATTTTCTAAGGTTCCTTTTTATATTCGTTTTATTTACTGAATCCTTTCAAGTTGTCAAACACTGAAAACCCAAACTATCCCCGTTTTGGCTCAGTGTCTTACGGCTTTTCTTCTTCTTCATCTGTTGCTGTTTGTAATTTACCTGCCGGCGAGTTGTTTTGTTTACCTATGCCGGCATTTCCCTCTTCACCGGCAATCTCTCACCTTTCCCCTGCTTCTTGTCCTTCGTTTTCCCACTCTCGTTCTCTACTCCTTTGCCTCCTCCTTTTCGAGCACTAAAAAAATATTTTGAAACTCCTTTTTCATAAAAGAAATAAACAAAGCCAGTTTTGCTTATTTATGATAATTTTGAAAATCTCTAAAAATGAAAATTCTTGGTCAAATATTTCCGCTATTTGCAGATTTAGAATTCCTTCATGTTTCATAGTTTCTGTCACCCATAAGAAAATCTACAAGTTTCGTACAGTTTTTTTTAAATCATCAACTTCGTGATCACATCTTACCAGTTTTTCTCTCTGTAGAAGTCCTTCTTCAGTTGCCTTCCACTTAGCGACCGCTATTAAACGTCATTGTCTCCAAGCCTTCTTCGCCTCTTCTTCAGATTCTTCTGGAATTATGGTTATATATATGTATGCGTGTATTTGTTTATGGTGCGGCTTCGTCTTTGTCATGAAAGGATAATAAAAAACGAAATTATGTTTAAATATGGCCATCCCCCTCTATATCTCCATGCCCCCCTGCCCGTCACTCTCTTTTGGGACATAGGCGTGTTAACATTTTTATTGTCGCCATGTCAGTTCCCATAAATGTGCCGCACAACACCCGTATAAAGAGAGATATAGGACCGAACATATATGTATACCTACATACTGACGGATACTCAACCCAGACCATTCCATATCCCAAGAAATCCTCAAAATATAAATTTAGGTTGGAGTTTTTTTAAGTACATCGTTTGAGGATATTAAAAAAAATGCAAAAACTATCGACCAAAATTCCTTTATGATTACTATTACCAACAGGTTGGGATCGATTAATTGACTTCGATTAAGAGAAGCACACTCTTATCTCATGTCTTCCGTATTCACTGTTTAAGGTCCATATCGCAAACAGTTAGAAATTAATTGGATTGCTTCCATTAACCGGCAAGCGATATTTATCGTACGGTTTATCGAATTAATCAAGCTTTCCCCTACTCTCCACATTTCCCCCTTTTCCAAAAACTCTTGATCTTCGCTAGGCCTGCAGCAACAACAATTTGTTTACCAACAATTTATGAGCGGAGCCAGCAAAAGTCAAAAAGAGGGAGACCAAGAAGTACAGTCAAACTACATTGGGTCAAATTTTGTGATAGTTGAAGAAATGCCCTTAAAAAACAGAATATTATATTGCCAAAATTGGTTAATGTTTTATAACTAATTTAATTTATTTTATTTTTTAAATACATAAACAAAGAACCTGAAATAAATGGTCTTAGTATAAGCTAGGGAGTTATGACTGTAGAGACTGTAGAGCTGCGCATGCGCATTTGCCAGAGACAAATTTTCGAATGCTGATCCAAACGCTTGACCTTGCCATCAATTCTCATAATGGAAATGGCTCGCGAGTTGGGGGAAATGGAAATGAAACCGCTGGGCTGCTTTCCCAACAACAATAACAACAAGAAAATCCAAATACAAAAAGCGATAAGCTGCAAAGCCGCGGGCCAATTTGTGCTACTTGGGTTACGTTGATGGTTAAAGGGGCTATGGATCCCACAATTGCACTGAGAGAAAAAATGTCTCAATAATTTAACTTTAATTACTAGAGATTTATCAAAAAACTAAGAAAAATACATTTGAATAGCCACCATTTCTGAACCAAAAAAAATGCTTTAAAAGGATATGTATGCCCCACGTTGGGCGCCAATTTTTATTCCCATCTAACGCAGCTTAGCTTAACTTTTTTCCCTGTGCAGATGGGCGAATGTATCGATGGTGGGTTGGTGGTTTGGTTCGATGGGTAGCTGAGTATCTGGGTAGGCGGTTAAGCGGGCTACCGCGGCAATTTAACGCTCCAGTGGCCACACACACACACACGTAAGCATATGTAGATCAGCCAGATATGTGATATATGTGAATACGCGAGCAAACATCTGCATCTGTGTTGACCCACAATTAATCAGAGCCGCACAGCTGCGGACAACGCACGAATTTTGGGCAGAGTTATCAGTTAGCACTAGGCCCATCGGGGCTGCATTTCCTGTATCAATTTTCCCATTCGGCTGGCCAAATTAACGAGCCGTGAGCGATGACCCAATCGAATGTGGAACGAGGTTGGCCCGACCAAATGCGCAGTTTGCTCATTTTCCCAGACCGCTTTTCTAGGCCTTACCCTATTTTAATTTGTTAATAAGTATTTGTACGAACGAAACAATATAAATGTAGGCAAATTTAAATAACAACTATTATTATTCTAATTCGAACGAATTTTATTGTACTTCATCATGGTAATTCTATTATACATTTTTCTGTATACCGAATACATTTTGAAATTGTTAGGAAACTTCATGCAATTAGATATCCCTACCAAACTACTTATGATGGTATGTCTAGTATTAAGACACGATTCTATCAATTTTTATGACCAACCGAGAGTTTTATCTAGAGTTCTCTAACGGTACTGCTATATTGAAGTGATTTTCCAGAGTGTTGAACATTTCGGCCTTCCTAATTTGCGTTTTCCCGCCTGTTTTTTGTTTTGGAAGTTTCCGCACTTCTTGGCGGCGCCATCGAAGGCGTCATCAACTTGGCCAGATCCCCACTTTGGTTTATTTCTGGCGTCTTGTTCGGCGATTTAATGGACACATTATGTTCTTGACCCGCAACGGAAACGCGTGCCTGCCTCCCATTATGGATTTAGATTTGGATTTGGATTTGTATTTGGCTTTGTGCAAATTGAAACATCCGCGGATGTCAGCTAATGGGATCCGATATCTATAAACAAAAAAAAAAGAACAAAAACCCTTGAGGGCCCTGGGTTCCCCACTAATTTTTTGGGCATGACTTCATTCGGACAAGAAATCTCCGCGGCTTTTTTTGGACACGCGCGTCATGGCGACACCTTGACATGCCACGCCCACCGAAACAACACCGCCTCCTCCCCCTCCTCCCAGAAAATATATGACCTAACCAAATCCCATCAAATTATGCGCATTCGGTGACTGCCCGTCTTGAATTTTAAGCCTCGGCGACCCCTTCAAAGACCCAAAGACAAACTCCCCATCAAAATGAAAGAAAACCCGAAAACCGACAAATTTATTGAAGTATGTTTCTCGCTGTTGTTTGTCGGATGTATTTTGTATTTTGTATTTTGTATTTGGTAGTTTCTGAAGTGACAAATCTCTCGGGTTATTGGGTTGGGTTAGGTTACGTCGCGTTGTGCCGAGGGATCCGATGAATCGAGCAATATGCAGCGGAATAAGTGGGGGCGATGAAAGGGAGTGCCGTATAGAGGGTTGAGTGTATCGGAATAATACGAAATCAGATGCCTTGAAATATGAAGAATGGATCTACAAAGCTAAAAATGCCATGATGGCATAAAAATATTTGTATTTTCCTGAGAACAAAGTGGCGTAAAATGTGCAATGGGATATCTTTATATAATAAAATTTGAATATGAAAAATAACATAAAATATTATATCAAATTCTCTATAACTTTTCTCTATAATTTGTTCCCTCCATTACCGATATTCCCTGGCTATTTGCCCCCGAAAAAAAACAAACCCACAAACTTGATGGATGACTTTGACATTGAGCCCGTGGTGCGAGTGTCAATCGTCATCGCCGACTTGTCGTCTTGTCGACTTAATGCGCAAATTGAATTAGGCATTGGTAATTCAGTTGCTTCTGTTGCTATTGTTGCCGGCTTTCCGTATTCGTAATTTGATTTTGGTTACTTTGGCTGTCAGTTTACGGGCCCCCAAAACCCAAAGAGTGGGCAATCGACAATGGACAATCGCATTCCAATTTGACGCAAATGCTGGCTGAAAGATTCTGCAGTATGTATACATGTGGTATTCCTACCGACTTTCAAAGACAGCTGCAGGTAAACGACACCGCATGTCGCCTATCTTCGATTCCGATCGGACAGGTAACAAGAGTTCAGGTAGAGAACTCCTCGTCCTGCGATAACTTCATCCTGTCGCAGCAGGAAGTATCCTGCGAATCATGCATCCCACTCTCTATGGAGATTTACCCTCAAGAGTAAAATACCAACCAACAACCCATAGAGAGGCAAGTATGGAGAGTATAGCGACGTGACTAACAGCGATTGGCCTACGGGCATAATTAGGCCCGAATAACATCACCTGGCGACACCTCAGCACAATCGGCACAATCACCACGGGGCAAATACCGCATTGCAAATATCGCAAATACGCGATAAGCCCCACACTGAGCGAAAATATCATAGATGTATGAGTGATTATTTGTGAAACCTATCGAAATTTTCTCCATGGTCTCAAAACGATATCTCACTTTTATTTAAAAAATAATTTTTGAAAAGTTTCGAGCATATCGAATTGAGATGCCGCATATCAAGTTAAAATTTATACCGCATAATATCAAATCGATCATAGTTTCATATCAAGTGGGTGTTGAGTTTTGAGTTAATTATTCCAAACTCCAAGAAACAAATTTATTTCTGTATAAGAACAGCCCAACATTTAATTGGTAGCACTCTCATCTTATCGCACTGGCGCCATGAGATTAGTTTTCCAAGTAAATGAGCCGCACAGACCGAATGCGAAATCGGAACGGCATTCGTTGTCCGGAAACAGATCGGTCCTAGAGAAGCACCCTTCTTCCCTCCAGACAGATGAGACATCCCATAATTTATACCATATACCATATACCATCTTTGTCCCCAGCAGATCCATAAATATTTACACCGCCGAGAGAGTGAGAGGGAGTGGGTTCACAGGGGTCACGGGGAGACGGAGAGACGAAAATGAATTGAATTTTTGTGGCTGCTTTGGGGCAGACAAATGATAATAAATAAATATGCCGAGGAGTGGAGTTCGGGCGATGCTGCACCACTTAAAGAGATATAATATTGGGGATTGGGCGAGGGCGATGTCGAAGGCTTGGGAACACTTGGGAACACTTGTGATAATCATGACTAATAAGATACACAAACATCGGAGCAACCGAAAAATACGGAAAGCCAGGCAAACACAGCTGGACCAGAAAGGCAGACAACAAAGTACTGACAATTCTGGCAAATGCAATTCGGGGAGTTTGTCTCTTGGAAGGGGGGGGCTACGAAAATAAGTCTGGGAGCAAGCTCATTTGGGTGGAAACAGAAATCGAAGGGTGAGCAAGTGGAACGAAAGAGCTGGAGTGTCTCGATGAATATGTGGAAAAATATTCTTCAAAAGTGATATGAATGATATGTGATAAAAAATATAATTTTATAAATACAAAAAAAAATTTTTAAATATTAAAAAATACATACATACAGTTACGACCATGAAAATAGTAGTGCACTTACGTTACTTCTTAAAAGTTTCACTGTGGCTATATTTCTATACCGATTGAAACCGTATCTGATTCTTTTGTTAGATAAGACTATATAGAGTAGAATTCAGCCGAAACCCCATCAAAATTTTGGTTTATACCTATTTTATACCAAATTTTTTAAATTATGTCACAATTCGGCCGCTCATGAAAATAGTAGTGCCAGCGTTAATGACTAAAAAAAATATTAAAACGCAATGTTTTAAATCGGCAAATTTTTTTAAAATTAACTTTGTTTATTATTATTACAAAATGTTTTTAGCTGGACGATCATACACTGTCGTTATCCTTTGGGAAACACATAAAACCGATAATAACAAAAAATATTAAAATGTGGTGGTTAAAATGCAAAAACAGCTATATTTTAAAATCATTTTGTACCTTTTCGATTAGTTTAACACTATTAAGAGTAGAAACTTATTATAAAAGCAAAAATTTACCGACTAAAACAATTATAAGCCAATAATTAAGGATCAGAGGTGTGCGCCTGTTTGGGGGGTTGTATCGTTTTTTATGTTGTAAAATTAAAAAATCGATCTAAATGTGTGTATTATTGGATTAAATATTTTATTAACATCTGATTTAATAATGTTGTGCAGTAAAAAGTAGAGTTTTACCGCCAAGGGCAGTACAGCAAGACCAAGTTTTCATAAAACCTACACCCTGTTTATGCAAGTCTAGACCGCGGTAAGATACCGAAGTAACTCATGGCCAAAAGTGTCACAACCAAGTTTATTTAAAGAAGGTTGCTCTAAATACAAAGTAAAATGAACTTATAGGTACTTTTTGCAAATTTGTAGGCAGTAAATACCACCTATTGGTATTGGCTTACTTTTCGTATACGTAATTTTCGACTGAGACAATGTAATATGGTCCTGGGTTTGAAAAATTTTTTTATTTAAATTTTTTTTTGTAAGCTATCCTTTCTTTACATTAGTTTACTACAAATTTTGGCTGGTAATGCTAATTTATAAAAATGTATCAATAAGTTACAATGAATGTTAAAAAGAAGCCATGGAGCTTTTTAGCTCAAAATTCAATAAATACCGCGTCGGGAACCTGTTTTTAATTAAACAACTGTAGCTTCCTGATGAAAAACTTGAAAGAATTTTATAGAAATGAAAACATCGAGAAACTTGGTGAAAATCGTATGATATTTGGCCAATTAAGTGTCGAAAATGCTCGAAGACCTTATTGACAATATAGTATGCCAATCAAAAGTTTGAGTGTGTGAAAATAAATTTTAATCGTTTTAGTTTAAGCAAAGACAATATTTGGAAAAGGAATTGAAAACCAAAACTTAAGTTTTAAATATTTTTTTTACAATAATTTCACTCACTACTATTTTCATGAGCGGCCAAATTGTGACATAATTTAAAAAATTTGGTATAAAATAGGTATAAACCAAAATTTGGATGGGGTTTTGGCTGAATTTTACTCTATATAGTCTTATCTAACAAAAGAATCAGAAACGGTTTCAATCGGTATAGAAATATAGCCACAGTGAAACTTTTAAGAAGTAACATAAGTGCACTACTATTTTCATGGTCGCAGCTGTACATAATTAAAAAAAAAATTAACATAAAATAGACCCAAATTTCTTCAAGAGCTCCAACTTTTCAAATATCTCTTCTTGGCTAAGTTTACGAAAGAAAGCCCTTCCAATTTTAATAACCAAGAGACTTTGTTCTTTTTTATTGTATTAAAAAATTCCCATATTTTATACTGCTCTACTCTTTTAATACCCCCTCCTCGCTGCACAAATAATAATTGAATTTTTCTATTAGAGTCAAGACATCAAGGGATCCCCTGCCCTTGCCTTTCTTCGTTTTTTATTCAATCAAACAATCAAATTCTTACAAGAGACTCTTCAGCTGCGGGTGGTGGGAGGAGGGGTTCGTATAGAGATGGATGGATTCAATGGGTTGGCTGGCAGCCTGGCCACTTGAAAGGGTTTCCGAGAGCCCGGCAATTGAGGCGACACGCGCGACGCCTTAAATCGGCAATTAATGTTCAAATTTAATTAAATGCATTCTAAGTCGTCGTCACATCGCCAGTGCATCATTGGTGCACCATACCCTCCAGATCTAGAGTCCAGATCCAGAACCAGATCCACCACCAAAAGCTAAGGCTAGAAGTTCAGCGTCATCGAATTTTAATTGCACACGCACAGACAAGTGGAGCAGTCTCGACACTGAGAAAAATAACGGGAAAACATTGTACTTAAAATATAACTAAAATAAATATGAAAAAATTCCTGAATCTTCATCATTTATTATAAATTAAAAATAATTACATACACTCAGGGAAAAATTCGGGTTTTTCGATGTCAAATCAAGTACGAACGATATCGAAAGTTGGGTAAGCACGAATTTTCTTGATCCAAGAACGAATATTTCAAACCAAGAACGACTAATTCAAGACAGAAAGTAAGAATTTGAGAACGAACGTTCTTGAAATAAGTACGACATACGATTGTTTTAATAACAAAAATTCTACATTTAAGAATGAAAAATTCTTAATTTAAGTACTTTTGAACTTAATAGCTTTTACTTAACATCATTAATTATTTAACTTATTTTTACTGTATAACATATTTTTAAAGTAATTTAAATTCAGAAAAAACTTTTAGTAATGATTTAAGTGATAGTTAGGAAAACTCTTACCCCGACCTCGGTTTGAACCCGCGACCACCAGCTCTGCAGTCAGACGCCTTTACCAACTCGACCACGCACGCTTCTTAAAGTGCGTGGACTAAAGAAGGCACAAAAACTCTCGACGAAAGGGCTTGCGTACAACTTATATTTATTTATTTTCAAAAAATGTATTAAGGGTTTTAAAACAAAAATAAAAAAAATTAACAGATAATTAAAAAAAAAACAAAAATAAACATTTGTTAAAAGTATAACTATAGGACTTGTCGCGACGAGGATTCGATGTCCGTACTTTTATTTACCTTTATTTACAAAATTGCCTTTTGCAGGCGCCTCTAACAGCTGCACCACCCTGGGAATTAGCCTTTTTTGGTTGAATTGTTATATTTAAGAACGACTAGTTCTTATTTCAAGAACGAAAGTTTTAAAATTTTCAAATACGATTCGGTATTGGTTTAAGGACGTTCGTTCTCAAATTATTCGTACTACATTTTTCTGGGTGTATATCTTTAAAGGTCCATTATTATGATATAATGTGAATTAACATTTTTAAATGCGTACACAGAGAAAATTATACGACATTTTAGGTGCCGTTTTCTTGTAAAAACGTTTTAAAAATAAAAATAAAATGTTTTATAAATCCAAAGTAAAATAAAATTTGTATGAAGCGTTTTACTTTTTAAAATGTTTCACCCCTGATTTTGCACCTCAAATTTTTAATAATTAAAAAAATTTTTTTTTTGAAAATTAGTTTTCTGTTTTGGGTAACAGTTTTTTCTACAGTACACTTATTTGTTCGGATCCACGATAATTGTGGGGATCAATCCCCCATCTTAGGCCCCCTTTGCACCCCCTTTTCCCCTGACTCACCCGCTAATTGATAAGCTAAGTGGCAAGTGCCATAAAAAATAGAATCGAACTCCCTTCGAGGAAATCAAATGGCTTAGTTCGCCCACTTCACAATGCCTCCGTCTCCGCGAAGCCGAAATTCCGGCTAGATCATTAGGACTGTTTTATGGACTCGGGCCATGTCAAAAGATTTACAGCCAGCGGCGTTTGGTGACCAGATTTATGTGACTCGTGTTTTATAACCCCCAAAAACCAAGTGTTCCTCTCACCTCGGGAAAATGCAGGCACCTGCTAAATGAGCCAGGAAAAAGAGAGAGCCATAAAACCAACGAAAATGAGACACGGTCAGGTCAGGTCGGTGGGTCTTGTTTTTGTTGTTGTTTTTTTCCTTTGGTCTGTTGCAATCCAAGTGTCTGCGTTAATGACCACAAGACAAACACGTGAAAAATATATGGGAAATTGAAGGAGAGAGCCGGTCTTAGTCTTAACCTGACCCGAAAAGTCGGCTCTTGATCTAGTTTTCTAGTTTTCTTGCCTCATTTGTGGGTCTGCTTTGAAGGGTAAGTTCACAGGGAACAGGTTCCTCGCTTTTTCCTCATAAAACTATATTTCAACATGTGTATGTAATTTTCGGGATCTTGACAAATCGAATCGCGGAAATGATAATATTTATTTTGATTACAAATGATCTTAAACTGAAACTAAATGATTAACACATCCATTAATTTGATATGATTAATTGTTTATTTATTGGAAAGAGCTTAAATAGTATAAAATCGCTTTAAATTCGCATTAAAGGTTTTCTAAAATATTTTTCCTCAAATGAAATAACTAAACATTTCTAGTCAAACCATCTACTGATGATTAATTGATTATAACATATTATGTTTTAAGCCCAAAGCAAAGTTGCCTTCAGGACTCTGTTAAAGTAGCCATTTTCTAGGGTATAAACTTGTTTGTATAATCTTTGGATTAATCTTGACTTTAAAAGCCAGAATTGCCTGAACTTTTCATTGGACATTTTTAGGTTTTTAAGACCGTCAAACGGGCAATTGTGTCAATTGTGAGGCGACAAAGGCGATAACTCGGACCACGCCCATAAGCATAAGCTCCTTCTTCTCCTTATTTTTGCTTCGTGTTTTGTTTTTGCCACCACCTACACACAGCACACCCAGCACCACCCCCACCACGCCCCTCACCCACCATCATGGGCAATTTGGCCACCAGTTTTGCCTTTGGGCACTTAAAGATTTCTTTTATTTTCGATTTTTCTTGGGGTTTTCTGTTGATGTTGCTGCTGTGACGGTTGATCGCTGAGGTTTGATGCACGGTACAAAAATATAATAAAAGATTTTAAACTGTAAGAAAATATTTACACTGGGTATTTATTTGTATGAGGTACCGAGTTCGAATACCATTGATAAGTAGTGCTTTTTTTAAGTTTTACAAATATAATTATGGTATTTGAATAAAATATTATGATTATTATGATTCTTGCTCATATGCATAACTATATAGATATCAAAATGATATACACATGATTTAGGATCTTCTAAAATTTTTTTTTTTCTGTGTTTGGGACTTTGGTGGTGTGTAGGTGCCACTTAATGGCCGCCATAAACCCAATCCTCGCCTTCGTGTTTTGCAGTTGTCGTACATGCAATTTCAGCTGTTGTTGTCGCAGAAGTCTCAGTTGTTGTTGCTGCGGCAGTTGTTGCATGTTGCATGTTGCTGTTGTTGCTGCGGGTTATGGCTGAGCTTACGGCTGCAGGATAATGAACATTCATGTTAAACACGTTAAGCGAGCGAACGTGGGTGTTTTTTTTTACTTTTTGCAATTTAACCACCCTCTTTTTTGACGGCCCTACTTTGTTGCCATTTAGCGTGCCTTTTTTTCCATGTTTTCAATACCTTTTGGCCACCTTTCTGCAGAGCAATATAATTTTTCTCGTAATTTTTAAATAAAATAAATATTTAGCGATTTCTATTTGCATTATTTTTTAGCTCTATACCATAATATTCTAAGCTGACCACCTAGAATTCAATTTAACTTTACACCACCATTTTTCGACATATCCTGCTGGGATTTGCGCTACTCCTTGGCAATTTGACTGCTCATTAGCGAAATCTTTCGTGCAGACGCACCCAGGCCCCCGAAGACCCCCGAAGACTCCTTCACAAATCTACACCCACCCACATTGCATTGCCCCGAAGTAATTACATTTTGGCAGGGCCAAGCCCCGAAAATGTGAAATCCAAAGAGCCAACTGAAGTGCATTGAACCGAGTCTGAGTTGAACCCACCTACAAATCGATTAGCAGTCGCAATTAGTCGATGGACATGACCATATAACTGCATGTTTGTAACTATAACCCAGCAGATCCGAGGCGCGACTGACCGCAGATCGCTTGTCTCGGAGGGTTTTTGCGGTTAACTCACCTTACCAACATCGAATATATCAGCAGGTGTTTTGCATTTAAGCTCTGTAGTTTCCAACTTGAGCGGAAATCAAAAATACCATGCTAGTGTTAAAGTCTACAAAGTGTATATAATCAAAAATATCAGTCTGGTGTAAAAGTCCACAAAGTTTGGCATTGATAAATACATAATAGGTAGTATTATGATAATGTTAGAAGGGGATTTAATCTATGTATATGCCAGTTATCACACTTTTAGGAGAAAAATCAACAATCTTTTATAGATATAGTTGAATTACCAATTTAATTTCAATTTCTCAAGGCTTTAATACTATTTCTTTTTAAAATTTTTCAGTGTTCTAGTGGGAGCTCCACTGGATCAAAATCGACAGCCGAACACCTCACATTCTGGCGCCCTCTGGCGGTGTCCAATGACACAGAACTTCGATGACTGCGAACAAGTGATCACCGATGGCAGGCGATGTAAGTGACTCATGTCTTTGGTGTATGGAAAATAACTAGGATCTCTAGTCTCTAGTTATATAGTCGAATGTGCTCACATCTTAAGTTCCTAGGTTCAAATATTTAGTTGCAGTCAAAATAGAAAATAAAGATTAGCGAGTACGTATATAATCTCAAGTTAGTCGATAACTCGATAACTCCTAACCAAGCTTTGGTATCTGTACCCCTTCTATTTACTACGCTAAGCCCACTGTATCTACATTGTTCCGTTTGGTGAAGGTCGATTGGTTTGCGCCAGTCCTAGTTATACATACAATCTGCATAAGGACCTAGTTATAGTGATAGAGAGTCCGGTTCGGTGGTAATACCCCGCTAATCCTGAATCCAAGTGACTAACCGGAGTGCCAAGGGGTCAAGCCAATCTTTATTCCAGCTAACCAATTTAGTCCCGATTTGGTCTGCGATTTGTACATAAAACGATTGCCAAATGCTGTACAGAGATCTGTGACTAAACATATCTAACATTTAAACAACCGCCTTTGCTTAGAAATTTAAGTAGGAGAGAATGCTGTGATCGATAACCAAGCGAAATTGCAAGCGATTAATTCGATAAATCATTGGCAATGCAAATTTAGTTTTCACCAAATCAATATGGCTACTAAAATTTCGTGTGATCAATTAACCCGTTTACTTAATGGGTTCTTCCATCGAATAATTGTCTAATCGTGCTTATCGATCACTTGTTGAATCGTACGATTAACTTAGCAAGCGATCAGTTCTTGAATCGTTAGTTCACGTGATGAGCACTCATTATAATTACTCGTATATACTCGTATTATCCTCTAGTAAACCTAATGTATAGATATCCATTTTTTGTCCTAGCATCTTATTCAAAATATAAAACACAAATACTGATATCGAAAACTATATTTAATTTAATTTTTAATTATTTTGACCTTTCTTTCTCTTTTTTCTTTCTTATGTTTTTATTTTTCGTTCTCTACCCCCTTACCTATTTGGTTCCGCCAAAATCCAAATTCGTATTCGGTGCGCATAACTGGGAAATTCATTGGTGTCTCTGCCTAAACCTCAACCTCAACCCCAACCTGATATCCTAACCCGCCCAACTTCCACTGTCCAAAAAAAACTGATACTGACAAATCTTTTCGATACTTGCCATTCGATAAATCGAACGAACGAATCCCTTAGCGAACGGAGGATATGATACTCAATTTAATAAGAGTAAGTGGTTTTGGGTGCTTTAATTGTTGTCTTGCCCACCAAAAACCGATCTCAATTACCCAATTAACCGATTCCCGATCAGGGATCGCGCATCTCATCGCAACCGCTAACACCCATTCAGTATTCAATCGACCTATAAATATATAACCAGTATGCCGTTATCAGTTTCCCATACCTTTGGTTTGCGCTTTGATTCGTTCACCTATTGATTTGATTTTGTGTTGAATTAACCCCGGCATTAAACATACTTTCGATTCAGTGCACCCATTCACTCCCTCTCCCGAAAAGTAATTAAATCGCTTGTACATAAATACAATAGCTTTTGCAAATCTTGAGTATCTGCGATCACCGAATGTACAGTCACGCACGCATGCCTATGGCCGCCATATTGCTTCCCCCTCTCTCTCTCCTTCTATTTCTCTCCCTCTCACTCTTACTTTTACTGTTACTTTTACTGACCTTCCACGCATGCGCGCACTAATTGCAATCAGATATAATTTACCTATGAAACTTGGCTAAAATTACACATCTAGCTGTACAAATACACTTATGAATGTTTGAATATACCTATGCTTAACTATCTATTACTATTAAATTATCTAATGTTTATATGTATATAGTAATTACCTAAAGAAGTTCCCCGATTAATTAAGTGGATCAACTGGGATTGATCCGTTCTATATGAAATATATATTATTTATCACAATTACTTTTAATATTCTGGAAAGAAAACACTCAACTGGCTTAATCAATTACTAACTGTTTGAACTTAATGTCGCAATAGGTACTTAGGTTTTTTTTTATAAATGGAAAGTGATAAATAAATAGATGCCATAACATCTATTAACCAATTGATAACGATCTATTTATTTAATACATCATATAAAGTAAATATCAAATAAGTCACAAAACTTGACGTAAACAATGCCACGTCTTTATACCCTTGCAGAGGGTATTATGATTTCAGGCAGAAGTTTGCAACGCAGTGAAGGAGACGTTACCGATCCCATATAGTATATATACATATATTCTTGATCAGCATCACTAGACTTTTGGTTTTTTTGCTATAACTTGGTCAAAAATGGTCCTACTCCAAAAATACATACTGTTTTTAACAACTTACAACTTAATAATTAAATTCATGACACTTTCCGTGGGATTTTGAAAAAATAAAATTTTCGCCAATTTTCCTTTTTTTTATAAGGGGTCATAATCATAATTTTTTGCGAAAAATGGCCAAAAAATAAAATGTCCAGGTTTAAATGCCAATCGATTGGAAATTTAATAACGAGCTCAGAAAGGTATGACAATCCATATTTGGATCAATATTTCTATTGTTTCGGCCAAAAAACGATTTTTTTCTGTGGAAAATTGGGATTAGGGTTTTTAGCAAAAATATGAATTTTTTCATTTGCTAGGGTATATAAGCTTCGGCTGGCCGAAACTATCTTCCTTTCTTGTTTTTCGTGATTCCTATTGGCAAATAAATATCAAAATAATCGCCTCAATTGCTCCCCACCAGCCAGTTTAGGTTTAAGTATCTTTAAGCAAATACCCGATACCATTTTTCCAGCTTTTCGTTTGGGGGCCTTTTGCACGCTTCGATTCCAGCGACAACTTCATTATCGGCGTCACATGTTAACCATTTCCTTTAGCATGCCCCAAACTGATTCTCGGAATTTTCACTCAACACGGGGGCCCTCTTGAAAAATCCCAAAGCCCCATAAACGTGGCTTCACATTTTCTCATTTTCGGCGGCTTCAATTGGCGACTCATTTAGCGCTAATTATAAAGCCGTGACAGCTGGGTTCTTCACTTAACACCCTTGTAGAGGGTGTCATTCGGTTTTCCAGAAATTCACATTGCAGTGACATAATAAATTATTTTATTTAACATGCTGTGTACTTGATGAATTGCGTCATTTAAAAATAAATGAATTATACAAATGTAACTTGTTCCAGTTCCATTATGATCTAATTTCCATAAAATGAAGTTACAATCTCAGGTTTTTTCAATTGAACCAAATGTATCTCTCCATTGAACTACTGTAAAACAATGAATTTCAATAATATGATCACTTTAAAATGTTTTTTTTAGAGTATTCAGTATTTCTGAAGTAGCTTTTTCGTATTTATAAGTACATTTGCGCTTTTACCCAGCCGGGTGTTTATGGCCCCCTTTGTCACCCCAGTGTTAACATGCAACTGGGTCGGCTGCATTTTTTTCTGCCGCCTCTTCTTCTTCCTCCAGTTCTTTTTCTTCTTCTTCGCTCTTTTGGCAATCAGAGCGTGGCCGCTGCAAGAAGAAGAAGCATTTAAGAAATCTAAAAAAACCTACTAAAGACTAAGAAGTGGGCTTCGCCAACGGCACCGCCCAAAAACGTGACAAATTTCTCAAACTATGAGGACAGAAAAAAATAGCAAGACGAAATGCAGAACAACGGCTACACAGAAAATATATTTTACTTTGTCCCTCTAAAAATTAATCCTACACACAAAACACAAAAAAATTTAAAAAGTCCCCAACTACAAAAAATTGTCAATTTTGTCGAGGATATAGGTGTGTGTCTTTGCTAATTGTGTGTATTTGTTTTTGTGAAAGTAAATATTTACTTAGTAGAATTGACAATTTTTTGTGGTTTTTACCAAGTTTTTTTTTGTGTGTAGCTCCCTGGGAATTTAAAGATGTTACATTAGTAATATTCATGAGATCTGAAAAGGTAGGGAGATATGTTTTTAAATTTTTGGGAAATTCTTTATAGCTACAGTCTTAAAATGAGTAATATGAGTAATGGTATTACTTTATCTGATTTCTTGCCGTGTACGAATGAAAGGCAAAAACAAATGTTGGCAAATGCATAAAAATAACAGCAAATTGTAAAAAATACAGCGCATATGCGAATTCTCGAGCGAAAATAGCTCGGAATTTTCGGCGGGCGAGAAAGGGGGCGGCAATAGAGGGGCGGGGTTTGGGTAAGGTTTTGTTTGCATTACTGCACATTGCCCATGCCCTCTTTTTCCCGCATCATTACCTTCAGAAATCGGAATTCTTTTCGACGCCAACCAATGTCAGAAGCTCAGAAAAATGGGGAAATTGCAGAGAAGAAAGGGGGAAAGGGGCAGGGGCAGGGGCAGGGGCAGGGGGAGGGGCAGTGGGCGGCTCGTCCAGCTGCGCGACTTTCACTGCGCAGACGCGACAGACGGGCGCGTTTTAAAACGCGTCAAACCCGTCAAGAACGACCCACGCCCCGAGGCAACCGAAAAGATTCGAAAAGAAAACGCTACAGCGAAAGAAACTGTGATGAAATTAAAAGCAAATGTTTAATATTAATTGTTAACAGTTTTTGAATAAATAAAATAATTTAGAAAATGAATAGGTATGGAAAACTATATTGAAATTATTACAAAATGAGGAATTGCAATCGGTCGATCTTAAAATATTGGAATATTTTTTCTGTGCACTGCAACTTCTTCTCTTTCTCCTTCTCCTTCTCTGTCCCTCCCGCAAGTGTAATAATCATTTATCATATTTCAACACTTTGATGCTTTAAAATGCATTCTAAATCAATTTCGTTCGGCTCTCTCTCCTTCGCGGCTGCGCTTTCCATTTTTGTTTTCCCGCTCTTTAGCTTCGTTTCATGCTTCGTTTAATCAACAATTTTTTGTTTACCTCTCCTTCCCCTGTTGTCTTTCCCCTTTGTGCAACTAGCCGCCAACTTAAAAAAAAAAAACAGAAATAATCAAAAAACATGTTGCCTGAAAATCAGCTGTAAATAATTGAAATGTGGGGAGTTCGAAATCGGTTTGAATTTGCATTTCACTGCTTTTGTTTCGATTTCGATTTTCAGTTCGATTTAAACACTGGGGTGGACCTTATTACCTACAATTGGCATTAGCTTTAATCGTATAACTGATAAGAAATTTAATATATATTATTATTATTAAGAAGATATCACATCTGCCAAGGAAAAATCACATATTTAAATATGTTTAATTAAAAATTAAAAAAAAAAAACAAGGACCACCCTACTGTACATATGTATGTACGTATGTAAATTTGTGAATGATTACTGTTGTTTTTACCATATGTATATATGTACATATTTATATTGTTAATAGTGCATACTACTTTTAGTTTTTTAAAGTTATTAATTATTATTACCGTTATTGTTGTTGTTGATGTTGATGTTATATTATTGTTGTTGTTGCTGACATGCACATAAACACACACACACACACATTTGTACACACACGCACACCAAGACACAATCACACATACGATCACACTTTGCAACTCTTTTTTGGCAATTGCTAACATTGGAATATCTCTCTGCACTCTCTCTCTTTCGCCCGCGATCTTCACAATCTTCGCACTCCGAATTCTCCGCTCCTCGTTCTTCGTTCTCCGTTCTCCGTTCTTCGCTCAGCTTTCGATAGCGAAATCCTCTCACCGCCCGGAAATGACGAAATCAAGGAGGATCAATGGATGGGCGTTACGGTGCGATCGAGTCCCCTGCAAGCGAACGGATCCGGCGGAAAGGTGAGTTAATCATATCATATGAGCTACTTAAGATCAAAGAAAATCCCTAAAATTCCGAAGCTATATTGTTAAAATCTTTTGTGAAATATCTCGCCAAAAATCTAGTTTACTTAGATTTATAAAACCCTTTCTTCTAATAACTCTCTATTGTGTCACAGGTGGTCGTATGCGCCCATCGCTATATGTACATCGTTCGGGAGAATCGCTATGGCCAAGGTCTCTGCTATTTACTTACAAACGATCTGGAGTTCGAAGAGGTCCATGAACCCTGCAAAGGACGACCTGTACAAAGGTGAGTACTTTGGTTCCCTATACCGATCTTAAGAATTTTGAAACCATATCCAAATTCAAAAGTTTAGCAGTTATGCTTTATTTCCGGTTCACCGCGATTTATAATATTGATAACATTATATTTCCTACATGAACCGTATCGTTTAACAAGAAACCTTTTTAAGTACGCAAACTGATAAGAATTTGCAAAATATTTAAATTTTTGGTTACCAAGGAGAAAAGCAAACCACACAATTCGTTGGAATTCAAAATCTAATGGAATGGTATTTGTGGAGCAACAAATTTTGTCATCTAATAGCTATAGGTTTTATTCTTATTTATTTTTCTTAATCCATATTGATAACAGTATTGTGGGGGGTTGTCCTAGGTCATCGCTATACCTATTTACATTGATCAGGTTGAGGCAATCGTAAGACCCCATTCCCTTCTCCCTTCAGTTGACGTGGGTCAGTTGTTTGTTTTCCGTATTCCTGGCAGGGAAACGAAAGACGAAAGAGAAAAGTGTCAAGGTGAATTATCTCCAGCGGTGAATAATGCGGGGGTGTTTCGCCCAATTAGCATTCAGCGTGTGTGGCAATAGAGGTCGGGGCAGGGCCACTTCAAGTGTGACACCGATGACGTCGTTGCAGGCTAAAAAACGCACACTCATAAAGGTGAAATTTAATTTATTTAAATGACAGGAGCGAGGGGAATGAGAACTTTGTGGGGATTCCGCACCCACATGATGACCGAAATCAAGGAGCGGTTGGGAACGGGGGTCAAACGTAGTGGGGGGTGGAGGGTGGGGGATTCGGGGGGTTGAAGGCCTGTCATCATTCTGAATATGCAATTTTTCATCGAGCTGAACCTCGCGTGTCCATAAAATAATAAATAAAAGAAGGAACAAATAGTTGGAAAGAGGTAAAAAAAAAAACAGAAAATGTTGACCCTGGTCATCCATTAATGTCGGGGAAATAAAGATACGGGCACCCAAAGAGTCCTTCTGTTGACCATGGTCATCTATTAATGTCCCAATTTGGGAATAGCCCAAGCCATAGGGGTTTAATGGAGATGGTCAAGATAGGTCCTTGGAAAACTGTCATCAATCAGGAGTTAACTGGACTAAAAGTGGTAAAGGCTTTTCCTTATATCTGCAATTAAACATTTATGGTAAAGTAAAATCCGATTATAAAGCAATTGAGTAATGGGCGATTTGGTTAGTTTGAATGCTGAGACTTCAGAACGAATCGAACCCCCTAAAAGCCACCTTGCTGAAAATGAATTAGGATTAGCTATAGGGATTCCAATAATCGTAGTACAATCTCTTGACCATCTTGACTTCTTCCCATCCCCAGATCATCCGAATCTGATTTGGATTATTAAAATTATAAAACAATTTAGTAATGAATACTGAGACTTAAGAACAAATCGAAACAAGGTGGCTGAAAATGAATTAGGATTAGCTATAGGGATTCCAATAATCGTAGTACAATCTCTTGACCATCTTGACTTCTTCCCATCCCCAGATCATCCGAATCAGATTTGGATTATTAAAATTATAAAACAATTTAGTAATGAATACTGAGACATAAGAACAAGTCGAAGCAAGGTGGCTGAAAATTAATTAGGATTAGGTACAGGGATTCCAATAGTCGTAGTACAATCTCTTGACCATCTTGACTTCTTCCCATCCCCAGATCATCCAAATCTGATTTGGATTATTAAAATTATAAAACAATTTAGTAATGAATACTGAGACATAAGAACAAGTGGAACCAAGGTGGCTGAAAATGAATTAGGAATAGGTATAGGGATTCCAATAGTCGTAGTAGAATCTCTTAACCATCTTGACTTCTTCCCATCGCCAGATTATCCAAATCTGATTTGGATTATTAAAATTATAAAACAATTTAGTAATGAATACTGAGACATAAGAACAAGTCGAACCAAGGTGGCTGAAAATGAATTAGGAATAGGTATAGGGATTCCAATAGTCGTAGTACAATCTCTTCCCATCCCCAGACAACACGAGGACTACGGTCTGTGCCAGGCGGGAACATCGGCGGCCCTCCTCGACGATGACACCATGGTGTTGGGCTCCCCCGGTCCGTACACGTGGCGCGGATCCATCTGGGTGACCCAGGTGGGCGGGGAGTACTTGACGCGGGACAAGACGACCTACTACAGCGATCACTCGGACACCAGTTCGCGGGTGAAGAAGTACAGCTACCTGGGCATGTCGGTGACGGGTGGCCGGTTCTTTGGCCAAATGTCGTATGCGGCCGGAGCTCCGCGTTCGCAGGGCCACGGACAGGTGTTGATCTTCGACAAGTCCACCAACAATCCGATTCCAGTTCACCAGACGCTGGACGGCGAGCAGTTCGGTTCGAGTTTCGGCTACGAACTGGCCACCGCCGACGTGAACGGCGATCATCGGCCGGACTTGATAGTCGCCGCTCCCCTGTACTTCACCAAAACGGAGGGCGGAGCCGTGTACGTTTACCAGAATGACCGGGACACGTTGCCCCTGAAGTACACGCTCAAGCTGACGGGCACTTTGGAGAGTCGCTTCGGCCTGGCCCTGGCCAATATCGGTGATCTGAACAAGGACAGCTGCGAGGATCTGGCGGTGGGAGCTCCGTACGAGGGCAACGGCGTCGTCTACATCTACCTGGGCTCCAGCCAGGGACTGAATGCGAAGCCGGCCCAGAAGATACAGGCCTCGGAACTGGGCGGCACCATGCCCACTGGCCAGCCGATCCGCACCTTCGGCATCTCGATATCGGGCAACACGGACCTCGATGACAACTCCTATCCGGATGTGGTGATCGGGGCGTTCAACTCCTCGGCCGCGGTGATCCTGCTGGCCAGGCCCATCATCAGCATCCAGACGAATGTGCAGCGCGACGAGCTGCACAACATGGATCCCAATAAGCCGGGCTGCGAGGCCGATCCCACCAGCAATCTCACCTGCTTCACCTTCGAGGCCTGCTGCAGCATCGATCCGTACGACGAGCGGAGCAAGGAGCTCCAGTTGTCGTACAGCGTCGAGACGGAGACCTTCGACCAGCTGAAGAAGTTCTCGCGTGTCTTCTTCGATCGGGACAACAAGCGGAGCAACGTGCTCAGTCGCGATGTGAAGGTGCAGACGGACGGCAGGATGCACTGCCAGAATATCACGGGTTACATCAAGGCGAATACCCGGGACATCCAGACGCCGGTCCGCTTCCGATTGAAGTACTCCCTGGTGGAACCGCCACTGGCCGAGTCCGCCCTGACCCGCCTCAACCCGATTTTGGACCAGACCCAGGCGCACATCGACTTCGAGGGCACCTTCCAGAAGGACTGCGGAGAGGACGATCTCTGCGAGAGCAATCTGGTCATCCGGGCGGAGCCGAACATCACACAGTCCTCAGGTGAGACTCGAATCTCTCGAAACAACTCCTGTTGGCCCTTGTAACACTCTTTTCTTCACCACTTAGGCAACGGTTACACCTTGATCCTGGACGAAACGGAACTGGAGGTTCGCATCAATGTGAGCAATCTGGCGGACTCGGCCTACGAAGCTCAGCTGTTCATTGTCCACCAGGCGGGAGTCTCGTACGTGGCCACCAAGAAGCCGGTAAGTTCTAGGATAACCAGGAAGGCTAAAAAAGACTCTACCCCATCTCAATCCCCAGACGAATGCCACCTGCAACAGCTACAACACGACCATGGTGGCCTGCAGCCTGGGCAATCCCATGCTGCGCGGCACCACCACCTTCGTGACCATACGCTTCCAGCCGAAGGGCTTGGAGCCCAGCGAGAAGTCCATGCTGTTCCACATCTTTGCGAACACCACCTCCAAGTTGGTGGGACGCGAACGTCCCGAACGGGATCTGCTGGTGAAGGTGTTGCGCCGGGCGAAGCTCAACTTCCGTGGTTGGGCCATACCCGAGCAGAGTTTCTACAGTGGATCGAGCGGGGCTAGCTCGGCAGTCAGCACAGCCGAGGTCGCCGATGTCGAGGGACACGGTCCCATGGGAATGGACGACGTGGGCTCGCAGGTCCACCACATGTTCACCATCTTCAACGAGGGACCCTCGACGGCGCCGAAGGTCAAGATGGTCATCCATTGGCCGTACTCACTGTACAGTGATCCCCAGAGCGGCCGGCCCGTCCAGTATCTGCTCTATCTGGAGCAAGTGCCCGCCGTGGAGCTCAGCCAGGGCGAGTGCCACGTGGCCAAGGAGTATGTGAATCCCCTGAACTTGGCCAGTGGCTCGCGGGAGAATCCGGCCTACCTGACTGCCCCCGCCCAGATGCGAATGTTCCCCTCGCAGTCGCGGCACGCCTTCAACAAGAGCCTCATCCACTCGCAGAGGTCCCACTACGATCGTTCGGAGGACTCGCAGGCACCGCGCAATCGGGTGCGTCGCAATTTCCTGGAGCGAGTCACCCGCCTGGAGCGACTGATGTACGATCCCGAGAACGGCAATGCGGCGGGCTCCGGCGGCAAGAAGCAGGACATCGTGGAGCTGGACTGCAACAAGGGCGCCACGAACTGCGTGCGCATCGAGTGCGAGATCCTCAACATGCCCGCCCTGTCCGAGGCCCAAGTGGTGGTCAAGGCCCGCCTGTGGAACTCCACGCTGGTCAGCGAGTATCCCCGCGTGGAGCGGGTCAGGATCTTCTCGACGGCCACGGCCCAAATACCCGATAGCTATGGCGTCGAGGTGATGGAGCACAACAACATCGAGGTGAGTTCGTTGGGGAGAGACCATGAGATCCGAGGAGTTCTGTAATGTATGTATCCCTACCAGGTGGAGACGCGTGCCTATCCAGAGCTGAGGAACCAGCAGCGCGACACTTCGATACCCTGGCTAATCATCATCCTGGGCATCGTGGGCGGACTGCTCCTCCTCGCGCTGTTCACCTACCTGCTGTGGAAGTGCGGCTTCTTCAAGCGCATCCGACCCACCGATCCGACGCTCAGCGGCAATCTGGAGAAGATGAACGAGGAGAAGCCCTTCTTGGCGCCGACGAAGAACTTCTAACAAGAGGGCACCGTCGGCTGGGACTTGGTGCGCCGTCGGAGGCGTCGACGCCGTCTAAAGCTGCCACTTCCGCTTCCGGTTCCGCAACGGCCACGTCACGGCTGGCGGAAAAGTGCGGAAAAGTCGAGGAACATTAACAATAACAACAACAACAACTGTGACAGCGACGATATAGACGTGCTTTCGCTGACGCCGCCGCCGCCACCGCTCAGCATCCTCAGCTGGGGAAACGATGGCTACTACCAGGCCAGCGCCGCCTGGTGGGGTCACCACATGTGATCCGAACGGGGTCACCAGTGGGTCATGTGGGTTGTGGTTCAATGTGCCATTTCGTTTACTTAATGCAGCGGGCTAAAAGTTCAGTTCAGTGGATGCGACCAGATGGCATTGACATCAGCTAGATCTAAAAAATATGGGAGATTCCAGATAAAACTTATAAAATAATCAAAGTCTAAGATTTATAAATAAATAACCATGGAAATATTCCGAACCTAGATAAATCCATCTGGTTTCAGAATCGAATATTATTGCTTCTGCAATGGTAGAATTTTAGAATGAATCCTATGACCAAAAACTATTCGATGGTGCTCTTATAACCTCGACGGATTTAGGGAAAGCAAAAAAAAAATACTTAAATATTGGATCATAAAAGTTTACATAATCGCAGCGATACATTTAGCTGATGTCAGGTACTGAGCTGTAGTCTAAAGATTAGCTAAGCACCCAAACGTTGATAATCTGTGTAAAAATGTTTATTGTCATATATAGATTTAAGCCCAGGCTAGGCTAAGCTAATGAGAACGAAGTGAAAATTCCGAATATAGCATACAAGAAAGAAAAACACTGCCAATAACAACAAATCAAAAGTGCCTCGAAATCGAACCGTAATTCCAATGTACTGGACACGTCTTAAAAGAAAGAAACAAAAAAAAACGAAAGTATTAGCACAAACTTAATGCATAGCTATAAATAATCCACATGTAACTGAATTTAGCACACACCGGCAAAGATTTGTTTTCTTAATTTTCCTCTTTTTTTCGGTAAATTTTTCTTTAAATTGTGGAAAACACCAGAGATGTTAGTTTTTGTATGTATGTATGAGTAGGGTCAAAATGTAGTTAAATTAGTTGTAAATAATAATAAATCAATAGTACTAGCTGTAAATAGTAATTAAGTTTGATTATCTATTTAATATACGATTCCTTTTTTTTGTAAGAAATCCTGCGTTTTGAATTTGTTCTTTGGCGGGAGTTCGAAGCGAACATGTTCGAACTGGTGTTTTATAGCAGGGAGCTCGTTGCGGGTACACTAAAAAAAATCTAGTCTAGCAACAGTGAAAAACTTTTAATAATTTTTTAATTCTACTAGGGGGAAAAATACAAGTTAGCTTTCAAAATAAGACTTTAAAATATATTTTTATACCCGTTACTCGTAGAGTAAAAGGGTATATTGTATTCGTGCAAAAGTATGTAACAGCTAGAAGGAAGCGTTTCCGACCCCATAAAGTATATATATTCTTGATCAGGATCACTAGCCGAGTCGATCTAGCCATGTCTGTCTGTCCGTCTGTCCGTCTGTCTGTCTGTCCGTATGAACGCTGAGATTTCGGAAACTATAAAAGCTAGAGGATTGGCATTTGGCATGCAGATTCTAGGAGTTCCTACGCAGCGCAAGTTTGTTTCAAAAGGATGCCACGCCCCCTCTAACGCCCACAATAGCTTATATACGATTTTAAAAATTTAAATATTTCGGAAAGGTAAAAATGCAGTTTGGTTGCGCTTATCAATACCTATCGAAAATTTTTTAAATCGGACCATTCGTTAAAAAGTTATGGCTGATCAAAGTTTATAGCTCCATCTCCCACGCACTCCCTTTAGCTGAGTAACGGGTATCTGATAGCCGGGACACCCACCCGACTATAGCGTTCTCTCTTGTTCTTCCTTAAGGGGGGAGATACATATAGAAAAAATAAATATTACATTTTGTTTTTATTATTTAAATTGGTAGAATAAGTCTTTAAGAATGTGTCATGAAAGTTTCACGAAGAAATTCGAGCTATTTTGGAACTTATACCAGGGTGACTGCACCCACCTTCCATGTGCAGTAGATATATTTGACTACTTTAAATGCGTTTTTCTCGAAACCATGTTTTCCTCAGCTGCGGATCGTGTATCTCAAAAAGTAATGCTTCGATCATCATGCTGCTTTTACGGAAATGTTTGTAATAAAATTGCCCACTGTCTGAACCTACTTAATGTAGAAATTTGTACATTTAAGTATTTTTTGTTAGGCAAAAACAACAAAAAAAATATGGAAAAAATTGATTTTAGACTTTGAAAGAGTGCCACAACCAGAGTTTTTTAAATATTCTGTGTAAGTTAGGTTCAGACAGTTTCTACATTATTTCTTAACAAAATAAACTTGGTTTCATAAAAATCGGATATACTCAGCGACCTGTGGACGATCCGCAGCTGGCCTACTTTTTTTCAATATACCCTGACAAGAAAATTCCCACGACCGTCATTTTGAAAGATTAAAAAAAAAATAAAAATTGGTTAAAATTATATAAGAACAATGTAATCAACATGCCAAGTTACGAACTCCCAGCACAATCCCCTATAGGTTAAAAAAAATCATGAAAAACATGAAAAAATTGCAGTTCTATATGTATCTCCCCCCTTAAAAATAATCATTTCTAGTGTATCCATTCAAAAGCCAAATGCTGCAAGACTCTAAAGAACCTATCGACATTTGCCAGTTGTGAAGGTACAATCGAATCGGGAATCGAATTGAATAGCAGGAATCCCAAAAAATATATCGCCTCGTCATATTTTTGGCGCGAAGTTGTGAAATAATATCCAATGCCAATAATACCAAGAATAATAATAAAAAAAAGACAATCAAAAATTGTAATACTCTGCCAAAAGGTCACAAGGTTTTCTTTTTATTACAAATTCTTTGCTGCTTAATCGATGAATCGCAAATGTCCTGATTTGTCCTGACGAGGCAACGTTCGTTTTATTTATTCATATGCATGCTTTAGCTATTAGTGGAATCTATACAGCATCGGTTTCTTGTATTCTACGCTAAACTCGACATTACATTCTAGACGTAGTACAAATGGATCAATAAAGTCGATAGATAGGCTACAGCTATTGCTTAATGGTTCTGTTCTGTTCTCTCCGCTCCTGACTTGGCTGACAGCTTAGGTGTATGTCTTAAAACCGAAAATTTAGAGGCTGGTGCTGAGCTTTTCGAGTAGCCGCTAGAACCGCTGACCGTCCGCTCTACGGGCTGTTTGTTTATTTCTTTGTTGAACAAGAAGTAGGATGATGGAAAAAAAAAATTGGTAATTGGTCTAGAAGAGGAGCTCCTGGCTCAAAAATCGCGAAAAAATAACCCACGATTTTTTACAAATTTATTTGCATTTTAAAATTGCGTATTTTGCCATTAAAACAAAATAGCAATTTCCAGAATTTTTAGGTTTTTTCCTATCGAGGGTGATTTTTGGTCGATTTTTGGGGCACAAGCCCCTCTTCTAGACTATTACCAAAGAATTAGTAAAGGCTTGGGCTTAGGGAATACCTAATAGAGGCTTTCGGTGTTCGAGGAGCGCGGCTTCTTCAGCTTCTCGAGGTTCTTAATCACTATATCATGCAGCGAGGAGTAGCGGTTGCGCACCTCGCAGACGACCAACCACAGGCTGAGGTACTCCTTCTCGTCCAGCTCGACGACGGCGCGCCGATAGTCATCGATGTGCGGATACTTGGCTACCTTGGACACCACTTTGGCGCGCGACAGGAAGTAGCGCGATATCTGGTCGAAGAAGGCGGCCGCCTCGGACTCCACTGTCTGGATCTCGGCCAGCGTGTCCTCTTGGATGGAGACGCCGAAGTTGTTGCCATCCTCGATCTTGGGTATCATAAAGGAGATCCACATCTTGAGCAGATTGGCTGCAGGAAAGATGAAGCGGATTAAAGGGGATTCTCTAGGTGTTTCTACGGACTACAAGCACTTACAGTCCTCCACCAGTTTCCTGATGATGGGCTTGACCACCTTGATCATCTCGCAGAGCGGCTTGTTGCAGGACACCGTTCCGGCGGGCAGTGCCAGGACCGGCTGGCCGGCGACGATGACATCCTTGCGCTGCCGCTTGGTGGGCGGATGGTCGCCGTCCTCGGACTGGTTGTCCTCGTGGTTCTTGACCAGCACAGGCGGCAGGGCCGGGATGTTCAGGTCCTGGTGCACCTCCTCGAAGTTGCGCTCGTTGAACATCGGCGTGGCCAGGAGCTCGTTCAGCTGGACGATCTTCTCCGGGAAGCGCTTGGTGATCAGCACCTCCGCCTTGAGGATCAGCGAGTCCTTGTACTCCTGTACCTTCACCACCGTGTCGTTGGGCATGTTGTTTGCTATGTGCCTGATCCTGTCCTGGTTCCTGATTCCTGATTCCTGGCCTTTCTACCGTTCCGTTCCGTTCCTTTCCTTTCTCAACAGCGGTCAGCGATGCGGACACTCTGGAATCGGGCGACGGGCAAGGACTTCTGTCAGCGGATGGCGAAATTCGAAGCGGGAAAAGCAGACTTACCGACAAATTTTGATGCCAAGCAACAACACACATGTGGTGATAGAGCTGGGTAAAAAAAAACTAACCGATTGCGGGTGCTATCGATGTTTGCAAAATTTTGGCAAGCACCGGCACGAAAATACCGAAAACATACCGCAAGCCGGTTGGTAAATATTAAAAATGTATATGATTTAAAAGGATTTAATTGAAACGAGCATTCGTATTATTTTGAAAATTAATTCAGCAAATTAACCGCGGGGAGTACCCTTCATATAGCCACAACTCTGAAATATCGAGACGGCGCATTGCTATCGATAGTCTAGCTCAGACCGCGTGCCTTTGCTTTCTAGCCCCTCGGCACTGCGATAGCTATCGACTGAAATTAAACAGATTTATATTTATTCAGCTAAAAACAAAAGGCAGGCTTATAATTATAAATATAAATGTTTTCAAGTGCATATTTTCTCATACAATAAAAAAAACATCGGCAAAAAATCAACTGCCAGCCAACCGATGTTTTTCGATTCATCCAAGCACGCAGCCAGCCTGTCCAATCGATAGTGCCATCGATGTTTTTCCAGCTCTATCTAGTTGGCATCTCGAAGTGCTGGCGATAGTTGGCATGTTACGTGTGTTTTCGGCTTCCTCGCTTCCTTCTCGTTCTCGTTTCCTTCCTCCTTGATTCCGATTCCGAGTGTTGTTGCATTTAGCATCGAGTGCAGTGATTGTGCGTTGCAGCAACATCCAAAGTATCAGCAGAGGCGAGGCATCAAGGCGAATACACCGCGTGCAGCAACACACACACACACACACACGCGCACACATTCGTCCGAGGCAACAACAACAACGGCCATTATCGCAAAGGCAACAACAACAACAACACCAACAGCAGCTCTAACGCGTTGAAAACACTTATTGCGGAGTATTTTTTTTTTCGCTGCATTTGCTGACTGGCTGGCCGCACAATCGTTCTGTTTCCGCTGACGGCTCGAAAAAAGGAGAAGTCTTTTTTGAAAATAAAGAAAAACACCAGCCCCAACGACGACAAAACAAACAAAAGAGCGAAAAACGCGTGTGTGCTTATTTTTTGTGGTTAACAGCAGCCAGAATTGGAGTGACAAACAAAAACAACAACAGGAACAGTTAGCAATTGGAGCTTCAAAATGGTAAGTTTGTTTGTTTGTTGTTGCCGCCGACGCCGCTGCCGCTGCCTCAGCCGCCGCCGCTGTTGCTGCTGCTGCTGCTGCTGGCATGACTTAATACAATTTCTTTGTTGCTAAATTTTGCCATTTTCCACGCACACACACACACATGGGCCAGCACACTCACATGCATAAAACAAAAACAAAGCGCCTGCAGAAGCGGAAGAATGAGCAGAAGAAGAAGAAGCAGCAGTGCAGTGGCAACTCATTCAATAATTGTTGTTTTTCCTTTTGTTGCCGCCGCGCTCACTTCGCTGCTCTCCCCCCACCCACCTCACCTCCTCCGCCCACTCACACTCGCTCACCTTCCGCTTCACTTTGTTGCTTCGGTTTGATTTTTCGGTAATTGTTTCTCTTTTTTTCGAGATATTTCTAAGGACGCATTTCGTTTCGCATTTTCGCGTGGCCTGGAACCATGTGTTTTTCCCTCCCTCTCTTTTCACTCTTCGCTAGCCCCCTCTCTTTCCCGCACACGTTCGGCGTTTTTTTTTTGTCCGCACACGAGTTAAGCGAATTCAGTCGACAAAAGTTGCGCTAGGTTATGGTTAAGGCCATGCGACTCGGGGGCAACATGTGGGTTAAAGCCAGTGGTGGGAGGGGGAGGGGGGTGTTGTAGCATCATTAAGTCATTAGTTGTCTTTTAGGGGGCGGAACTGTTTTCAGAATTTTTAAAACTTGATAAATCTTTGATTTGCATATATTATTTATTTATTTTTTGCATAGTTTTAGTTATTCCGATTTCTGAAACAGCTATATTAATATTATAAACTTGGCATAAAGCACAATTTTTTAAGGGGACTTTAATTATTATTATTATTTTTAAGGGGTCGAAACTATATATTTCATTGGACATGTTTTTTGTAGCTTTGTAAGACATTTTCTATTGTAAATTTTCTTTGTCTATTTCCAAATTTCCAAAGTTTTTTCAAATCTTGATTTTTTTTTTTGTTTGGGATAATTATTTAATATTTTTATACTAGACAAGGTTAATATTAAAGTTATAATAAATCAAATATTTACATTGAAAATGCTTTACGTTTTAAAAATCATGTTGAAATGCTATTAAAGTCAGTACAAAATATTCAAAAGGTGGACTTACTATTTGTACTATTTTTTGGGATTTTAAAAAATGTTGTCATCTTTAATGTTTTACAATGTTTTTTATATTTTTATGAATTTAAACCACTAAGTTTTACTAAGATTAATGGTAAATAAAGAAACAGACATTTTCCAAAGATATTTTTATGCATTTAAAATTTTTAAGAAGTTTTAGCTTTGTAATAATCATCAATAATCATCATTTCTTTTCGAATTTTTTTGTTTTCCTTGTAACTTGTTGCTCAGCGGTGACGGCAACCGCAAAGGAGTGGGCCACGCTTAGTCGGGACTCGAACCGCTCGCACACATCCCATTTTTTGTTGGGGGAATCCCCGCAGAGGAGTGTTTACTGTAGCTCTGCAGCTGCTGCTGCATTTGGGGAAATGCATCTCGAATTGCCCCTCCCACAAGCTGCGCTGCTTTTCCTCTGCTGCAGTCTGGGCTTCTTTGATTGGGGGTGGGCGAGAGGTCCTTCGAGCCGTGTTATTTATCGCCGTTTCCGCTTTGGCCACTGCATTCCAAGTTTTCTGGCGCCTGCGCTTTCCCAGTTTTCCTCGGCCTGGTCAACTTCGAATTGCCAACTCCTGGTCCCTGAAATTACCGGGATCTCTGCCCTCTTTTTGTATAATTTTTCACGGTTTATTTCATTGCCCTTTGTGTCCTTTTTGTGTGCTTTTATCCGCGCCTTTTGTTTTTATTTTTAAATTCGCCAACCCCCTTTTATAAGGGTTAATGTTGTGGCTCTTTTTTTTTGGTATTTTATACCATTTTTTTTTGCATCAACATGTTGATGTTGCCTCTTGTGTGAGTGGGTGGGGGTGGTGGAGAACACATGTTTTTGGCCAGAGATTTTCAACATTTCCCTTGTTGCAAGGTCATTCGTTTTGATTTTATTTTGTGTGTCAACAAAAATGCTGCAATCTATAAATAGGTTGGTGTGGGCGTGGAATTAAAGAGTTGGGGTTTGTATGGATATCTTAATTTAAAAGGATTTAAGAGATGTAATATAGGATTATTTTGAGTTGTCAAGGTGTAACAACAAAAGTGAATAAATAATAGTAATAAATAATAATTTATTTTTATTTATAAATAATACAGATGAAATATTAATAATTTGTGTTAATAAGCTAACATATTTAAAACCATCTTTTAAAATTAAAAAGAACCAAATAGGAACTTCTTATATGCATATCTAAAATTTCAAGATCCTAAATGTATTCAGTACTCAGTATTCATCAGTTAACTAATGAACCTGCATTGAAGGTTTGTCCCAGCGAGTGTTCACTGTGTTTTCACTGCATCCATTAGGCTCGGCTCGTTCTGTTTGCGCTGCTTTTGGGCCAAGTCCCTCGCCAGTGGCTTGATCCCGGAGTACACAGCGGTACAAGGTATATATGGACGCATATAGCCAGCGAACGAGCCAACCAGGCCCGTCGCCACCCGTCCAACAACCTCCTCCCCCTTCCCCCAAGGACATGCCCACATCCACATTCACATCCGCATCCACATCCACAGCAGTCTGTCTTGCTCTAATTGCTGTGCATGCGCTACAGATTGCTGCTCCTCGTGTCCTCCAATTTGAAATCCCCTCTCTGTTCAACCCAACCCCCTGGTCAACCCCTCGTCGTCCGCTGTCATCTGCCAACTGAGCCAAAACCCTTTTGTTTCAAAGGGGTTGAGGGGGTGGTTGGGTGGTTGAAAGGGTTGGCGTTGGAGAAGAGGAGGAGGAGTGGGGGTGGGGGGTTTCTGGGAGCAGGAAACACATGCATATTCCGCATAAAGTAGGAAACTTCGTATCTCTGCATGCCAAACATTTTGTTGCTGCTACTTCGTTCAGTTTCCAAGGGAGGGGGAGTGAAGGAGTGGGGGTGTGAAAATGCCAACCCCTTTTTCAGGCCAAAGTGGAGCACTGTGGTCGTAAATAGGGAGTTCCCCAAATTAAACTCAATTTAGTAGATTAGATATTTTTTTCTTAATTCCCATTATCATTCTGCAAAATTAAAATCAAATTATCTATAAATAAAAATAATATTTTAGTTTTTTCGTGGGTCCAATTAAAGACTAAAAAATACTGTTAATTATTCAAGAATTACTTTCAAATAAATAAAGAAGTAAAATTATCATTATACATTTTTTTTCCAATGTTGTAAATCTATAAAAATATAAATGTATCTATAACTTTTAAGGGTAATACAGTGATTACTTTTAAATAAATACATAATTAAAATTATAATTAAAAATGTATTTTTCAAATGTTATAAATCTATAAAAATATAAATGTATCTATAATTATCGAAATAACTAATTAAATATATCGAAAAAGCTTTTAAGGGTAATACAGTGAATAATTAGGACATGTTGAATGCACTTTAACCCACTGTGTCCTTGGCATTAAGGGGGTGGCAAGGGGTTGGCCTCTCGCGTTTGTTTATCGTCCTGTTCCCAGTTCTATGTTCTCCGTTCTCCGTTCTCCATTCTCCATTCTCCGTTCTTGCTTGCCTTTCGTCGTCGCCGTCCTGACCGTCGAGATATGTTGGCCAAAAACCCACCCCATTGCGACCATAACACCCATAACACCCTGCTTAACCCGTTGGTAACCCCGTTTAACCCGCTCCCCTGTCGCTGGCCGCCGAAAAATTGCAGCCCGGCTGCTCGCTGGCTGAAATTTCCATTTTGGGTTTGTTTTTGGGGGTATTGCAAACTGGCAAACTGGGAAACTGGCAAAGTGGCCCGTGGCTGTTCTGTTCTGTTCTGTTCGCTCGACAACTCCGGTCTTCGAACTCCGGCTGAGCTTTTTGGGTAGTTGGCTCCCACACGAGCATCGAACCAGTCGCACAATTCTCTCTTAACTCTGCAAAAATAGTGGCCATAATTTGTGGACAAAGAGGTTGTTTTTCTTGGTTCTCAGGTTTCGCAGTTCTCAGGATCTCCCGCAGAACCTCATCGCACCGGCGATGAAAAGCATCTGACTGCTGGTCCTGCGATTTTTCCTCGAAAACTCTGTGAGTGTCCTTCCCCCATACACAAATACATATAGATATATATTTTTGGGACCATTTTTTTCCTTCCTTTTTGCATTTGGGGGTTTCCCCTAGTTATTTTTTTTCACGCGGCGTGCGCATTTTTTTCCTCGTGCTTTTTGTGCCGTTTTTTCTAAACACTCGGGGAAGTCCCCCGCTCATTCGTTGGCCCTCAAAAGAGTGCTACGAAAATAAATGCGTTTTTTTTTCTGCTTTTCTGTGTCATTTTTTCAGCTTTGTTTTTGTTTCGTTTTCGTCGTCTTTCTGTGTGTGTGTGTGTCAGTGTTTTTATTTTTGTGTGAATCCCCCTGAATTTTGAAGCTTTTTTTCGAGTGTTTGCGAAGAATTGAGGAACTATGAAAATATCGATTTTAATTCGCGATGTCGTGCCTTTCAATGGTGCACTGAGAAAAATTCTAAACTTACTAATAATTATAAATATGTAGTAAATATGTTTAAACTAAAAATAAATTATATTACTGTTTTTTTGTGCTAAATAGTGTGTTTACCTAAAATCTTAAACTAATATTTTCCTAAATCTTACTATTTACAGACGTCGAAAAAAAGAAAAACCCTGTTGGACGCCGATGACGACGATGATAATTTTGAAGAGGACGATTCGGGCTCCGATTTTGACGATGACGAGGATCCAGATCAAATAGAAGTGCCCGGTGAGTCGACGCACTTGGCATTCCCATATTATTTTTGAAGCTCTAAACCTGAAGCTTATGCCTGGGGTTTTAGGATTTTCGCCTGCAATGAATGCTGAAAAGTGGTTTCGTTGTGAAAGGGATTTGGCTGAAGGGTGAAGGGTGGGTGGAAAAGGTAGGGGAAGGCAGCAGCTCGGCACTCGGTTCTCTATTGTTTAGACAACAATTTTATAGGTAGCCCAGCCCCTCATTGTTGTGGGGATCCCCCCATACTGGCTGCAGTTTTCCAGCCAAGTGGGAAGTTTGTATAGTTTTTTGGGCTCCCGGGCGCATGGATTTTGTTCGAAGGGGGGAAAGAAAAGGGGTAGTTTACCAAAAAGGGGGTTGAGGCAAAGTTCCTTTGTCAAGGAATAACTTATTCAGCTGGCATTTCAATCAACTATACACGAAACAAGTGAAGTTTTGAGAATACATTCCAAACGACAAATACAAGATAAATATTTCCATTTGGTCTTTAAAAAATTTTTGATATCTCAATAATCTTGAGCTAGAAACTTTGTAATATTTTAAATCATTTATTTTTACTAAGTTTTCCTTAGGTTTAAAGGTTTAAACTAGTGGCTAAAGTAACAATTTCTAGTTATTTCCGAATTGTAGGTATATTATTTTTTGTAAATGTTTGAAAATCCTCGAGTTATTGTTTATTAGCATTTAAAGTCATACAAATGCCCGGAACGGAAACCTGCTTATTACCTAAATCAACAAGTACGTTGGGCAATTCCTGATGAGTTTGTTCAACAAGCAAACTATTTTCAATTAAATTGGAAAATCGCATAAATACATGAGTAGAAAATCAAAGGATCCTTCCCATTCCTTTGTGGTCCTAATGAGTTATGCCAACTTGGCTGTGAAATCCCTGGCCCATCCTTTGAGTTCCGAGGCCCGAGGCCCAGCCGTGCAATTGATTTGCCATCTAAGCAACATTAATTAAAAGGCCACTTGCATTAGTCCACTGAAACATTAATGAAATTACCTTGCCCCGATCCTGAGCCTGAGACACCGATACAGATATATAAGCACACCTGTCCAAGGATGTCCTGTCGTTTGCCTCAGATCTCCGAGATATCGGGAAATATATACAACAGTCTATATGGGAATTATTATACATATAAGTGTATGTATAGGCACATGGGTATGTGCTTATATCACATCACTCATATAAGGCGTGGGTTCCGATTCCCGTTCCCCCTGCACATAACCCCGATTATATGGCCACAATCGGGAGGAGCCAGTGGTTCCGTGCGTCATTAACCGTGGACTGGACATCGCGCGGTAAATTATTAAACCCGATTACCATTCCCCACCAGTCCGTCGCCAGCAATCGAAGGCCAAGGTATGAGGTCCGCGAACAAAGTGAAGAACTGAAATAATATCGTCAATTATTAAGGAGTTCCTTTCGAAGGTTTCGCGAGCGTGAAAAAAGTGAACGTTGAGTTTTCCGACAGGTGTGTGCGCACATGTGAGAATAATAAATCAAATCCATTGTAGATGATTCAATTAAAAGTTGAAACTTACTTTTTGAAACTATTAATTATTATTTATCCTAAATTAGACAGGATAAAATTGATTTTTAATTTTATTGCTATTTTTAGCTATAATATTTGGTTCCATTTATGTTTTTTATTTTATTAATTCTTATTCTGTGTTTATTGTGTTTTTTAAGAGTATAAATCTGCAATAATAATATTTCATTATAAAATTGGAACTACACACAAAAAAAAACTTGGTAAAATCAACTGTTATAATTGTCAAACATGCCCGAACTACAAAAAATTGTCAATTCTACTAAGTAAATAGTTACTTTCACAACAACAAATACACATAATTAGCAAAGACACACACCTATATCCTTGACCAAATTAACAATTTTTTGTGGTTGGGGACTTTTTGACAATTTTTTTTTTGTGTGTAGGAATATTTATTTGATCTATTAAATGTAAGAAATTTTTGAATTAATATTATTAAGATTTCTTATTGTAAGGAAACTTAAAAAACTAAAAAAAAAATTCAATTTAGTGAATTTAAAGTTTTTTATTTTATTATGTTATTTTATTATATCTAGTTAATTCTAACGAAATATTGTTGTTTAATCGTCTCTATCGCATAATATTCCTGTTTGATGCCCAATTCATGTTGGTTAAATCTTTGGCTTGGCAATTTCTCGATTCAATGCGCTTTTCGTGGAAATGCCTGAATCTGAATCTGATTTGTTGCCATCATCTTGACCGCGGCGACTTCCATTACAGGCATTAACGCATTACGATTTCCTTACACGATTCCCAGCACATGGGGTATATAGACAGATATGGTATGTGCGCCAATCCATCTGTCCATCTGTGTGCCTGGCCGCACATATAATTATGATTATGTATCGGCCACATGACCTTTCCCCTCTTCAGGTTTCCATGTCGTACATGGATGGGCATTGCACATACTTAGGTCCACCTTATATACTTCTGTCTTTGCTCATTAATTAGATATTTACCTTAAATGAGGGTGGTGGGTATGGTATGTCTGCAATTTGTGCAGCGCACATGGGGAATCTCAGAACTCAGAAGGCTTCGATTTGTATCAAATGGTGGAGGAGGGGGCTAATGTGCAAATTTTATCAAATATTCGCACACACAAACAACGGCAGGCGGGGAATCACGTGCTTCAGAGACTAAGAAGGCAGCAAACATTAATGATTCAATAGAAATTCGTTGGTCATGTGATTTATTTATATGCCTTTATGCTTATAAACACGTTAGTGATTTTTGATTAATAGCTAGTGTTAGTATTGATGTTAAATAAATACAAATATTCTGGGTTCAGAGAAGGTGTTATTTAGAAATGCTAAATTTTATTAACTTGGTATTTAAAGATTTTTCAAAATCATTAAAAATGTATTATAACCAACTGAAAAACCTTGAAAGTATTAAAACTTTCCATAATAAATTTGTATTTAGTTAAGAAACTTAAACAAGTTTGTGATTTTTGATTAATAGCTGGTGTTAATGTTGAATAAAATAATAAATATTTTAGGTTCAGAAATGCGCAATTTTATAAAATAGTATTAAAAGATTTTCAAAAAATTATTAAAAATGTATCATAACCAATAACCTGAAAAACCTTGAAACTCCCTTAATAAAAAGTTTTAAAACTTTTCATAATTAATTTTGTATTTAGCTAAGAAACTTAAACTCGTTTGTGATTTTTGATTAATAGCTAGTGTTAGTGTTAATGTTAAATAAAATAAAAATATTCTAGGTTCAGAGAAGGTGTTATTTAGAAATGCAACATTTTATAAAATAGTAAAAAAGGTTTACCAAAATGATTAAAAATGATTAACCAATATTATTTATATTTGATTAATAGCTAGTGTTAATGTAATGCGAAATTTTATAAAATACCTATTATATTGGTTTAGAAGTATAACAAGATGTCGCAAAATGATTAAAAATGTAGTATAACCAACTCTGAAAAACCTTGAAATCCCCCTACAAAACCTATCCATACTTATTTCTATATTTATTTTCTTCATTTTTTAGGTGGTGGTCGCGATCTGAATACCGCCGTTACCTACGCCCAAAACATCCGCAGCGGAGTGGGCGTGGTTACCAAGGGCGGTACACCCATTCCCATACCCACAGGCGCCAAAATTGTTATAAGCAATAACAATATCAAGCCAATTTCGCTGTTGCGCATCAACAACAATAATAACAATAACAACAATATAATTACCAGCGTTAATAATACCACAAACAGCAACAACAACAATAGCAACGGCAACAACAACAACACAGCCGTGCGTCAGATAATAACAACAACAGCAACAAAACCAACCATAGTGGGCGGCACGTCAACGGTTGGAGGCGTGGCACTGGGCGGAAAGATCACAGCGATACCGATAATACCCAGAAAAGTAGCGATAGAGAATAATTTAAACAATATGCCAAAGAAACTGAATAACGCAATAACGGGTAAGTGCAAGTAATTAAAAAATGAAATAAATAAAATCCACAACACACAGGCGAAGCGAAAAACGAATAATATATTTATACAGCAGTGTTGCCAATTATTTAAACAAATTTTGGTCAAATAAAAAAAGTTAGATTTTAAATAAAAATATCAAATATTAAAATATTATATTATTAAATATTTTTTAAATATTTGCGTTATGAAAAACTATAGTTTTGATCTGTGACCTTGAGTTTATCTAAAAAAAATCAAAATCTAGAAATAATATTTAAAAAAAATTAATAAAACTAAGAATAAATCTTTATAAGAAAATAAATAAATTAACAAAAAATGTAAATATTTATTTATTTATTTACCAATAATTTTGTATATATTTAAAATTATTCTGAATAATATAAATGTAATATTAAAAGGTGGCAACACTCGCTTTTCGGCTTTATAGAGACTGTTGTGATCACACTAATTAATGCTGCTTGTGTTGTTCTCTTCCTTTATCTTTATCTCTCTCTATTTCTTCACTTGAACACTGTATCTTTTCTTGCTTTTCTTGATTTTTCCCCGACTTTAATATATATTCCCACCATCCAAAAAAATATATTATAATAATTCCCCCAACCCAATTTGTATGGTTTATGTTCTGTTCTTTTCGGATTTGGTTGTTTTTTGTTTGTTTGTTCGTTTGTTTCGTTATTTCCGATTTCCTCCTGGACATCGTGGTCCATTAGCCATGGGCAGTCCAGCGGCCAGGAGCAGCGGCACTGCCGGGATGACTGGCGGGTCGTCCGGCGCGGCCGTTGGGTCCACCAGCAGCTACTTGAACAGCCTCAGCACCAACGAACTGATGAACCTGGCCGCCTACGTGGCCGCCAAGGGTAGCAGCGCCCCGCCGCCTCCGCCGCCGTCCACAGCCGCCAATTCGGTGAGGAGCTCGCCCCCGGGCGCCCATCCCCCGCCCGGTGGCGGCAACTTCTTTGGCGGAGGAGCGGCGGCTTCCACTTCAGCCTCTGCTGCTAATTTCAATATGGCCGCGTCTTTATTGGCGCAGAGTAAGTCGATTAATGTTGGTAACAACCAAGAAAACGATCCCTTTGTTCATTCAAAGAGCAAAGAAGCCCAAATTACAAATAACAAATGATATCTAGTATGTAGGATGTAGAATATAGAATGTAGTAGTGTGTATGAGAAGTGTGCGAGTTATGGTTGTCTGTCCAGGGAAAAGTTCTATATTTTGATAGTTCAAAAATCGGTATAAAGTGTATTAGGGTTGGGAAAACGTATTTTGATTTTATCTATTTGTTTTGTGGGGTCTATCTGAGATCCTATCCCATCTAAACTTCATATAAAAAAAAAGATATTTTATAATAGTATCAAAAGATTTTCCAAAATTATCTACTTGTTTTGTGAGGTCTATCGAGATCCTATCCCATCTGATCTTTACATAAAAGATAAAAAGATATTTTATAATAGAATCAAAAGATTTTCCAAAATTATCTACTTGTTTTGTGTGGTCTATAGAGATCCTATCCCATCTGAACTTCACATCGAAGATATTTTATAAATTGAAAATTCCATCAGGTTTTTATCTTCTTGTTTATAGAGATCCTATCCCATCTGAAATTTACATAAAATATATTTTTTAATTTGAAAATTCCATCAGGTTTTTATCTACTTGTTTATAGAGATCCTATCCCATATGAAATTTACATAAAATATATTTTGAAAATTCCATCAGGTCATCATAGAAAAGTTTAGACAGTAAAAACCGGCAAAACAGTAGGCGTGTGTCTTATGTTTCTAGGATTTTCGTAGTCCAACCTCAATCCAACAACATGCTTCGAGGTGAACACAACTAAAGAAAAATAACACAAAAAAGAAACGAGTTAAAAAGAGTTATTGTTGTTTTGTTGCTTTTAAGAAAACAAAAAAAAACTACTCCTTCAAAATTCCAAATTTACTTAGTTTATCAAAAGTTGTAGTGTTTGTATTTTTGCTGTTTCGGGATGGACAGCTTACTTCGCCACAAGGACGACGACGAGGATAATGTACCGAGCACCAGTAAGCCGGGACTCGAACCCCGGACCACCCTGGATGCCAAGAAGCGGAAAGCCATGCCCTCTCTTGACCAGGCGACTTGGGACCAAGTGCAGCAGGAAATCAACCTGAAGGTGGCCGAGGCCATGAAGGATTTCTACAGCATTCACTCGAAGGCGCTGCTGCGCATGGAGCGGCTCATACAGCGGGATCTGCTGCCCAAACTGGAGGCCAACTCGAGTGGGAGTCTCGGGGAGATTGTGGAGCTGGTGAAGAGGCTGCTGCAACGTGTAGAGAACCTGCGGCCGGTCTTCAAGCTGCAACTGGACGAGGGAACGGCCCAGAAGGTGGTTGGGAAAGTTCAGAGTACACAAGAGGATCCTTCACCAGCTCCTCTGCTAACTGCCTCTAAAAAGCAGGAGAAGATCAAGGCCACCACTGTCACTGATGTCATCTTCCGGAATCCGCGCTGCACCGGCCAGGCTGTCAGCGATAGCGAAAGCCAGTTGCCAGGGCTTCCGAAACGCAGGCACCGCAAGAAACAGCGCAAAGATGCTGATAAGATGGAGCTGCAGCCCGAGGATAGCTACGTCATCAAGGAGCGCGAGCGCATGCAGTTCCAGGTCAACCTGGTGCTGCTGAAGAAGTCGCTCTTCTCCCTCCAGCTGAACCGCAACAATCGCTACTGGCCCCGCGTCCACCATCCATCGTCGTCCAGGGATCCCAGAGTTTTCAACCCTCGGCCAATCGATTCGGCTTCTCTTTACGGCTGACCTACTGGACGGGAATATCGAGCTCTTCCCTTTTCGGTAGTACGACGGTTGTCCACTCGTTTCGAAGCTGGAGGATTGGTGCGAGGAGACAATGTTATGTTTTCGTAGTTCACCTCAATTGAAAAAAATAAAAAGATTCAGTGGAATTTTTGTTATTTTTCTGCTTCAATAGTTTCACAGATTTTGGAGGATAGTTGATGGTTTTTTCAAAATTATCTTAAGGGAACTTCTGTGTGAATTGGACTAATTTGCTTGTCTGTTGGAGGAAATCCTGTACATTTTCACTTGCCTTTTCATTTAACATCATTTTGTATATGATTTATAAATTAGAGCTTGAAAAACAAAGGTTTTTCGATTTTTAATGTGTTTAACCTTGAAAAAATCGAATCGATATTGTGAAAGTATCGAATATTTCGATCATTTTCAAGCTCTAGTTCAAATCGGCGTTCTCTGATGTCTGTTTATTTGAATGTGAATTGAGTTGGTTCCTGGAATTTTTATACTATCTATCTATCAATTAGATAGTATCTATAGTATTTATTTATAATTAGCCATCTCATTTAGTTTGCTTTTGTGTGAATTGCCCTTGAAGAATGGACTGCTCTGCTTGTCTGTTGGAGGAAATCCTGTATATTTTCACTTACATTTTCATATAACACCATTTTGTAAATGATTTTTAAATTAGAGCTTGAAAAATGTAGATTTCTCGATTTTTAAAATGTGTTTTCCCCTGAAAACATTGAACTAATCAAGTCGATATTGTGAATGTATCGAAAATATCGATAATTTTCAAGCTCTGATTCAAATCGGCGTTCTCTGATGTGTGTGAATGTTTATTTGAATGTGAATTGAGTTTGTTCTTGGAATTTCCCAATGAAAACTGTATAGATAGTATCTATAGTATCTATGATGACTGACTTCCTTGTGTATTACTAACTAACAAAGCTCTTTCTTTCTTTCTGTTCCTCTGTCTCTTTCCATTCGATGTCTCCCCTCTCGCTCATTCCGGTGTCGTGCCTACATTAATTAACCTTAACCCCAACCCCATCATCATAATTATCCAAATCCAAACAACCTGCCACCAAAAACCGAATCCCTTTACCTTGCAGTGAGCTATGCGGGCGGAGTGGCGCCCATTCGCACCTTCAAGATGGCCGGGAATGTGGGCAACAATCAGAAGCCACCGATGGCCACGGCCGCCGGAAGCGGAGGAGGAGTGGGAGGTTCTGCTGCCGGCGGAGCAAGTGGAGCCGGCGGCGTGAAGGGCAACCACTCGATGATGGAGGCCGTGCAGAAGCTGATAGCCATGAATCCGGAATACCTGACCAGCGGCATACCGAACAATGTGTTCCAGCTGTTCATGCAGTCGATGCAGCAGCGTCCGCAGGCTCCACCAGCGCCCATGCAGCCGGTGAACACGGCCAACTCGATGGTGACCAGCGCAGCTGCAGCGGCGGCGGCGGCAGCGGCGGCCCACGCCTCGGCGGCTGCCTATGTGCAGCAGGAGGAGGACGAGGTGGACTACGAGGAGATGGGAGTGGCCGAGACCTATGCCGACTACTGGCCAGCCAAATGTGAGTTATCTGTACTACAACCCATGGCAGGGCTTTGATTAACCAACTCTTTTGTTCTCAGTGAAACTGGGCAAGAAGCATCCGGATGCCGTCGTGGAAACAGCCTCGCTGAGCTCCGTGGAGCCCTGCGATGTCTACTACAAGCTGTCGCTGCCGCACGAGACGATAAACAGCGGGCACCTGAGCGCCCTGCAGCTGGAGTCCATCACCTACGCCTCGCAGGCGCACGATCACCTGCTGCCGGACGGCAGTCGGGCGGGTTTCCTCATCGGCGACGGCGCCGGCGTGGGCAAGGGTCGCACCATAGCCGGCATCATCTACGAGAACTACCTGAAGGGCCGCAAGAAGGCGCTCTGGATATCCGTGTCCAATGATCTCAAGTACGATGCCGAGCGGGATCTCAGCGACATTGGAGCCACGCGCATCGATGTCCATGCCCTCAACAAGGTGGATTGAATATAGATTCAATTGATTAAGCCCAAATGCTAGCTAATACCTGTATGTCCTTTTAGTTCAAGTACGCCAAGATCAGCTCCGATGTGAACAACAACTGCAAGCGGGGCGTGATCTTCAGCACCTATTCGGCGCTGATCGGCGAGTCCAACAACAAGACGGGCAAGTACCGATCGCGCTTCCGCCAGCTGCTGCAGTGGTGCGGCGAGGACTTCGAGGGCCTGATCATCTTCGACGAGTGCCACAAGGCCAAGAACCTGTGCCCTGTGGGCTCCGGCAAGCCGACGAAGACGGGCCAGACCGTTCTCGAGCTGCAGAACAAGCTGCCCAAGGCGCGCGTGGTCTATGCCTCGGCGACGGGCGCCTCGGAGCCCAAGAACATGGCCTATATGGTGCGCCTGGGGCTCTGGGGACAGGGCACGGCCTTTGGCAACTTCAACGACTTCATCACCGCCGTGGAGCGACGCGGAGTGGGCGCCATGGAGATCGTGGCCATGGACATGAAGCTGCGCGGCATGTACATCGCCCGACAGCTGAGCTTCAAGGGCGTCAGCTTCAAGATCGAGGAGGTGCCGCTCTCCAAGGAGTTCCGCAAGATCTACGACCAGTCCGTGGAGCTCTGGGTGGAGGCCATGCAGAAGTTCACCGAGGCGGCCGAGCTGATCGACGCCGAGAGCCGCATGAAGAAGACGATGTGGGGCCAGTTCTGGTCGTCGCACCAGCGCTTCTTCAAGTACCTCTGCATTGCGGCCAAGGTCAATCATGCGGTGCTGGTGGCCCGTGAGTCCATCAAGTACGGCAAGTGTGTGGTCATCGGTCTGCAGTCCACCGGCGAGGCGCGCACGCTCGATCAGCTGGAGAAGGACGATGGCGAGCTGACGGACTTTGTCTCCACAGCCAAGTGAGTAATCCCTAGGCTTTCTTCTTTCCTGTTAAATATTATTAAATACTCACCATCCAATTTCCGCCCCACAGAGGCGTCTTCCAGTCGTTCGTGGAGCGCCACTTTCCGGCACCCGATCGCAATCGCATCAATCGCATTCTGGGCCTCTACGACGAGACACCGTCCCTGGCCGACTCCACCTCCAGCCTGGGCAACCATAGTCAGGGGACAGCGGCGGCTGGCAAGCGGAAGGGCAGCGGCGGCAACAACAATGACAACGGCTCCTCGGCGGGCGGCAAGACGAAGAAGAAGAAGCGCAGTGGATCCTGGCAGTACAGCGACAGCGAGGACGAGGATGCCGGGGGCAGGAAGCGCAATCAGCGGAACAGCGACAGCGACGAGGCCAACAGCGATGATGACTTGCGCAGTGATATGGACGACGAGGACGAGGACGACGAGGATCACGACGTGGACAGCGACAGGCGGAGCGTGGCCAGCGATGCCAGTTCCGATTTCAATCCCTTCTTCAGCGGCAGCGACAGCGACATTGATCCCTGGGTGAATGCGCGCAGCAAGAAGTCCAGCAAGAAGACGCAGAAGAAGACCAAGAAGAAGGTGAAGAAGGAGAAGGAGAAGGGCAAAAAGGAGGCCACCTCGTCGGCCTGCTCCTCGTCGGCTGCCGCCGATCCTAGTAGCAGTACGACGATGTCCGCCACCGTGGTGGCCGCCCTGAATGCGGCCAAGAACCGCAAGGCGCAGCTGTCGACGCAGGACAAGATCCAGGATCTGCTGCAGAAGAAGCAGGAGCTCAAGGGCACGGTGACGCCGGTGGGCGTGAATGGGGTGAAGCTGAACTACGGGCCGCCGCCCAAGGATGCCATCGAACGGGCCTGCACGATGAAGGAGGAGCTGCTGCGCAAGATCGAGCGCCTGGGCTCGCGCCTGCCGCCGAACACCCTGGACCAGCTGATCGACGAGCTGGGCGGTCCGGACAACGTGGCCGAGATGACGGGTCGCCGGGGACGCGTGGTGCAGACCGACGACGGCAACATTCAGTACGAGTCACGCACCGAATCGGATGTGCCGCTGGAAACGCTGAATATCACGGAGAAGCAGCGCTTCATGGACGGCCAGAAGGACGTGGCGATCATCTCGGAGGCGGCGTCCAGTGGTATTTCCCTGCAGAGCGACCGGCGGGTCTTCAACCAGCGACGGCGCGTCCACATCACCCTGGAGCTGCCCTGGTCCGCCGACAGGGCCATCCAGCAGTTCGGACGCACCCATCGATCGAATCAGGTGGGTTGAATATAACATATGCTTTTAGTGCTTGAAATAATCTTAAATTCTGTTGACCAGGTCAATGCACCCGAGTACATCTTCCTCATCTCGGACTTGGCTGGCGAACGGCGTTTCGCCTCCACCGTGGCCAAGCGCCTCGAGTCGCTGGGCGCCCTCACCCACGGCGATCGCCGGGCCACCGAGACCCGTGATCTCTCCCAGTTCAATATCGACAACAAGTACGGCCGACAGGCCCTGGAAACGGTGATGCGCACCATAATGGGCTACGAGTCGCCGCTGGTGCCGCCGCCCACGGACTACAGCGGCGAGTTCTTCAAGGACATAGCCGGCGCCCTGGTCGGCGTGGGCATAATCGTGAACAGCGAGAGCCATCCGGGTGTGCTTAGTCTGGACAAGGACTACAACAACATATCAAAGTTTCTCAATCGCATTCTCGGCTGCCCGGTGGACCTGCAGAACCGCTTGTTTAAGTACTTTACGGACACCATGACGGCCATCATCCAGCAGGCGAAGCGCGGCGGTCGCTTCGATCTGGGCATTGTGGGTAAGTGTCTGCTGATTGGGAGTGAGGTGTTCCATTTAATCAACCCACCTTCTCATCGCCTAGATCTTGGAGCTGCCGGCGAGAATGTGACCCGCTGCCGGCTGATTCGGTTCGTGCGCAAACATGCCACCGGAGTGGCGCCCACGGAGATGCACACGGTTCGCGTGGAGCGCGGCATGATCTGGCAGGAGGCCATTGACAAGTAGGGAGAGAGCAGAAAGTGTGGGCATGGGATTTCGTTATTAATTCTCACCTTCTGCCCGCAGATACGCCGATCTGTTCAACGAGAACGAGGGCTTCTACCTGTCCCACCAGCTGCGCAACCAGAAGCGCACCGCCATCATGGTGGTGATCCTGGAGCACCAGCCAGCACGCAACAGCAGCTCGACGAGCAGCACGGCCAGCGACCTGGACGGCGGCGGCGGCAAGAAGAAGAAGACGCGCAGCAAAAAGGAGATCATGTGCCAGATCTACCGGCCGAACACCGGCCTTCAGGTGCGCCACGAGTCGCTGTTCGAGCTGGAGAAGAAGTACCGCAAGGTGGGCAGCGAGGAGGCGGAGCCGCACTGGACGGAGCAGTACGATGCGTCGGTGAACACCTGTTCGCACGCCTACTGGAACGGCAACTGCAGGAATGTCAGCCTGGGCAACGATTGTGAGGTGAGTTGTGATGTGAGATTGACGGTTGTAATGTGATTACTTATACTTTGTTCTGCCTGCAGGTGGGCTTGCGTCAGCGCCTGTACCATGTGCTGGCCGGCTCCGTGCTCTCCGTGTGGGGACGCGTGGAGCACATACTGAATACACGTTCCAATAGCAAGATGCAAGTGATACGCATGAAGACAACCGGGGACGAGAAGATCGTGGGCACCCTGATACCCAAGTCCTGCTTCGAGCCGTTGGTGGCCGATCTGCGCAGCGACTCGGAGAAGCAGGAGGAGTTCAACTACTGAGTTGTGTGATTCTGTTATGGTTTATGGATACGCATCTTCCAAACTTCCAAGGCGAGGCCAAGCAATATTTGAATCCACAGCGGATGGTAGGAGGGTAGGAGGGTAGGGAGCACGATAGGCTTTAACATAATATATTTAAATATATTATATATATAAATATAAATACTACAATATAGATAAACCTAACGTAAATACATAGCGTATGTGTAGAAGGACATGGAACAGGGCATAGGGCTCCCGGACAGCAGCAGCAAGCGCTTGAGAAACCAACACAATTTTTTTTTTGTCTTAATTTTAAATCGACCTAACCATGTACAACCCGATCGCACGAACACAGCACCCCACCCCATCCATGATATAGATCAGACTTTGGCTCGTCATAGCTCATAAAGAACCACACTCACATACCGACAAACCGACAACCGCGCAACGGAAAAATGATATGATGATATATAGAGAACGAAATGAAAAACGCTTATAAATGGACTTTTCTCAATGATTTAAAGATTAATTTTAGTTACGCCCTAAGTTAACGCCTACGTTTACACACACACAATAAACCGCCACATTTTGTAAACTATTTATTATTATTACTATATATATAAATACGTTTTTTTTTTAAATTGTTTTTAATCTAACGTTTTTAAGGTCCTTTCGATGGCTGCAGCGCAGCGCAGCAAAGCGAAACCCTTCCCCCCAAGCTAAGGCATTTTTTTTAATCAAACAAAAATTGTAATTAGATATTTACTTGTAATGACTAATCTTAAGTTAAACCAACAGACATTGAGAGGCATGTGAAGATAAGAGTAGAGGTCGCGAAATCTGAATTGTGCACGCATACGTACAATTAATAAATATAAATGTGCGGATTAAGTGAAAATGGTTGTTGTTTATTACTTTTGGGGTTCAATGCTCTGGGAAGCTTATAAAAATTTATGTTTTTTGAAATTTTCTTGTTGAAAACATCTAGGAAAAATCATCTTAGAAAAGTTGGATTTTTGCAAACTCTGATTTTCCGACCCCAAATTTTGAAAATCGCTTAATTCGTAAATCCATTTTAAATGCATTTTTTTTATTCTCCGGTTATCAATATTTTTGAAGTTTAAATTAGGCGGCACTATCGAAATCGGAGTTGATAGGGGTGATCATTTATCGATAGGTTCAACATATGGCCCCAGAACTTCCATCCCTAACCGGCTGTTTCGTATTTGTTATTTCATAATATAGTCTTAAGGAAGAACCCATTTAAATCGCCGAAATGCAGAGCACGCGGAGTACCCGCCTGCTGTCCCTGGCCAGGAGGTTCGTCCACAGCCGGACGGCGGCGCAGTCGGCGCGGGAGTCCACAGGAACCGGAGCGGAGAAGCCGAGAGGCGCGGAGTCCACTTCCGGAAAGGAGCAAACCACGCATTTCGGCTTCCAAACGGTGAGGGAAAGCGAGAAGGAGCAAAAGGGTGAGTGCTGAGGTGAGGTATGAACCCATTGGGGAGTCACTAAGGATCACCCTCTTCCGCAGTGCACGAGGTCTTCGAACAGGTGGCCAACTCCTATGACATGATGAACGACGCCATGTCCCTGGGCATCCATCGCGTGTGGAAGGACGTGTTCGTGGAGCGACTGGGTCCCACGCACGGCATGCGCCTCCTGGACATGGCCGGCGGCACGGGCGACATCAGCTTCCGCTACCTGCGCTACCTGGCCAACCAGCCGAATCCCCAGCAGCGCGGCAGCCATGTCACCGTGTCGGACATCAACCAGCACATGCTGGACGTGGGCGAGGAGCGGGCCAGGCGCCTGGGCCTGACCACCGACCAGCTGGCCAACTGCACCGTCGCCTGGCAGTGCGCCGATGCCGAGAAGCTGCCATTCCAGGACGAGAGCTTCAGCGCCTACACCATTGCCTTCGGCATCAGGAACTGCACGCATGTGGACAAGGTATGGGTTGGCTAGAGAGATGGCTAGAGTTTCTCAGTTAGTTCCTAGACGTTTCTTTAAAAACTCCTAGTCCATCTTCGTCTGCTTTAACACCTTATCACACTCTTAATAAACTCACAACTTTCACAATTTCAGGTCCTTGCCGAGGCCTATCGAGTGCTGCAGCCTGGCGGACGCTTCATGTGCCTGGAGTTCAGCCACCTGACCAACGAGACGATGCAGTGGCTGTACGACCAGTACTCCTTCCAGGTGATCCCGCCGATGGGCCAACTGCTGGCCGGCCAGTGGCAGGCGTACCAGTACCTGGTGGAGAGCATCCGGCGGTTCCCCAAGCAGGAGCAGTTCAAGCGGATGATCGAGCAGGCGGGCTTCGACCAGGTGTCCTACGAGAACCTCACCTTTGGCGTCGTCAGCATTCACTCCGGCTTCAAGCTGTGAGATCTTGGGATTGGGAAACACCTTTGTGCGGCTCACCATGCCGCTCACGTCGGGCGGGCCATAAAGCATCGAATCGAACAAGCTTCTCTGGCGGCTTTTATTTCTGTGTGTTTACATTTTGAGGTTTATGTGGCTCTTTGTCAAATATATGTATTACATGTGCCAAAAGGCAGGCATCTCCGGCGGCAAGGCCTGGGAAAGACCTTGAGGATTGTGTGCCAGGCCCACTTAGATGTCCGGCCGATGATATGATGGCCCAAAAGCCGAACTGTACCAGGTGGCACTAAGCGATTGAGCGATTGAAATTCCGGGCAGCCCACGGGCAACTTCCAAAAAAAGTGAAAATCAATGTAGGCTAATCGAAAGTTCATTTACGGTTAGTGTGTGATATAATGCAGTCGTATCCACATATCTATGGGTTCAGTTCGCCTTCAGATTTAGTAGTGCAGGTGAAATTCAAGCGTGTGAATGCTGAATTTTAACGAAATGCAAATAATAGCATTGAAAGGCCATTAAGCTAATTAGTAATTGTCGAAAGCCTTGCTTTTATTATTATGTTTATATTATGCTTTCACCCGGCGCCTGATTAGATTCCATGCGTCCATCTTGGGCGGAGATTATGTAAGCGGGCGACACTTTTGATTTGTATCTAAATTGCAGCCAAATCATAAACCCTCAGCCGAAAGTGAAAAGAGTCCGGCGATAAAAAGCTAAGGGGAGAAAAAGAAAAAACAACACATGCGGAACATGCAGGCCATTGAAAGCAAAAGTTTTGTGCGTGCGGAATCGTGCGGCGCATGCGTAGGTGGATTCCGAACCCGAATCCGAATCCGAGTCCACCAATTGGGAACAGTGGAGCGGGGCCAAGACAACCTGCCAAATTGAGCCAGCATTATTGTCTTTAAAGTTGGCAGGCCATCAGTTTGGCTTTTATAATATAATACAATGCAATTTATGACTCCTAAATACTATTATTTTTGAGATTTTAAGGTTATCAAAATCGGAAATGATGTAATTTGTACAAAAGATACATTGTAATTAAACCCCTTTCAAAAATCATACTTTTTACAATAATGGTAGGTAAATATTTTTTTGTCTCGTTAATCTTAGGATATTTAATTACCTATATAATAAATATTTTAAGATCTCATTTACCTAAAACTACAAATCTTTAAGTTTTGGTTAAAAGTAATAGTTTTAAAATTTCTATTCTAAATTTGGAGGCGTTTAAATTATAAATAAAATATTTTTAAGAAAGTTCTTAAACAGTTTTTTAATAACCTTCGATTTCTGCGGATTTATTACATTTTAATGTTTTAATGTTAATAAATGCTATAACCAAAGTTAAGAATATTTTGTGTTCTTGCTATAAACTTGCTATAAATTTAGTACAATAAAAAATAATATAAAGCTATATTAATACCTTTAATATCACTAAAATAATTTCCTTTACCTATACATTTTGTTTTTTAACGCACTTCATTTAAATAAGAATTCGAATTACTAAAATAAGTGAGAACAATTGATCTTTAAAACCATTTATTTATTTCATTTTGACTACTGTGCTTGGTCAGCGGGCCAAGCATAATGAGGTGACGTCTTCGGTGGGTGGAGTGGGTGGTGGGTTGTAAATGCGGCAAGTGAAATGGAAATGGCAGCGTAAAAGTCATAAACTGCCCAATCGCCGTACTCCATGCCGATGAGCCGCCATCTGCGGTGCATTGCCAGCACTCGACACTCAACAATTGGTATGCACAGTGGGTACTTTCCGACGACCGCGATGGCCACTCCACTGTGCCGCGATGTCCGCTTTATAAATACAACAGCGACCAAGGAAGTTCATTTCATTTTCTTGGCGGCGATCGCAGCAAACGGATTAAGTGCGAAACGATATAAAATTGAGCAGTGCATCCATTACACGAAAATATTTGAAAAGTCCACAAAAAGAAGATGCATCTGCTGACCAGTTCGAGGAGCCTCCATCTTCTGATGGTCTTGGCCGTCATCTTGGCTGCCCCTCCAGCGGAGGCGGGCCTGCGTCTGCGCCACGCCAGCCGATCGGCCACGCCCCCCGCCAGCACTACGCCCACCATAACCTCGGTGACCGCGGCGGCGGAGGAGGCGCCACCGCAGGAGAATGCGGAGGAGAGTGCTCCTCCTCCGCTGGCCACCCAAGGCACCGAGCCGGAAACGGAAGTGGAGCTGGAGGTCACCACGGGGAAGCACAAGCGGGGCATTTTGCATGGCCACGCCCACCTGCACCAGGGCCAGTGGCCCGCCCCCGGCCGCACCTATGCCGCCCACTACGGCTATAGCCTCCAGCTGCCCGGCGGCAGTGCCTTCCTGGCCGCCGCTCCTCCGCATCGCCACTTTGTCAAGTACGGACATGGACATGGCCATGGCCTGGTGAAGCCACTGACCCTCGTTTCCGGTTCCGGTCTGCTGCCTGGACTTGCTCCGGCTCCAGCTGCTCTGCTGCCCACTGGATTGCCCGTTGGTCTGCCCACTGGTCTGCCCGCTGCTCTGCCCGCCGCTCTGCCCGCCGGAGTAGCCAGCGCCATTCCCGCCGGAGTGGCCACCGCCTTGGCCAGCGGAGTGGCCACCGCCCTGGCCCCGCCCTCGTATGTCCTGCGACCCGGCAACGCGCTCGTCTCCTCGTACAGCGTCAACTATCCCCAGCAGCACCTGCAGAAGCCCGTGGTCTTCCAGTCCGCCGCCGTGAAGCCGCTGCACTTCCATGCTCCTCCGGCCCACGCCCATGTGCACGCCGTGCAGGTGAGTCGAATAATTTAACAGGTTTTATCCATCCTAAAAATAACTTTGATTAGATATTTTAATTTTTATAAAATTTTAATTTACTCGGTTTTTTTTTGGAAAAAAAAAGAAACGAGCTCAATACCACCGAAGTGCAAAGAATTTGTCTATTTTTTTTAGAAGAGGAAAAATATAAAAAGTAAGCGGAGGAACAAATAAATAAAATAAATACACTATATTCCCATCATATTAGTAATGTATGGATAAAAAAATCTAATAATGATTAACTAATATAAATGTAGGAATTAGCTTACAAGTTTATTACTCGTACGCACAGTGGCCAATTATCCGCAAATTATTTTAATCTAGGTGGCGTACAACAATAAATTTATTTTTTGAAATTATTTCAACGAAATTAATTAAGTTAAGGACAAGAATATAAATGGGAGAATGATTTTTTTTGACAAAATTCCAACTGTCATACGTGTCGAATGAGTGATTTTTAAAGAAAACTTTAAAACCATTTTGAAGCGCTTAAATTTTAAAATAATATTTTTTAGTTTTCATATTAATTTTAGCTCACATATTTACATATTTATGTATATTTATATTTTTATATTTAATGTGAAATTCTAACCTTGTTAAATCCCTTCTTGCAGCCAACTTACGTCCAGGCCTTTGCTCCCACTGCTCCCGCTGTTCCTGTCCAGCCTGTCCAACCTGTCCAGTCTGTTCAGCCCATCCAACCCATCCAGCCGATCCATCCTGTACAACATCTTCAGCCCATTCAGCCGGTGACCCATCAGTACCAGCCCATCCAACCAGTTCAGCCCCTGCAGCCGGTCACCCCCATCCAACCAGTTCAGCCTCTGCAGCCCATCCAACCCATTCAGCCCGTCCAGCCCGTCCAGCCCACAGTGGCCTTTGGGGTTCCGGCTCCCGCAGCTGTGGATCTGCCAGTGATCCCCCAGTTCCCGCAGCAGCCGCAGTTCCCCCAGTTCCCTGGAGTGCCCACCTTTAGCTTCCAGCCTGCCCAGCCAGCGGTGCCCGCGCAACCCGCTGTGCCCGCCCAGCCGATTCCGGCAATTCCAGCTGCTCCTGAAGCCCCGGAAGTTCCCCAGATTCCTGCCATACCGCAGATTCCCCAAATACCTCAATTCCCTGGAATTCCCCAGTTCCCTCAGTTCCCCGGCTTTCCGCAGATTCCCCAGTTCCCCCAGGCGCCGGCCAGTCCGTCGGTGCCATCTGTGCCTGCGGTGCCAACGGTTCCGGCGGTTCCCTCCTTCCCCAGTCCGCCCACCAGTCAGTTCTTCCCGGCTGCTCCCCAGCCGCCGCTGCCCCAGCAGCCACCCACCTTTGGCCAGCCGGAGGCACAGTTCCCCGGCGGAATTGTGCCCCTGCCGGGATCCTCGCCCGTGCAGCCGGAATCGGGAACGGGCATAGCCTCGCCCCAGATTCCCCAGTCGCCGGAGGCGGAGAGTCCAGCGGAGGTGGCACCGCAACGACCACCAAGTCAGCAGCCCTGGAAGCCGGTGTTCTACCAACCACCCACCGAATCCGCGCCAGCATCCCCCACTCGTCCTTCGATCACCCTGCTGCCACCCTACGGATCTTCGCCAGCTGAAGGTGAGATAAAGATTAAAAATTAGATTTAAAATAAGTATGCCATTGAACTTTAAGGATATCCTCTTTCGAAATTTATTGTTGCCTACTTTTAGACACCTTTAAAAAATGATTTCAAAGCTCCAGTGCTTTCTAATTAAATGGAAAATTTTAAAAATTTAAAAATAAATCCATAGGAATTATAGCTGTGGATCTATATTTTAAATTGTTTTATTTCTGTTCTTAAATTATTTTTTTTAGACCACATTAGACTTGAAATATTTCCCTTTTCATACTTTTTTAGGCTACCTGCCGCCCGTGGGATCGCAGCCATCGGCTTTAAGTTCCAGCAGTGCCGGAAACGGTAGCCAGGGCGGCATCTTCGACCAGCTGAGCGACGCGGAGCTGGAGCACATCTTCGCCCAGGCCAATTTGGCGCAGCAGCAGCACCACCAGGGCCACAACTACCACCACTACTGAGCTAACTAACTAACTTAGGGATCTTTATTAATTTTTTTTTGTTTTTTTTTCCTTGCTTATTGTCATTTATATTTTACTTCTACTGTAAATTATGTTATTATTAAATAAGTTATTTATCAAATATTTGGACTCAAATTTGCCATTGATTTGGTAAAAAAAAATCCCATTTTAGGTCCTTAATTTTGTCCCAAAAATATCTGAATTTTTGGGAAAAACAATGGAAATAATTATGTAAATATAAATTGTCATACCTTGTTAAATTCCTTTTAAAATTTCGAGTCAATTGGCATTTTAAAAGAAAACATTTTTATATTTTGACAATTTTTCACAAAAAATTATGAAAATTGGCGAACGTTTATTTTTTTTCCAAAAAAAATTTAAAACAGTTAAAACTTCCATATTTGAATGCCAATCGATAGGGAATTTAGTTACGAGATCAAAAAGTAATGACACTTAATA